>CM057099.1:2245465-2710014 GCA_029959045.1 Taenioides sp. WSHXM2023
ACGAGGCAGAGCAGCAGCGACACGGGAGCCTGAGTGAACGCAGCGAGACGAGAGACTCAGGAGGAAAAGAAAAGAAATCATCAAAACAGGAAAAGTCTGATAGTGTAGCTCCTCTACAGTCTGTATTAAGAGTGGACTGGATATATGAGAAAATATAAAACCGCCTGACAAAGTTCTGTTCTTATTTTCACTGAATACAAATGCTGTAAATCATTGAACCAAATGAACTAAACTCTTCACATATAAACTCCAGCTGTGCAGCAGTTGTGCTGTGATGTATTGTGTGTAATGTGTGTATTGTTTCATTAATATAATTGTGTTATTATATTAGACTCATTAGCACAAAAATTACGTGAGATTTTTTTTCACGTCTTAAAACATATCGCAATTGAATCGATATTGTGACCCGTGTATCGAATCGTGGGAAAACTGTATCGTTGTATACTCGATGGAGCCAGAAGCTCGCCCGTGCTCACTTCCTGTTTAGAACGTGGCGGCTAGCGGCTTAGCTATGTCCATTTATATAAACGGTCTATGAACATGGCACAACAAGTGACGGGACATTAACATTGACTTTGCATTAATGTCATTTTGTTTAAAGCTGCACTGTGTAACTTTTTGGTTGGGAGTCTGTCACCTGCTTGTTTCTATGGATACGTCATTGCTCTGCCTGGAATGTTCCACAGTGTGACTTTAAACAGCTCTACTTTACATTTATTCAATTCCAGGTGGTTTTAGAGCTCAAAAATACCTAGAAAAACAGACATTCTGACTGTGAGCAGGGTCGCCTCTCCACAGATCTGACCTGGAATTTGGTCTGGTTTGGTCTCCATGAAGATTGAAATGTTTAATGCCATACTGTGGAACATTCCAGACAAAGCCATAACATCTCTGTGGAGGGTTAAAGGGTTCCATTCTTCTTTTGTTTGTTTCCTGTTCATGCGTTTAATTTCTGTTACAACATTTTGAGAGCTGTTTCCCATTCAGGCGCTATAATATTTAGTTCTAAACTGTAAATCGCCGTGACAACAGTCCAAACGTTGCATCATTCTGAAAGTTCCGCACTGTGCCGTTTGCGTTTGGACAGTTTTGTTTTTACAGATGATACGCCCGATACCTAAATCGGGCAGAGCTTCAAAGCAGCTCTTTCCATATTCTTCTGGGAACGCTGTGGTCCGGCCGGGTTCTGCTGGAGGTTCAGAGGACACCTGTGACTTCTGTGGGAAACTGAGTCAACACGGAGATGCATGAGGCCCTCCGCACAATGGGCCCTAATGAGGAGCCCGCCCCACACTCCGGGAGGGGGTGTGTTTGCTCAGGGGACCCTATATGCTGTATTTAAAGAGTCTTGTGCATTCTTGTGGCTTTTAAACAACTCACTTTTCTGGTGGAGGACCCATCAAACGCTTTTCTTCACGGAGATGTTATTGCTTTGTCTGGAATGTTGTCAGAATGTCTGTTTTTCTAGGTATTTCTGAGCTGTAAAACCACCTGTAATTGAATAAAAGTAAAATATAGCAGTTTAATGTCACACTGTGGAACATTCTAGGCAGCGCAGTGATGTATCCATAGAAACAAGCAGGTGACCATCAACCAAAAACACACACAGTGCACTTAGAAGTCATGTTCTAATACTGTTCCCTCCTCAAAAACAGACCTGGAGTTGTGTTTTGTTTCATTCACATGTTTGAGGAACTCTTTATTATTAGTCTGTCTACATCTCCAAAACTCCAAACGCTCTGTTCCACCTTGTGATGTCATCAAGTGGTAGTTTTCAAGTGAACAGCTCCTTTTACCTTTAGTTCAGTAGAGATCGGCAATTCCAGGACTGAAATGATCCAAATGATTCTAGTGAAGGTGTGTGGAGTTTAAAAACACAGTGGAGCACTTCCTGTATCACCACATGATGACATCACAAGGTGGAACAGAGTGTTTTCAGTTTGAGAGAAGAACTCGTGTTAAATCTGCAGGTTTGTGTGTTAAACGTGTGAATGAAACAAAACACAACTCCAGGTGTTTGTGACGAGGAAACGATATTAGAACATACATCAATAATAAATCAATAGCGTTAAATGGGTCCTTTTAAAGAACACGTGTCGTTCGTTCTTGTGGCTTTTATTTCCCGTGGCCGACATTATGCAGAATTGACTCTTGTGAGCTTTAAGCCATGTTATTATTTTATTTCCTCATCACAAACATCCACTTCACCGTGACGCAAAACAAAATTTAAAGCCAAAGGGAAAAAGAATGAACAGTAGTGGGGCTAGTGGACACCCTTGTGGAGAGCCCTGGGTGCAGACCATAGACCGTTTATATAAATGAACATAGCTAACCCACTAGCCGCCGCGTTCCAAACAGGAAGTGAGCATGGGCGTGCTTCTGGCTCCATCGACTCTGGCTCCAATTGATTTTACATTGAAAAATTGTCTCCTCTATAAGTGCTCCTGTGAGCCTCTTCATTTTGGTTTTAAAATGTTCGTATTAATCCACTCTACACGATCCTGGGGTTTTTATTTCGATATTTTGTCTGCAAATAAATTACTAATGTGGAACTGCTTCAAATTCCCTATAACCGCCACCGTCGTGAGCTTCATTTAAGTGGAGCTGAATGTTGTGGGTGACGTCACACTCCCTCAGTCCATTTCTTTATATAGTCAGACACATTCTCTTCAGTGTTTTGGCTGCAGACAGATGATTTCAATTTCCAGAGTGGTCTCTAAGTGTGCGTGTAGATCAGCCTAAATACTCCCAACAAAAGCCAGGACAGACCCGCGGGCCTCCTCCTGAGCCCACTCCCCTAACGCTGTGTTTGTGAACCCAAAACAAAAGGTGAAATCCTGCATTTTGAGCTTGTCAGGGCTGGAGATCTGCAGTCACAGGGGCGGACTGCTGCGTGCAAACCAGGGCTCAAACTCAAGTGCTCAAGTACTCAAGGCCTAGTGTCAGACTTTGAATAAGGCTGAGTATGAGACTTGTTCCACTCCATTCAACCGTGCAATTACAGATGTACAACTACACAACTACATTCTCTTGAGCTGTTAAAAGGATTGAAAATCAGGTAATAATTGATATTAAAACTAGTATTGAAACTACATACTCATTTTCCACAGGTACCGATACTAAAAAAGTCCCATGAACCTTTCCTGAATGTCTTTAGAGCTTTAAGTGTGTCCCTGTTTTAAAGTCTGTTCCATAATGAAATGTCTGTGTTCTCAGCCGACCACCTGCAGTGCAGCCCCAGCCGGAACGAGCCTGGGTGAGTACTGGACCTGTGCCACTGCAGTACCTCCTCTAGCCTGTGGGGGGTGCTCGCGGTACCTCCTCCATCCTATGGGGGCACCCGCGGTACCTCCTCCAGCCTGTGGGGGGCACTCGCGGTACCTCCTCCAGCCTATGGGGGCGCTCGCAGTACCTTCTCCAGCCTGTGGGGGTGCTCGTGGTGCCTCCTCTAGCCTGTGGGGGGCACTCGCGGTACCTCCTCCAGCCTGTGGGGGTGCTCGTGGTGCCTCCTCCAGCCTGTGGGGGTGCTCGTGGTGCCTCCTCCAGCCTATGGGGGTGCTCGCGGTACCTCCTCCAGCCTGTGGGGGTGCTCGTGGTGCCTCCTCTAGCCTGTGGGGGGCACTCGCGGTACCTCCTCCAGCCTGTGGGGGAGCTCATGTGTGTTGTGTGCGTTGCAGCTTTGGTCTCGCGGCGGATCAGAAGAGGTCACAGTTCAAAGAGCGCGCTTGCAGCATGAACTCCACCGGCTCCGGCAAGAGCAGCACCGTGTCCAGGTGAGCGTTTCCCCGGCAACAGACCAGGAAGTGATTGGCTTTATAAATGACGTCTCTTTAGAATCAGGTGAAAAACAGGAAGTGTTTGAGAGTTTGGTCGTTTTTAGACCCCAGCAGGTCACCAGTGTGTGTGGGTAAGAGGCTGAGGAGGCTCACAGTTCTGCTGCTGCGGTGGTGATGGGGGAGGAAGGGAGAGAGAGTGCTTCTCTAGTTCTCCTCTGGTATCAAATGAGCTGAGAGCTGATTGGTAGAGAGTCTGAGTTGGCGAGCTGTGATTGGCCGACAGTGACAGAAGAAGGAGGAGTCAAGATTTTTAAAGGGTCCGTATTACGCCGTTTTCTGACCCATGTTATAATGTCGTACCTGGAGTTGTGTTTTGTTTCATTCACACGTTTAACACACAAACCTGCAGATTTAGGCTGAGTTCTTCTCTGATTTTGAATTTTAAACGCCGTTGAATTTCTCATTTTGAATTTTTTAACTCTGAAGATGTTTGAATTATTTTTATTCTGAATTTGAGTTGCTGAATTCAATATAAAAATTTCAGCTTTTAAATATTCAGCACAAATATTTTCAAGTTCTCAAATTCAAGAGTCAAAATTCAGAGTAAAATTTCACAGCAAAGATCCAAGACGCCAAGGCAGAATCAATCGATCCTGTGTGATCCGATCGAACTTAGTAACAAACAGGAAATGGTGCAGTGAAGCGATCTGATTGGTCAGAATTCGCCTCATCAAAACCTCATCTCTTTTATTTGTTAAGTGTAAACCCCGCCCACACATGAGAACCATTAGGAAACAGCCTCTGTCCTCCTCACTCACACAGGATCGATTGATTCTGCCTTGGCGTCTTGGATCTTTGCTGTGAAATTTTACCCTCTGAATTTTGACTGATGAATTTGAGGCTTGAAAATGTTTGTGCTGAATATTTAAAAGGTGAAATTTTGATTTTGAATTTGAAACATTGAAAAAGTACACTTAAAATTTCAGCAACTAAAATTCAGAATAAAAATAATTCAAACATCTTTTTTCAGAGTTAAAAAATTCAACATCTGATGGAACAAATTATTGTCCATAGTTTTTAAACTCCACACAACTTCACTAGAATCATTTGGATCATTTCAGCCCTGGAATTGCCGATCTCGACTGAACTAAAGGTAAAAAAGGAGCTGTTCACTTGAAAACTACCACTTCATGACATCACAAGGTGGAACAGAGCGTTTGGAGCTTTGGAGATGTAGACAGACTAATAATAAAGAGTTCCTCAAACATGTGAATGAAACAAACACAACTCCAGGTCTGTTTTTGATGAGGAAACAACATTAGAACACGACTTAAACCTCACGAGAGTCAGTTTTGACCTTGAAGTGGTCTGCGTTCCTCTGCGTTTGCGTCACCAGCTCCAGGATGTGGTCTGTTTCTGATGGTTAGCAAATAAACTAAGCAAATTAACAAATATTAATGACTGTGATTATGGTGTAAATGGACAATGCTAATGTTGAGGTTAGCGTGAATTAGCCACAGTTAAAGTCCCTCAAACATCCGCCTCAACAGCCCAGTGTGTGTCAAGTGTCAACAAGAAGATTCAGACACGGAAAACAAACGCAGCAGATGTGAATCTGTTTCTCTTTAAAACCAGAGACGTTTATTTTATTGAAATCGTAAAACTAAGGTCTAGTGACGGGTTGATGAGGCCTCAAGGTGTGACACATTTCCAACACTGTTTACACTGTGTTGGTGCGTTCTATAGCGCCATCTGGTGGTTTAAAAATGAACTTCTTCCTGCAGAAGCTTTGACACAGGGCAGGACTCGTTCATTCAGACTCGTGAACGCTCGTCTGTGATCGATGCTCTGAGATCAACAAATGAAAGAACTGAACAAGAAGGAGATGCAAACGCATTAAAGAAAATCACAGCCCGTTGGACAATAAAGTCGGCAGATACGTGATACATGACGAGGCGAATGTTTGTGAAAATTATGTTAAAATAAAAGTAAAATAATACAGTTCTTTGAGTAAATCTGTAGTGAGCTCCACTTGGGACTGATCAAAATGAGCCACACAGAACAGGCCTGTTTCTCTGTGGTTCTGTGGTGATGAACCGAGACGCGCGAAAGACGGACCCGCGCCGGACGGACCCGCGCCGGACGGACCCGCGCCAGACGGACCCGCGCCGGACGGACCCGCGCCGGACGGACCCACACAAAAAAAATTCAAAAGACTAAAGAAGAGGAGGGGAAGGAAATAGGGGAAAAAATTAATTAATTATAAGAATAATTATACTTTCCTTTTTTTTGCCCATTCTCTCTTATCTTTCTCTTCTGTTTTATTAGTTACCTACTTATACACATGTACACACACACACACACACACACACACACACACACACACACACACACACACACACACACACACTTGTGCTTCCAGACAAGAACAAAAGCCATTCTTATTGTCTCCTCACCCCTTCAGACCTTGATGAACTCCCTATTCCTCAAGTGTAAATAAATGTCTTTCACTGTTTGTTTTGTCTCTAATATCACAATTTCAAGGCACCAGGCCAACACAGAAGTGTAACACTCCCTCTTTAACGATAATGTGTGTTTGTATTTACAGTGTGTCGGAGCTCTTGGACCTGTACGAGGAGGACCCAGAGGAGATCCTCATGAACCTGGGCTTTGGGCGAGAAGAACCAGACCTGGCCTCCAAAGTGCCCTCACGCTTCTTCAACGGCTCCTCCTGCGCCCGCGGCATCGACTTCAAGGTACCACCTCGTCCCTCCAGAGTCTGTGGGCTGTACTTTTAATTCATCATACCGCGGCCCAAAGCAGAAGAAATTATCTGACGAAAGCTTTTTGCCGAAACATTAAAATAAAACAAAAGCCATTGGACATCGGCCGTCTGAGCGCGCGATGCATTTTTTTCATTTTTAAATGGAGGCTCCTTGTATTTGCAGCTCTACAAGAACTTTGGTGTGCATTGTGTTTCATGTATATTTTTAATTAAGCATTATTTTAAGTTCATACAATTCCAAAGCAAGTGTCCACGAGAGAATGTTTAAAGGACAATAAAAAGTAATGCATAATGTTTGTTCTTTAAAGAAATCTTATGTGAGATTTAGATTTTATTTTCGTTTTACAAAATCAATCCAATCCACATTCTGCAGCACATTTTATAAACACAACAGTTTCCAAAGTGCTGCACAGACAAATTAAGACAATAAAAGACAGTAAATCATAAATAAAAACAAGAAATAAAAAGAATAAACTAAAAAAACTAAACTAAACAAAAAATTATTTAAAAAAATAAATTAAAAAAATGTAATAAAATTAAATAAGACACACAACTCAAGAGAGAGTAAAAGTGGGTTTTAAGACAAGATTTAAAACTCTCCACTGTGGGGCTGTTCGGACGTGGTGGGGGTAGAGCGTCGAAAGGCCCCGTCCCTTTGGTTTTAAGTCTCGTTTTGGGCCCCACGAGCTGGAGCTGGACCTCGGACCTCAGAGCACCTGCAGGGGAGTAAATCTGGATGAGGTCCGAGACGTAACGTGGGGCCAGTCCATTTAAAGCTTCAAAAACAAACAATAAAATCTGAAAATCGACTCTAAAACGAACGGGAAGCCAACGCAACGACGCAAGGACTGGTGTGATGTTCTCGTTTTTTGGTTCTTGTTAAAAGTTGAGTCACAAAAGTCGAGGGCACTAAAGGTACACTACAGTCAAACGTTTGGACTCACTCATTCAAGGTTTTTTTTCTTGTACTACTTTCTGCGTTTTATATGTTCACAGAAGACGACATTATGTACGGAATTATGTTTCAAAGGAAAAAAAGTGAAATAATAAACTAAATAACTAAAACTAAATAAATTATAACTAAATTCTCAAATTACCTGCCCTTTTCCTTGTCGGAAAAGTATTATTTTATTTAACTTTTCTTTACTACATAATTCCATATCTTATTTAATATGTTTGAAGTCTTGTGTGTGTATAAAATGTGTGTATAAAAGTAGTAAATGTATTGGGAAAAAAACAGAAAACATTGAAAAAACTGAAAACACGGCAGTTCCTCTAAAAACCCTGATTCACTCACACGTGTCACCAGGTGGTTTTGATAATCAGATTTCTCTTGTTCTGTAAACACACAGCAGAAGTCAGATTTCATTATTGTGTTATCGGATTACTGTTACCTCGTTTGTATTGACAGTAAAGTGGAGTGTATTGTGCGTCCGTTTGCATTGTGTTGTGTTGTATTGACTCGTGTGTTGTGTGCTGCAGGTGTTCCTGGGAGCGCAGCTGCAGAGGCTGGAGCTGGAAAACCCAAACTACGCCCTGACCAGTGAGTGTCGCCCCCTGTCTGTAGGACGCGTCTATTACATTAGACTTAGGGCGCAGACACACTAGGACTTTAGAACCGCGTCGCGTTCACGATTGTGTGGGGTTCAATGTCTCGCACTCTCACCTGCACAACCGAATAAAGGTCCAGCGGCATGAAATATCTACTAAATAGTGAGGCAGATATGAGTCCTGCTGCGATACTCGTTCCTCTGAGTTTATGGAGATAAAAACAGTGTGGAAGAGCGAGGACAGCCGGAGACGAGGCTGCAAAACTTGTGTCTCTGTCAACAGTCTGTATTGAAGGTAAACGCAGATTCACTGTTTTAGAGAGTTTATTCACTTTTTCCTCGTATGAGTGACGTCAGCGCACACGGAGACAGCGAGGGACAGAGAGGGACAGTGGGGACAAACGGAAACTGGGACAGTGGGCGCAGACAGAAACGGGGACAGTGGGCGCAGACAGAAACGGGGACAGTGGGCGCAGACAGAAACGGGGACAGTGGGTACAGACAGAAACGGGGACAGTGGGCGCAGACAGAAACGGGGACAGTGGGCGCAGACAGAAACGGGGACAGTGGGCGCAGACAGAAACGGGGACAGTGGGTACAGACAGAAACGGGGACAGGAACAGAGACAGTGACGGGGCAGAGACGGTGGTCATAGTCAGGGACAGTCTAACCGGGGGGAGGACACTCGGGTTCATTCGTGCGATTACTGCGTCTCCATAGCAACAGGGACAAAGCTGTGTCTATGGTCAGGTCCTGAAGAGTGTGTGTGCGTGTGTGTGCGACTATCTCCATGGAGACAAGCAGGCCACATCACCAGGACAGGTTACAGGTCAGCTCTGTGGAGAGGTGGGCCTGCAGTAGTTTTGAGAACCTGTAAATGAATAAATACAAGCAGATGGCAGACCCTCTACCAGAAAAGTTGCACAGTGCACCTTTAAACCAAACCATAAAGCAGAATTATTCACAAACAGGTTTTCTAAATGTACAGTTTTGTTATATATTATTGTTAGTTTGTGTAATTTTCGTTCATAATTGTACCTTTGACAGCTCAAATCTGATGAAACTGCAGAAAAAATAACAAAAAAAGGCCCACTAGTGCAAAGAAAAACTACCCACAATACACTGTGTGCATAATTATTAGGGAACTTGTATTTATGAGGATTAATTGTATAACTGAACAACTACAGTTCTCTGCATCAGTCTAAAATGTGAATAAATGTCAAACCTGAATATTTAAGAAAGTAAAAGTGAAGTTTTGGCTTCAGGAGAAAATCTGTGTGTGCGCAGTTATTGGGCAACTATTAATGTGCAGAATTATTACACAAATTTTCCATTCTCACTTGTTTATTTTCATTTGTCAGAATAGTAAACTATTCAAAATACAAATAAACATTTCTGACATAAAAAATATTAAATAAATCAGTGACCAATACAGCGGCCTTCTTCTCACTAATGGTCATAAACCTTCCATTCTGTTGGGAGTCTGTCCGTTTCTTGATGTGTCGACGATCGAGCAGCGTCCACAGCCTCCAGACGCTGTTCAGAGGTCGACTGTTTTCCTTCACCGTAAATCTCCCGTTTAAGAAGGGCCCACGAGTTCTCAATAGGGTTTAGGTCAGGTGAAGAAGGGGCTCATGTCATTATTTTTTCATCTTTAAGACCTTTAATGGCTTCAATGCAGCGATGGAGCACTGTTCTGCATAAAAATCATGGTCCTTTTGACAGATGCAGTTGTTTTCCTGTACCACTGCTTGAAGAAAGTGTCTTCTAAAAACTGGCAGTAGGTTTTGGAGTTCATTTTGAGTCCATCTTCAACCCGAAAAGGTCCAAGAAGCTCATCTTTAATAATACCAGTCCAAACCAGGGTCCATCCATCCATCTGCTCCGTCAAGAGTCGCTCTCATCTCATCAGTTCATGAAACCTTTGAAAAATCTGTCTTCACATATTTCTCAGTCCAGTCTTGACGTTTCAGCTGATGTTTCTTGTTCAGTGGTGGTCTTCTTCACCTTGGCCATGTCTCTGAGCTCTGAACTCCTTGTACTTCTGGACACTCCAGGTGGGTTGCAGTTCTGGAATATGACAGAGCTGGAGGATGATGGGTTCCTGGTAGCGTCATGTTTGATTCTTCTCAAATCTCTTGCAGTTAATTTGCGTCTTTTTCTTGCGACACTGTTGATTGTTTGCAACCAAATGTCTGACGGTTCTGTGATCACGTCCCAATATCTTTGCAATTTCAAGAGTGCTGCATCCCTCTGAAAGACCATTTACAATTTTATGCTTTTCAGTTCGTTAAATTTCTTCTTTGACGTATTTTGCCTGAGGAAAAGAAGCTGCCTAATAATTCGGCACACCTTGGTATAGGGTGTTGATCTTCTTAGGCCACACCCTCCCTCCTTAGACAAATATTCATCACCTGATCTGCGTAAATCCAATAAGAATTCAAGTTTATGAACGATATGAACGATAAAGTGATGGAGTATTATGGTGACAGGCCTAAAATCGGGCTTTTTAATGATACGGTCTATTTAAATATTAGTTCACTGGGATTATCCTGCTTTATTTTAATTGTGTCAGTGGCATAAAGTGTTTCAGTATTATCGTTTATCGCAGTGTTTCTCAGTAGCGATATATATAGTTTTTCAAAGTTTATTATTATCGTGGCCGGCCTACACTATCACTGATGCCGGCTCAGGACGCTGCACTTCCCACAGGCAGGATGTGGATCTGAGCAGGACCAGGTCTCGCTGACACCTGTTTGTTCTGTTCTTCCTCCTGAGCCCGAGTTTGTCCTCAGAGCTGCACGGGCACTTCAGAACAGGAATCAGATCAGAGGGAAACAAAGACGAGTGTGACGTCCCCTACGGCGTTCATACAGAGCAGGTTAACTGTAACTGCAACTTTATTTATAACACACTTTAAAAACAATACAGGTTGACTAGAGTGCTACAGAACATAATAATAAAAAAAACAACAATAAAACAAGCTAATAAAATGTCAACATCTCAAATTGTGCAAAAGAAGAAAGAGATCCGCACTGCAGATCTTTGAAGCTCCCAAATTTTTATTTCAATACCTCAATGTGAAGCTCTTCTTCAGACATGAAAGGTTAAGTTTCGCACCTGTTTTATAAATAGGCCCATGTCTAGTCACCAGACCACCATGTGATCAGTCCCAATAAAAGAAAAACTTTGATTACAATTGTTGAAAAAAAAAAAATTCTTTTATTGGGACGTCTTGTTTTGCAGAATTTTTGTCTTTGGACCCAGCTCGCAGTCGCAGTTTTTGTTGGATGTGTGTGTCTCGATTTACCAGTAGCATCTCAAACTGTGTCAAAGGCCAAAGTGAACAAGTGCGTTTTAAGAAGAGCTTCTGGCTGCTCTTTGGCGCGCTCTGGAGGAGCCGGTCTTTGGCGCGCTCTGGAGGAGCCGGTCTTGGGCGCGCTCTGGAGGAGCCGGTCTTTGGCGCGCTCTGGAGGAGCCGGTCTTTGGCGCGCTCTGGAGGAGCCGGTCTTTGGCGCGCTCGGGAGGAGCCGGTCTTTGGCGCGCTCTGGAGGAGCCGGTCTTTGGCGCGCTCGGGAGGAGCCGGTCTTTGGCGCGCTCTGGAGGAGCCGGTCTTTGGCGCGCTCTGGAGGAGCCGGTCTTTGGCGCGCTCGGGAGGAGCCGGTCTTTGGCGCGCTCGGGAGGAGCCGGTCTTTGGCGCGCTCTGGAGGAGCCGGTCTTTGGCGCGCTCTGGAGGAGCCGGTCTTTGGCGCGCTCTGGAGGAGCCGGTCTTTGGCGCGCTCTGGAGGAGCCGGTCTTTGGCGCGCTCTGGAGGAGCCGGTCTTTGGCGCGCTCGGGAGGAGCTGGTCAGCCGACCTGAGAGACGGTGCAGGAGTTTAAGGATGGAGGAGCTCAGAGAGTTACTGTGGGGCGGCACCATTCAAACACTTCAAAACAAATAAAAGCAGTTTTAAATTGGAACCTAAAGTGCACGGGCAGCCGGTGAAGGGAGGATAAAATGGGGGTGATCTGCTCATATTTTCGAGTGCCAGTTAAAAGACATGCAGCCACATTTTGGACAAGTTGCAGTCGGCAAATGGAGGACTGACTCACCCCAAAATAAAGTGCGTTGCAGTAATCCAGCTGGGTGGTTACAAAGGCGGGAGCTGCAGTACCTGGAGTGGCCACTAGAGCAGGGACAGAGGGGGAGGGGATTACCCAGTTTTTATTACATGGTTATAACAATGACAGTGGAAGGTGGCTGAGTTTAAACTGCCTTGACTCTTGCGCTTTGTCTAATCTCAGTTTGTGTTTTTCAGGTCGTTTCCGTCAGATAGAAGTTCTGACCACTGTCGCCAACGAGTTCTTCCAGCTCTACAGCCAAGTGTCCGGACAACCTGTGCACCGCATCGCCCCCAGAGAAACAGGTCAGATACCGGTCACACATACCAGCCACACACCTTCACTAGAATCAATTTGGGTGATTTCAGACCTGGAATTGCCGGTCTATACTGAACTAAAGGTAAAAAGGAGCTGTTCACTTGAAAACTACCACTTCATGACATCATAAGGTGGAACAGAACAGAACACGACTTAAAGCGTACAGGAGTCCATTTTGTGTAAAACAGGACATTTAAAGGTGCATTGTGTAACTTTTCTGGTGGAGGGCTTTTCTCCACGGAGATGTTATTGCTTTGTCTGGAATGTTTCACAGTATGGCATTAAACCTTTCTATCATCATGGAGACCAAACCAGACCGAGTTACAGGTCAGATCTGTGGAGAGGCGACCCCGCTCACAGTCAGAATGTCTGTTTTTTGAGCTTTAAAACCACCTGTAATTGAATAAATGTTGTTTTAAGTCATACATACTAGAAACATTCCAGGCAGAGCAATGACATCTCCATAGAAACAAGCAGGTGATGGACCGTCCACCAGAAAAGTTACACAGTACACATTAAATTGTAAAAGTAACAAAGATCTGAGTTTCCGTCTTAGTCCTGACTGAGCTGTTTTCTTTGTGCAGGAGCAGACGGAGACTCAAAGGAATCTGCTGCTGTGAAGAAAAACGCCTCAGCTCTGAACGCCGCCGCCAAACTCATCAAGAGGAGCATCAGCAAACACAACCTGCCAGCACAGGCTAATGCACAGGCTAATGCACAGGCTAATGCACAGGCTAATGCACAGGCTAATGGACAAACTAACACACACGACACCAGCGCAGTAGCTAACGCGGCGGCGAGCCCACAGCCCGGCGCAGACAGCGGGGCACATGCTGAGGAGGGCAGACACGCCAAGCTCAAAATGGACGCCTCAGTTCTGTCGGCGGTGTCTGAGGAGAGCACGAGCGATGGAGAGACGGAGAGAGACACAGAGCACAGGTGAGGAGGAGTGTGGGGCCTTATGGACGTTTAGTGGAAGAGCGTCTGATTCTAACGCGTCACTCATGATGAAGAACACGAGATTTCTAATGATATTCTACACTTTGTATTGACATTTTTAGGGGATTTTTCAGTGAGATTAAGTTTACTCAAATTCTAAATAAAATATCCTAATTCATGCTCATATGAAGCTTGTAACTTCTTGTAAGTAAACTAAAGAAGAAGTTTCAAATTAATTTCTCTAAATTTCTGATTTTTTTTTCCTGTTTACCTGTAGTGTCTCTCCTTAAGTGCACATTTTATACATTATAAAATTTTCCTAATTTTTTGTTATTGTTTATATTCGTGTTCATCATTTTAATTTGTTTAATTTAATTTGTTGATGTCTGTTTGGTTTGATGCAGATTGGTTTATCACAGAGATTCTGAATAAATAAATAAAAACATTTAATTAAATAAAAAAAAACATGTTTTGTTTTGTAGAACTGAAGAGACCTTAAAACCAGCAGCCAATCAGAGAGCAGAGGTGATCGAGCAGGCGACCAATCACAGCACAGAAGAGGATCAGACACCCAATCACGGCACAGGAGACGTAGAAGTCCCTGCCAATCGCCTGTCAGGTGTGGAGCAAACAGCCAATCACGGTGGAGAAGACAAAGCACAAACAGCCAATCACGGTGGAGAAGACAAAGCACAAACAGCCAATCACGGTGGAGAAGACAAAGCACAAACAGCCAATCACGGTGGAGAAGACAAAGCACAAACAGCCAATCAGAGTTCTCAACCTGGGGAACAAACAGCCAATCAGAGCACAGGAGACGTGGAACAGACGGCCAATCAGAGCACAGGAGACGTGGAACAGACGGCCAATCAGAGCACAGGAGACGTGGAACAGACGGCCAATCAGAGCACAGGAGACGTGGAACAGACAGCCAATCAGAGCACAGGAGACGTGGAACAGACGGCCAGTCAGAGCACAGAAGGCATGGAAAAGCTAGCCAATCACAGCACAGGAGACGTGGAATTGACATCCAATAGCAGGACAGAGGAGGAGCAAACAGCCAATCAGAATGCAAGCCTGGAGAAAGCAGCCAATGAGGCGTGGGCAGGAGACAGGGCGGTGAACCCTCAGCTCGCTCTGCTGCGCACGGAGAACGCAGACTCATTCGACATCGAGGAGGTACGTTTTAATTTAATTTATTTCTTTAATTGATTTCTTTGTTTATTTCATTCATAAAGTATAAAAAGACATTAACAGTGTCCTAATATTAAACACACAAGAAATGAGTGAAAAGGAGCAGAAAGAAGAGTCATGTTTTCTGCACAAATTTACACGTAAAACTACCGTAAGTCTAAATATACAAACAATATAAATACTGTACGCAGAGACTTGACAAACCTGATGCAGTGTGCAGTAGTTTCATTAGCGAGGCGCATGCTCAGCATTTTCAAAACAATTAAAGTAATAGTCCCTCTTTAACTTGAAGGCCAAACATGATGGGGGCGGGGTTGTGGTTTATTCATTCTATTCATTCAAACATTTTGTACTAAACAGATCCACAGCGTTGAAGATGACGCGCCTCCAAGGAGAAGCTCCAGGAACACAGGTGAGCTCCACACCTAAGGGTCCAAATACGAGTTTTAGATCTTTATTGTTCAGTTTTAAAGGAACCGTATGTGGTCTGCGCTCTTAGTGTTTTTAAAAAAGTTCTACAATCACCTCTGACCCTGTGTCTCCAGAGAATTTACCTGGAGACAGAGACACGTCCTGCAGACAGAGACATGTCCTGCGTTTGTCTCAGTCTCAGTTTCTGGACAGGCTCATGTGAAGCTCAGAACCTCCAGAATTCCCTCCCTGAGCTGCAGAGGCTGCACTAGCACTGACTCTGGGGTTTAGGGAGTGACCGTTCAGATCAGAGACATTTTAGGTTTAAACACACTGGATTTCAGCTTTGAACCAGCAACCCACATGAGAGAGTCATGTGACACTCATTCTGCGTTCTGATTGGAGAATCGTCTGGAACCAAAACACCAAATCAGAACCGAAACATTTTGGCGTCATGTCCAATGTTTTTGTGATCAGTTAAAGCTTTGATTAGAACATGTTTACCTCATATCTCGGGACTTACATGCCCTGAACTGAAGACTGTATAAAGAAGCGGACGAAGTGATCACCCACAGCGTTCAGCTCCAGTCAAATGAAGCTCACTGAGGCTAGCAGATATAGGAGCCAATTTGGAGCCAGGTCCATATCCAGAATAGGAATTTTTGAATGGACAAAATGTTGAAATAAAAACCCCAAGATCATGTGGAGCGGGTTCATATGAACATTTAAAGGCCAAAATGACACAGTATTCTAATGTAAGTCAATGGGAGCCAGAGTCAGAAGGAGGCGGAAGAGCCGTATGAGAACTTCCTATTTGGAACGCGGCGGCTAGCGCGTTAGCTATGTCCATTTGTCTAAACAGTCTGTGGTCTGAAGCCTAACTGTCCCCGTTTGTCCTCAGATCTGTCCCGCACTGTGAGCCAACAGTCCGACAGCAGTGGCTTTGCAGAAGAACCGTCCTCTGACTCCTGCAGCTTCTTAAAGGTCCTCTACTCCTCCTTCACATCTTCTCTCCTCCTTCTTCAGATCTTCTCTCCTCCTCCTTCAGATGTTCTCTCCTCCTCCTTCAGATGTTCTCTCCTCCTCCTTCAGATGTTCTCTCCTCCTCCTTCAGATCTTCTCTCCTCCTTCACATCTCCTCTCCTCCTCATTCATATTTTCTCTCTTCCTTCAGATCTTCTTTCCTCCTTCACATCTCCTCATTGTTCTTCTGTTCCTCTCCTCCTTCACATCTCATTGTTCTTCTGTTCCTCTCGTCGTTCTTCTGTTCCTCTCCTTCACATCTCGTTGTTCTTCTGCTCCTCTCCTCCTTCACATCTCCTTGTCATTCTTCTGCTCCTCTCCTCCTCTCCTCCTTCACATCTCCTCGTTGTTCTTTTGTTCCTCTCGTCGTTCTTCTGTTCCTCTCCTCCTTCACATCTCCTCATCGTTCTTCTGTTCCTCTCCTCCTTCACATCTCCTCGTCGTTCTTCTGTTCCTCTCCTCCTTCACATCTCCTCGTCGTTCTTCTGTTCCTCTCCTCTTCCACATCTCCTCGTCGTTCTTCAGTTCCTCTCGTCGTTCTTCTTTTCCTCTCGTGGTTCTTCTGTTCCTCTCGTGGTTCTTCTGTTCCTCTTCTCCTTCACATCTCCTCGTTGTTCTTCTGCTCCTCTCCTCCTTCACATCTCCTTGTCGTTCTTCTGCTCCTCTCCTCCTCTCCTCCTTCACATCTCCTCGTTGTTCTTTTGTTCCTCTCGTCGTTCTTCTGTTCCTCTCCTCCTTCACATCTCCTCGTCGTTCTTCTGTTCCTCTCCTCCTTCACATCTCCTCGTCGTTCTTCTGTTCCTCTCCTCCTCCACATCTCCTCGTCGTTCTTCTTTTCCTCTCGTGGTTCTTCTGTTCCTCTCGTGGTTCTTCTGTTCCTCTCGTGGTTCTTCTGTTCCTCTCCTCCTTCACATCTGAGTATAACCTGGTGCTTGGTTTGTGCAGGTCCAGGAGAGCAGTGACTCGTGCGACAGTGAGACCACCGTGACCTCTCACCCCTCCCAGGACTTGGCCACGCCCATCGCCGTCGACCAACCGGCGTTCACTCTGCTCACCAGGGGAACGGAGCCAAGCGATGAGCCCGACCGGGGTGTGGAAGCCACTATCCCCCTGTACACCGCTCACCAGCTGCCCAAAAACCGGACCCAGGCACCACGAAGCGCCTCGCCCACCGTGGACTCGCCAAAAACGGAATCAGAGGAGGGACAGTCGGAGCAGAAGACTTCAGAGGACACATCGGAGCAGGAATCGTACGTCAGACCGGTACCTGAGTTTAGCGTCTTGGGCGGGTCTTTTGACGATGACAGGCCCAGGCAGGCGGAGTCCCCGGACTTCGTGTCGGACTGCTCGGAGTCCAGCCTGCCGCCCAAACCCTCCTCCCCGGTGCTCGGCGCTCTCCACCGGGCCAGACTCAACCAGAGGATCCAGGGCAGGGGCCGAGTGCGCTGTGGGGTCCCCCTGCAAAGATCCTCCTCCCTGCCTACCACCACCGTAGTGTCCTCCGTGCGCATCCATCTGGGGCGGGGCAAAGCGGCCGGCACCCCCAAATCGCCCCGGGACGACACAGACAGCCAGGCCGCGGTCACCCCGATCCCGGCAATCCCCCGCCACCTCGTGCAGTCCGTCAGCTCCAGTCCCCCACCCGACTGGACAGCAGGGGGCGTATCACACTCATGGAGCACCCAGAGCGTCCCAGAGCTGTACGCGAACCCCCGGCAATCGTACCAACCTCCACCGGGACTGACGTATTCGCAGGCGCACCCCCAGCACGCACACCCGTATGGGAACCCCTACGGCAGCACGCCCAACCTGCCCACCCACCACGGCTCGTACCCAGGCGTGCCCCATCACTCCAGCTTTTCCGTCAGGCCAGAGCACCCTCCCTCTGCACTTTACAGTCACGGGAGTCACGGTTCTCCCAACATGTCCGCGCCCTGGTTTGGCTCTTACCCCAACCTGCACTCCCCCCACACAGCGCCCCCTACGTTTGCTCAGACCTCTGCCAGCTACTCACCCTACTCTGGGCTGTCCCCCTCAGTGTATCACTACGGGAGCCACCCCCACCTCCAGCGCATGACTCCGCCCCCTCCGGGACCCCACCACCTGCCGTACCTGCCTGAGGCCCCGCCCCCTCAGCCTGGGTTCCACCTGGCCCCGCCCTCATCGTCCGCATTCGGGGGTCCCGTGTTCTCCCACGACGTGGCGCTCCATCCTCACCTCATGTCCAGCTCCGAGATGCAGCTCCGCCGGGTGCTGCAGGACATCAGAGGGACCCTGCACAGTCTGGAGCAGGTGAGGACAGGGACAGGGACAGTCGTACCATTTACTACTTTGGATTTTTGTGTTTTATTTAAAGACGGGGTGTTTTACTTTTATGGGGTTTTAACTGTAGTACATCACATATTTAGATCCACCATGTTTCCTTTTAGTGTTTGGAAAATGTTTTGGAGTCCCTCCCACAGAATCGTACAGCTAACCGTGTGGAGGATTTGAGTAGGGTCCCAGAGAGATCACTAGATTACTCAAACATGTATGGATGGGTGACAATTCTGTTTTCCATAGGGCCACATGAGAAACAGAAAATATTGTGGAGGACCAAAATGCTTAACTCAGTTCTGCATCATATTAATTGTATTTCTTTATTAAAAAAAAAAAACAACAACAGTAAATCTCATTGTTTTGACTCATTGGTGAGACTGGGAAGAGTTTATGTTCTGACTAAAGCAATGAAAAAGTGAGGCTGACTTACAAAAAAAACACCTCTAAAATTAAAGCAATGCAGCTTTAGCCCAGGCATGAAGTAAAATTATAAAATATCTTCATTTTGGGATTCCAAATGAGCTTAAACGAGCCGGTCAGAATCGACCAAAGAGCCGTATGTGGCCCGGGAGCCGGACAATGCCCAGGTCTGGACTAAACCCTCTTCACACAGTCCAGGAGGGCAGAACTAGACTGAACAGACCACTGAAACATCACCAGAAATCACCAGACCACTGCCCTTAGTGAGTTGAAACACAAATGCATAAATAAATAAATTTAATAAATTAAATACAATTAATTAATTTATAAAAAATAAAATAAAATAAATAATAAAAGAGCTTTCAGTCCATTTAAATATTTAGCTCAATATTTTCCCTTTGAAACCGTCTTTTAAACATGTTGGAAACCCAAAGTGCAGCAGCAGGAGCTTTTGCAGTTTTACCTGTGACATAATCAGAGCCGTTTGTGAAACTGTTTTTTTTCTCTAGAGTGGATTTAGAAGCCCAACCGCGTTTGTGGAGCAGAGAGCTCGTTCAGCCTCTCCCCAGGTACTCCGTCTTTATGTGTTAGCATTATCCTAATGCTAGTCCACGCCTGGAGGGGCTGTGTGTTAGCGTTAGCCTGATTTAGCATTAGCATGTGGGTGTTGTGGGTGTTAGCATTAGCATTAGCATGTGTGTGTTAGCATTAGCATTAGCATGTGGGTGTTGTGTGTGTTAGCATTAGCATTAGCATGTGTGTGTTAGCATTAGCATTAGCATGTGGGTGTTGTGTGCAGACTGTGTCGGAGCTGCTGCTGAAGAGGCGAAGTCTGAACTTGTTTCGCTCTCAGATGTTGGAGCTGGAGGTGTCCATCCTCAGAGAGCAGGCCCCGGTCTACAGACACCTGAGCCCCAGTGACAGGTCACTCTCCTCTCTCCTCTCTCCTCTCCTCTCCTCTCTCCTCTCTCCTCTCTCCTCTCTCCTCTCTCCTGTCTCCTGTCTCCTCTCTCCTCTCTCCTCTCTCCTGTCTCCTCTCTCCTCTCTCCTCTCTCCTCTCTCCTGTCTCCTCTCTCCTGTCTCCTCTCTCCTCTCTCCTGTCTCCTCTCTCCTCTCCTCTCCTCTCTCCTCTCTCCTCTCTTTCCCCCCTCCGAGCGCTTTGAGTGTTTATATAAACCTGCATTATTCTCAACAGTGTTTATCTGTGTGTTTGTGTGTCCGCGTGTGTGTGTCCATTTGTGTGTCCATTTGTGTGTCCGTGTCCAGGCTGGAGGTGGAGCAGCTGCAGCGTCTGCGCTCTGCGGTCCGGGAGGAGCTGCAGGAGCTGGAGGCTCTTTTGGAGGAGCGGCTCCTGGAGCTCAACCCTCCTCCACACCAGGTTCTGTTCATTTCTCTGAATCACGTCTTTCTGTCCTGGTCGACAGACGAAAAGACGAGGGGTGGGACGAGACACATCACGAGACAGGGTCCACGAGAACGAGACAAGATCAGATTTGCAATAAATAAGTTTTCACATCAGTAAAGAGTTATTTCTACTAACAGGTTTATTAGGCCCGAGCCCTTTTTGCAGTTTTGTCAACTGTCTTATAAAGTTGAGCGCAATGCAGGGTGCAGGTGTTAATGCAGGGTGCAGGTGTTAATGCAGGGTGCAGGTGTTAATGCAGGGTGCAGGGGTTAATGCAGGGTGCAGGGTCGCCCCCTGCATTAACACCTGTATCCTAACAACTCATGCCGAGGGTATGGGATATGCATATTTGTTTTTGTTAACATGTTATAGTCAATACCGAGTCAATGCTCCTGCAAATACTCCTGACATCGAGCTGTATCCAAGCCCCACATATTTATAACTGCTAAAAATCAATACAAATCAATGGGCGACCCAGACATGATGGCGAATGACATGACCTCCAGGAGGCGCTGTTGGACTCTCCATTATAAACACTGTGTTTGTTCTTCAGGGTTTTCCGCAGGAAGACGACCTGAGCTCCACCTCCGCCCTGAGAGCCATGGAACCGGTCAGTACACACACACACACACACACACACACACACACACCAACATACAGACATACACATACACATACATACACACACACTATTACTCACCCGACTGAATGAAGCAGAGAAAAGTACTACAAATACTACTACTGTTATACTCATGTACTACTACTATAGTACTATTACTCACCCGACTGAATGAAGCAGAGAAAAGTTCTGGTTTATGGAGCTGTAGATCCTGATTCTGAATAAAACTCGACTAAATAAACGCGGCGCGAGCGTTGGAGCAAATACTCCGGTCTGTTTAGGTGAAATCCATCGCCATAGAAACTCGTCTGATTATTATTATTCCATAAACACTTGTGTCAGTCTGATCTGATCTTTATTTATGACACAAAAGAGTTTAGCCTTTAGACTTTTTTCCACCCAGACTCCAGAGTCACGTGACCCGACTGTAGTGATCTGTGAGTCTGAATCTGTGTGAGTGAGTCACTGTAGGGGGCGCTAAAGAGTGCAGGACTGTGTAGTGAATGAGGGTTAGGGGCTGGGGGAGACATTCAGACACAGCCTTAGACTTAGACTTTATTGAGCCACAAGGGAAATGATGAGTGTGATTTGGTCCCCGCTCATGTGCTCCATGTGCGCAGGTGTCCGACCTCCTGAGAGAGCAGCGCCTCCTCCAATCAGAGCTCCGTTACCATAGTGACAGCGGCTCCCCCGCCTCCTCCTGCTGCTCCAGTCCAATGAGAAGGCCCCAGAGTCGGGGGGCGGGGCATTACAGCACGTCAATCAACATTACGCCCACCGCGCCTCCTCGAGCCAGTGCGGAGACTCCGCAGCCCCCAGAAGAGCCGGGGGCGGGGCCTCACGGTGCGGAGGACACGCCCACAGGAGGGGGGCGGAGCCTGGAGCCCGAGGCCACGCCCCCGGTGGACAACCTGCAGCAGCTGATCAGAGAGGTATTGATTAACCACGTAAAGTTCATACACGGGTATAAGTTTAGATGACGGGCTTTTATGATTCTCAGATTTTTGCTTCATGTGGTGGGATTCTAACTATTGTAAATATAAATCATAGTTTTACGACAATCAAGAAGCAATTTGCAAAAAAAAAGTTGAAAAATATTTTGAAAACTACAGGAAATAGAGAGTCCCACACTGATGACATCACACTGGGAGAATTCTGTACAAACGTTTGACACAATTTGACACGTTCTTCTGATATTTTAAACATCATTTTGACAAAATAAAGGTGTTTTGTTATATTTTTATTTGTCAAAACATTATTAAATATATGAAACCAACAAAATGGCCAAACTTGGAAATAAAATAATTTATTACAATTATTATTTATTAAAATCATTATTAATTAAAATTTTCACAAACAGACCTGGAGTTGTGTTTTGTTTCATTCAAAAAGCACTCTGTTCCACCTTGTGATGTCATGTGGTAGTACAGGAAGTGCTCCACTGTGTTTTTAAACTCCACACATCACAAGGTCTAAATTGGTGTCAGAACTTTCATATTTTACACTTTTCACACAAAGACAAAGAGTTTAGTCTCAACTTTTAATAGAAACGCATAGAAAATAACAAGGTCTAAACCAGGTCTAAACCAGGACTAAACCAGGACTAAATCAGGACTGAACCAGGGACTAAACCAGGTCTAAACCAGGTCTAAACCAGGACTGAACCAGGTCTAAATCAGGCCTGAACGAGGACTGAACCAGGACTAAACCGTGGACCCTGGAATTGCCAATCTCTACTGATCTAAAGGTAAAAGGAGCTGTTCACTTAAAAACTACCACTTCATGACATCACAAGGTGGAACAGAGCATTAACTTAACTGTGTTTTGGTAAAATGCAGAGTCCAAACTGTCATGGACCCTTTAATTTCTCTGTGTCCTGTTTTCAGATCAGACAGAGTGTTGCTGAGGAAATCCGCAGAGAGATCTACAGTGAGCTGCTGGCCTCCATCGCTCCCTCCAAGCAACAGTAACCACGGCGACCGCGTCCTCACAAACCCGTCCTCGCACCCATCCCCGCACCCGTCTGTAACACTGTACGCTGTAAAAACACTGTAATGACTCGGACCACTCCCACGAGTCGGAGCTCTGAACGGGACCAGAGCTTTGGCACAGGCTGCAAAAATATAGAGAATTATTTAGAATGACTTGAATTCTTCTTTTAAAACGAAATCCTGCAGGAAATGTTCTGACTCAGGATTGGTGCAGGTGCTGGGGGTTTAGGGAGTGACCGTTCAGATCAGAGACATTTTAGGTTTAAACACACTGGATTTGAGCTTTGAACCAGCAACCCACATGAGAGAGTCATGTGACGCTCATTCTGCGTTCTGATTGGAGAATCGTCTTGAACCAAAACACCAAATTTCATAAACAGCTTCCCCGTCAGGTCCAAACGGGGATCGTTGGGTTATACCAGCACCTTCATCTCACCAATGAGAAGGGACCTGACGTTAAAGGTGCACTATGGGACTTTTGTAACTGCCTGGAATCTTCTATTTTACAGAATCAAAATTGTATTGCCTGATATGGGCTCCAAATCCGCCCGTGCTGGCCTCAGTGAGCTTCAGTTGGCTGGAGCTGAACACAGCTGGACACGGATCAGTTTAAAGCTCCATCCTGTTGCATCCAGTGAGCTCCTTTACAAAACGAAAATGCCGGAGATCTGCTCATTTTAGCGATTGTAAGAAATCGAGTTGAAGAGGGCCTTAGATGAGGTACAGTTTGGGTCCGTGTGCCGTTCGTTTGAATTTCGAAAGAAAAACAATCAAATGGGAAAAGAGTTTATTTCACTTTTCCGTTTTAGTGTCAAACAAAAAAAATGATTTCACCCTCTATTTTGAATATTTAATTTGTTGTTATTTGAAATAAACTTTAATCAAAAATCTCGGTGCCTATTTTAATTTTGATATTTGATTCTCTCTGGTTTATTTGCCCCGGACTTTCCTGAAAAATCTTTGCAGTTTCGTGGACAAACACGTCCTCTTCTTTTACAGCGACGCGTTTACTTTTACGTCTTGCAATTGTTGAATTCCATGACGAGAAACCGGCAACAGCTCGAGATAAACTCCTTTGTTCAGTTTGAATTCACAGGCGGAGCTTTAAGCAGCAGAACCGCGGGGCAAATAAACCAGAGAGAATCCAATATCAGAATTAAAATAGGCACCAAGCTGTTTTTTGATTGGTGTTTGAAATAAACTTTAAATTAAATATTGAAAATAGAGGTTGAAATTTGAAATGAAAATTTGAATGAATTTTTTTTTTTTTTTTTTTACACTAAAACAGAATAATGAAATAACAAACTGTTTTCCCATTTGTTTTTCGTTCTTAATTGAAAAATAAAATAACGACTGGCACACAGACCCAGTTGGACGCCTTTAAAACATAAAAACATTCTCCGTTTCTTAGTGCACAAAGTTCAAAGTAAAACATTTACAACTGGGATTAATCAAATTTGAGTTACTCAGTATAATACGGATAATTCAGAAATCCTTTGGCGAGCTTCTTTAACGGGCTGGAGAACTTCAGGAGGCTCCCGAGCGACAGAACTTCAGGAGGCTGGAGACGCCTGGTTTAATGCTGTACTGTGGAATATTCCAGGCAAACCAAAAACATCTCCATGGAGATGAGCAAATGACAAACCCTCCACCAGTAAAGTTACATAGTGCAACTTTAAAGGTGCATTGTGTAACTTTTCAGGTTGGGGTCTGCTGCCATGGTGATGTTATGTTCCACAATATGGCATTAAACTTATATAAGCTGCATTTATTCAGTTTTATGTGTTTTTAAAGCTCAAAAATACCTTTAAAAACACACGGTCTGACTGTGTGTGAGCGGGCCGCCTCTTCACAGATCTGACCTGTGAATTGGCCTGGGAGATTGAAAAGTTTAATGCCATACTTTGTAATATTGGAGGTAAAGCAATTAGATCTCCATGGAGACAGTAACTGGCAGGCCCTCTACAGGAAAAGTTACAGAGTGCACCTTTAAATGATGCAGGATTCTTCCAGGTCCTAAAAGATCCGTAATATTCAAGTCATTTTTCCCATTCCAGACGTTGTATTTTTGCAGTTTTGGAGATAAACGTTTGGAGTGAACTTCGTCCACTTGAAACGTCACTGTGTATGTTTGTGTGTTTGTTTTTGTGTGTTTATATTTGTGTTTGTGTGTGTGTGTTTGTGTGACTAAAGGAGCAGAAATGGAATTTTAAAAATGTATAATTTAATTAAATGTAATGAAAAGGAAAGATATAACAGATAATAACACACAGGTATACATATATACACATACAAACACACACACACACACACACACAAAGCATCCAACCTCCCATCTTCATTTGTTGGTTTAGTGTAAAAATCGGATCATGTCAGCAGTAATATATATATACATATATATATAATGTATTTAATAGAAGAGAAATGCTTTAATATAATGTCCGTCAGTGTTGTAAAAAAGAAAACGCAAACGAGCTGTTCTGGTTCAACGTCACAACTGTCCCTTCATTAAAGACGGGGTTTTACGCTACATCTACGGTTTTGGCTTTCTCCCATGTTCTAACGCTTTCCCCTCATCAAAAACACGCCTGAAGATCTGTCATCCCTGCATGTTTGAGCAATTAACAGTCTTTATTCCTCTGTACGAGGCTCCGCCCACAAGCCCACGCCACAGTCCTCCATAAATGTACAAAAACACGATACAAAACAATACACTACAACTTGACAAACCTGATGCGATGTGCAGTGGTTTCATTAGCGGACATTAGTGCACGCTGATTGTGTTGCGATGGCGCTCTGAAGGGGGAGTGACTTAGCGCGGGGAGCAAAGGGAGTAGTGTAATACCCCCTCTTTAAGACTGCACTATACTACCTAATCAATAATACGCAATGATGTTTAAAGCTCCGTGTCCCCGTGTTTCAGTGGGGTTGTATTCTGCATAAACATCTGTTACCTCTGTCGTTAAATGTGCATTGTGTAACTTTTCCGCTCCGATTGCTGGTTTCCATGGAGATGCTTGCCTGGAATGTTCCTGAGTGCGGCATTTAAAGCGCACGTAACAAATTAGAGTTCAGTTTTCACTAACAGCAGGTCAGTTGGTAAGAGGGCAGACGTGACGTGGGCAGTGCTACTTCCTGTATTTTTGTAGTTTTCTCAAGTTTTTTTCCCATAAACTGCAACTTTAACCGTAAAACTATGATTTATGTTTTAATGTTGTTTCCTCCTCACAAACAGACCTGGAGTTGTGTTTTGTTTCATTCACATGTTTAATTTAACACACAAACCCTGCAGATTTAGGCTGAGTTCTTCTCTCAAGCTGAAAACACTCTGTTCCACCTTGTGATGTCATCATGTGGTGATACAGGAAGTGCTCCACTGTGTTTTTAAACTCCACACACCTTCACTAGAATCATTTGGATCATTTCAGTCCTGGAATTGCCGATCTCGACTGAACTAAAGGTAAAAGGAGCTGTTAACATGTAAACTACCACTTGATGACATCACAAGGTGGAACAGAGCGTTTGGAGCTTTGGAGATGTAGACAGACTAATAATAAAGAGTTCCTCAAACATGGGAATGAAACAAACACAACTCCAGGTGTGTTTTTGAGGAGGAAACAACATTAGAACATGATTTAAACCTCACAGGAGTCGGTTTTAGTCCAGATTTAATGCTCTGCCGTGGAATATTCCAGACAAAGCTCCATGGAGACGAGCAGGAATCAGAAAAGTTACACAGTGCACTTCTGCGAACATGTTCTGAAATGCTTGGGATTCTGGGATTAGTTTCAGATCATCCGTCTTCTCTCAAATGTTTATCCTCTGGACGTGTTTATGTCTTTGTAATTGTAATTTAACTTTGATTTTTAAGAAGATGAATTAATAAAATAAATCCAGATATTTTTCCAGAAGAGATAAAAGCCAATACTGTTTTTTTTTTACCTAATTATTGGTTTGTTTCACACTTACTGAAAGACGCTTGACGACGGTAACTCCTTAAAATAACCACAATCCAATTCATCATTAAACATTTAAAACAATCCAAATTCATTCTAATTTCCAGAAATACAAGATTTCAAATTCATCTTTATTTTCTAAAAATACTCAAATTCATTGTCATAAATATCCTTTTAAATGTACTTTTACCAAATTCATCAGTTTTATTTTCCTCTAAAATACAATTCAACGATTGCATCATGAGGCATTGTGTGTGTGTGTGTGTCTGTGTTTGTGCGTCTGCTTCTTTTTCCACCTTCTGCATCAGACGTGTAAATGTGAACCTCTGACACGAGCCTTTGCAAAGTCCCTGACTCCACCTGCTCTTTATGTTCTGAAAATACATGACCCATTATTATATTTATATCGACTTATTCTTGGCATTTCTAACAAGTTTCCTGTTTCTTGTTTTAACCTTCACCAAAAGAATCGTTTGTTTACACAAAGTCCTCGGCTCTTTGTTTAGCAGAACACGGAGCTCAGAGACATGACGTCATCACTGTTAGAGTTACACGTCTGTGGGCCCTGTAATTACAGATAACGAACCATAAACAAGCTCCACACATCTGCATCTCTGACACTTCCACAGAAAACTCCACCTGACGCTCTCGCCTGTCTCACCTGTCTCACCTGTCTCCAGCTCTGGTTAAACTACAGTCACGTTTCAGCACATTCAGTCTCCTCAAAGTCCTGATTAAACCAAACTACAATGTATTTCCTGTAAATATTCAGACTGTTTGAGACGAGAACAAGCCACTAGTTTAAAAGGAACCGACATGTTTAAAAAAAAAAAAAGAAACAGGTTCAGGAGTTCAAAAGTCTTGACAAAGAAATCAAACGATCAAGTCCAAAAACGGCATTTAAAAAACACATAAAATCAGTGCAGTGTGTGAATGAAAAAGAAAACTAAGCTGTTGCGCATAAAAGTGAAGATTTCCCTTCGCAGTTGATTCATATTTGTAAGTAACTAAGTGTTGATGTTTTGTCTGGAAAAGGGAAGAAACATAAAATGACTTAAAATGATTCTTTCTGCTCCTTTTCATTCATTTCTTGTATGTTTAATATTAGGACACTGTTTTTTTATACTTTATGAAATAAATAAATAAATAAATAAATAAATAAATAATAAACAATAATAATAAATGCAATAAAAAAGATGAAACAAAAGTCCTCATCTGTGTCAGGGCAGTTTGAGGAGAGTAACAGCCCTCAGGACAAAAGTGGCGACAGCTCAAGGTCACTTCTAAACAGGACCCGTCATAAGTATTTCAACAGAACAGGCTAGAGTCTGTCTAAAGAGCTTTATTGAAACAAACATTTAAAAAAGTAATAAAAGAAAAGCACAAACACACACACACACACACACTTTCTCTCTCACACACACACGGTCGCCATGGTCACCAGCCGAACATATACTCCATGGCTTTGGACACGAAGCTGTCGTCTTTTCTCGGGGTCTGTCTGTCGGACACCACCTGCACACAAACACTTCAGTCACATCACGTCTCATTTATTGGTTGAGGGTTCTATCGCTTCACACCTGTCCCCGCCCACTGGTGAACTCTCAACCAATAAAAAACATCCCCCTGGCCCCGCCCTCCTGTCACTGTTAGCCAATAGGAGCAGTGTTCTTTAATGTTTTTAGAATCCACTTTAATTTAAGTTTCATTTATAATCAACGTAAACGTGATTTAAAGATGCACTTAACTCTTCAGGTGGAGGGACCATCAAACACTTTTCTTTTTGGAGATGTCACTGCTCTGCCTGGAATGTTCCACAGTGTGACATTAACCAGCTCTACTTTACATTTATTCAGTTACAGGTGGTTTTAGAGCTCAAAAATACCTAGAAAAACAGACATTCTGACTGTGAGCGGGGTCGCCTCTCCACAGATCTGACCTGGAACTCAGTTGGGTTTGGTCTCCATGGAGATAGAAAGGTTTAATGCCACACTGTGGGACCTGTGTTGTGTGGAGGGGGGGCACAGACCTGGTAGTCACTGGCAGAGGCGCGTTGGGCACTCAGGGGCCTGATGGCGGAGCGAGGGGTCGAGGGCAGAGCTGAGAACGAGGAGGAGAGAGGAGAGGAGACGTCTGCACTGTCCATCACACTCTGTACGCACAAACACGCACAAACACGCACAAACACGCACAAACACGCACAAACACGCACAAACACACACAAACACACACAAACACGCACAAACACGCACAAACACACACAAACACAAGGACAGATCAATAAAGTGTTCATTTCACAACGTATTAACATGTTTTATCAGTTTCACTTTAGTTTTTTTTACCCAAGTCAAAAGTCTGAGTCAAAAGTCACTCCCCCTTCAGAGCGCTAGCACAACACACTCAGTGTGCTCAGTGTGCGTCCGCTAATGAAACTCCTGCACATCACATCAGGTTTGTCCAGTACAGTTTTGTATCATGTTTTTAAATATTTATGGAGAATTGTCATGTGGGAGAGTCGGACACCAGGAGCTCGGACACCAGGAGGTGGGACACCAAGAGGTGTGCAAGCTCTTGGAGCGACCACCAAGAGGTCGCACAGAGGAGTTTGGACACTGACCTTGTCGATGCAGGGTTTGACCCCCACCATGATGGCGTCTCCGAACACTTTCCCGTCTTTGGACAGGGCCTTTCGCGCCTGCAGCTTCGACTGGTACTGCAGGTGCATCCAGTTACCAGGAGTCGCCATCTGAAAACACACACACAGACGAGACGCACACATATACACACACACATATACACAAACAAAAATCAGATCCTAAATCGATACTAAAACAAGTATCAATACAAAAAAAAAAAAAAAAGTGACCTTTCCTCAACATGATTTTGAGCTTCATCAAAACGAGAAGACAAGCCCATGAGAACCAGTTCTGTTATTTTGTGATCAAACCAGGGCTGTCAGAAGAATAAACAATCTGAGACTAATCAATACTAAAACTAGTATCGAAACTAGATACTCATTTTTCGCAGGTATCGATACTAAAAAAGTCCCATTGACAGGACAGAACTGAAGCTTTCCTGAACATCTTCATATCGTCCAGGTCAGTTCTGTACTGGTCCTTGGGCTCTTACACTTGTTCTGATGCAGCTCCAGATCGTTCTAAACACGTTCAGGAAAGGTTCATTTCTGAATTGTGAATGGGACTTTTTTAGTTTTTTTAGCTTTACAGGGACGGGACAAGATCTCGTTCCACAAGATTCCGCAAGACAAAATCAGCACAAGATCATGCACACGATAAAAATGACCTCACGAGATTTTTTTCCACACGTTTACATTTAGATTACGTGTCCTGCAGTTCCAAAAAAGTCAGGACTAGAATGGAAAGAAAACTATTAAATCAAATAACAAAATTATGATGCCAAAATTGGAAAATGTTGGAAAACCGTGAAATGTATATACAGTATTAGAATTATGTTAAAATCTCGTCTTGTCTCGTTCTCGTGGACCCAATCTTGTATCTCGTCTTGTGGAAATTTTGTCTCGTCCCATCCCTACAGCTTTAGTATCGATACCTGCTCAAATCTAGTTTCGATTCTTGCTTTCGTTTCCATTGGTGTTTGATTTCCGATATTTTTAAGAACCCCAGAGGAGCCGTGACCATAAGAAGAGGACTGACCGAGTGTCTGAGGATGTTGCCGTACTGAGCGAACTGCAGCAGGATGTAAGAGGCCGAGGCCGGAGGGAACCTAAAGAGAGACAGCACAGGTCAAAGGTCATAGGTCACAACTTTTAAAAGCACTTTAAAGGGCTCATATGACAAGATTTTCTGATCTGTTCTAATGTCGTTTCCTCGTCACAAACACCTGGAGTTGTGTTTTGTATCATTCACATGTTTAACACACAAACCTGCAAATTTAGACTGAGTTCTTTGCTCAAACTGAAAACACTCTGTTCCACCTTGTGATGTCATGTGGTAATACAGGAAGTGCTCTCCACACACTGCACACACCTTCGCCAGAATCATTTGGATCATTTTAGTCCTGGAATTGTTGATCTGAACTACTGAACTAAAGGTAAAAGGAGCTGTTCATAGGGGTGTGCAAAAAATATCGAAATATTGATATATCGTATCGTTTAATGTGATGATACAGTGTTGGTATCGTGGGCTGCTGTATCGATATATCGCCAAGAGTATTTTTTGGTACATTTTACTAAATTATTTTGTTACAGCTACAGTTTTGTTGTTTGTTTAGAGGAAGGAGACTCGTTTATGAAGCACATTTTCACTGTTTGGATGAGTAAAATGTGTGTGTTTCATTTTCACTTTGCAAGACGTGGTTTGACAAAGACTTTATTTAGCCTTTATTTTTTATTAAACCGTATCGAATCAATTTGAAATATATCGAACTGAAAGTGCACCATATCAATATGTGTATCGTATCATGGGCTATGTATCGAGGTATGTATCGCATCAGCAACTTCTTAATGATACCCAGCCCTAGTTGTTCACTTGAAAACTACCACTTGATGACATCACAAGGTGGAACAGAGCGTTTGGAGCTTTGGAGATGTAGACAGACTAATAATAAAGAGTTACTCAAACATGTGAATGAAACAAACAACTCCAGGTGTTTTTGAGGAGGAAACATTAGAACACGACTTAAAACTCACAAGAGTCAGTTTTTAATACAGGACCTTTAAAATAACAAAATACAAATGAAAAAATATCAGCATAATATTGATTATCGGCCCAAGCCTTTCCCAAAATATCGGTATTGTCTTAAACTGTCCATATCGGCGCACTCTTGTTATATACAGTAACAATAATGTCACAAAACACTAATAATAAAACCCGGTACAGACCCGAACACAGTGACCCAGGTCTGGTCCAGCTGGTCCTCGGAGCTCAGTGTCTCCCCCTGGCTGTAGAAGGGGTCCACCTGAGCGGGCGACAGGCACAGCTGCTGCCCTGCAACACACAGGGACATTCCATTGACTTCCATTCATTTCCTGGAGACGGGTCTAGCGTCTCTCGGGTCTAGCGTCTCTCGGGTCTAGCGTCTCTCGGGTCTAGCGTCTCTCGGGTCTAGCGTCTCTCGGGTCTAGCGTCTCTCGGGTCTAGCGTCTCTCGGGTCTAGCGTCTCTCGGGTCTAGCGTCTCTCGGGTCTAGCGTCTCTCGGGTCTAGCGTCTCTCGGGTCTAGCGTCTCTCGGGTCTAGCGTCTCGTCTAAACTCCAGTTTGTGTGTTTGTGTTTCTGTGTGTGTGTTACCTGCTCCTGGAGTGGAGGCGAGTCGTCCTGAAATGGGAGAGTGCATGATGGGAAACGCCTGCACAGAAACAGAACAGAGTCAGAGCAGAAAAACACACAGGGGCAGGTTCCAATATGAATAAATAAATAAATGAAACGTGTTTAAATTACAGGCAGTAGAGCGTCCCACACTGATGACATCACATTAGGAGAATTCTGTCCAAAAGTTTGTCACAATTTACTCATAACAAACATTTTTATTCTGACACTTTAAACACGATTTCAACAAAATAAATGTGTTTTCTTACATTTTTATTTGTCAAATAATAATTTCTGTGACATTAGAGGAGTTTTGGCTCAGTGTATTACAGGGCTGCCAGGTCCTAAATTTTAAGTTCCTGTGTGGTGGTCAGTGAGGTGGTCTGGAGCCTCCAGCATTATAAAACGTGAACGGTCTCGAGTCCCCCGGTCTCCAGTCTCCCCGGTCTCCAGTCTCCCCGGTCTCCAGTCTCCCCGGTCTCCAGTCTCCCCGGTCTCCAGTCTCCCCGGTCTCCAGTCTCCCCGGTCTCGAGTCCCCCGGTCTCGAGTCCCCCGGTCTCCAGTCTCCCCGGTCTCCCCAGTCTCCCCGGTCTCCCGTCTCCCGCCGGCACAGGGCTCCTCTGTCCTGAACCTGGACACCATGTCCTCCTCATGTCTCCTCCAACATCCTGCAGGACCCCACACACCCCGGGAACTGCCTCTTCTGCACTCCCCCCGCGGGAAAGCTTCAGAAAAACTGTGAGAAAGTGTCTATATTTATTCATTTTTACCTCTGCAGTTTTGTTGAAGTTTTGTCATATTTTGTACAATGACAATAAATCTAATAAACAGTTGTGGAATTCCCTAGTGTGATGTCATGATTTCCAACCAGGAAGTACAATTTTAAACCCAAAAAAATGACCAAAGTGGGAAAATAATTGTGAATTTTTGATCAAAATCTGAAATGTAATGATCTCAGCAGTGTTTTAGTCAAATCCTCCACCTGTCATAGGGACTTTCATTGTTGCAGCCCCAGTTTTAAGTTTACTTTTTTTATGCTTAGACTTAAAAACGAGACTTCCCCAGGGGCCCTGTACCTTTAATAACACCTGAGTGTGCACAAACACCTTTTTTTCCCCTTTAAATCTTTTGTTTACAGCCTCCCTCCTCCTCTTCGTCGTCCCCCTCTCTCTGGGACCTGTCCTCGTGACCCTTTTTGTTCGCGGCGCCCCGTCCTGCCTGGGCTGGTGACACGGTGCGGCGGTGGGCGGGGGTGATGTAGTACCTGTCTGTGGGGGGCGCCGGGGGTCCCCGCTCCGGCCAGCTCGGCGTGGATGCTGCGGACAGGAGGGGCCCCGCTCTTGTCTTTGGGCGTGGGGACGACGGGCTGAGGGACCGAACTGCCGGGGCCTGACGCCAACGAGGACCCAAGAACTGAGGAGAGGAAAAAGATGTTAAAGCAGCTCTACTTGTGTCTCTCCATGGCCAAGCACCAAAGTACATCTCTGACATGTTAGGGCCATAGTCTCGGGTTTCATCTCTCTCGGGTCTCGTCTGGTCTCTCCTCGTCTCTTTAGGGTCTCATCTCACCTCGCCCGTGTCTCGCCTCACCCGTGTCTCGTCTCTCTCGGGTTTCGTCTCATTTCTCTCGGGTTTTGTCTCGTCTCTCTCGGGTTTCGTTGGGTCTCGTTGGGTCTCGTTGGGTTTCGTCGGGTTTCGTCGGGTTTCGTCGGGTCTCGTCTCTCGGGTTTCGTCTCGTCTCGCCCGTGTCTCGTCTCTCGCGGGTCTCGTCTCGTCTCTAGTCTCCGGTTTAGCTCTGCCTCAACCCTGCCTCAGTCCTGGTCCAGTCCCGGTCTCCTGCTGGTCCCAGAGTCAAGACTAAACCCGGGGAGTCAGAGTTTCAGTTTTCTGCAGCTCAGACCTGGAACAGTGAGACAGGCCTCTGCTCTGACTCTGTTTAAATCCAGACTCAAAACGCTTCTGTTTACCTGCGTGTGACTGAAAAGGTTTTAATCTACTCTTTTCATTTAATCTTTTTAATTTTATAATGATTATTCAAGTTATGATTTGTCTGTATTGTGATTTTAATGTCTCCCTTGTGATTTTAATGTCTCCCCTGTACAGCACGATATTACTTTTTGTATGAATTGTTCTATACAAATTACCTTGCCTTGCTGTTTTCTTTTTATCCAGTTTGCTTTCAGGTCTTTATCCAAACTAGAAGAAGACCACATGGGACTAAAACTGTTCATTACAAAAAATAATAATCCATTGATTTATATAGCGCCTACCAAGACACACAAAGCACTTTCCACACTTAATTTTATGGTTACAAATGTACTTGGATTAGTGACTGGTGCCCTCTGCTGGTCAAAGTGCAACATGCAGTAGAGCCGAGGAAAACAACAGCAAAGGGAGGAATCTGTGTTTTAATTATTGAGTGGCAACCATTAAAGGGCCCACACTACACAATTCTACCATTATCTCTATTCTAATGTCGTTTCCTCATCACAAACACCTGGAGTTGTGTTTTGTTTCATTCATGTTTAACACACAAACCTGCAGATTTACGCCGAGTTCTTCTCTCAAACACCTTCACTAGAACCATCTGGATGATTTTTGTTCCAGAATTGCTCATTTTTACTTTACAAAAAGGTAAATGGAGCTGTTAACTTAGAAACTACCACTTCATGACATCACAAGGTGGAACAGAGCGTTTGGAGCTTTGGAGATGTAGACAGACTAATAATAAAGAGTTCCTCAAACATGTGAATGAAACAAACACAACTCCAGGTCTGTTTTTGAGGAGGAAACATTAGAACACGACTTAAACCTCAGAAAAGTCCATTTTGCTTATTACAGGACCTTAAAAAAGCTGTATAAGATTAGTTTAATTTAAATCGTCTCTTCTATGTTCATGAACTGTTCTCTTAAACTACACTGAAATTCAAGATTGTCATTAGCGTCTTTGGCACGTTTCTGAGTCGTTAGTTTACAGATGGCTTACCATCATTTTCAGAGTTACGACTTGTAAATTCAAACGGGAACGCCCTTCTTTCTCGGAATTCTCTGTAGTCCTAAGTGCTTTGTTAAGCTAATAGACACACAGATAATGACGAGAAAAGCTAACACTGACTCTATTGACTATATTTAAAGGGGGTATTTTAATTTTACGACCTATTAACTGTAACACGTCACGCATTTAGATCACCATGTTCCTTTTGTTGTTTTAAAAATGCTTTATTCACCTAAAACACCATATTAACATGTTTTATAAGGTTCACTTACATTTCCCTTTGCTCTCTGCGCTAAATGACTCCCCCTTCAGAGCGCTATCACAACACAATCAGCTGCATTTGGCTAATGAAACTCCTGCACATCACATCAGGTTTGTCAAGTTGCTGTGTACAGTTTTGTATCATGTTTTTGTGTATTTATGAAAAATTGTCGTGTTTGGGTGATGTAGGCTTGTGGGCGGAGCCTCGTACAGGCTCGTACTGCAGCTAACCATAAGGAGGGTTTGAATAGGGATAGTGCTGCCACTAACGACTAATTTTCTAACGATTAATCTCTCGACTAATTTTTCGATTAGTCGACTAATCTAAACGACAAATTTTCAAAAAAAAAACAAAAAACACACAAGCGGTTGCAATTTTCATGTGCTCATTTTATTTTATTTTTACTCTGTAGGCGTAACGCTTAATGCTACGTGGGCAGATTCATTTGCTTTCGTGTGTGATGAGACTGGTACACGCGGTACACGCGATAAAATGATGACGGAACACAGAAGCAGACGCATTTTTGTTTCGCCGCGGGTGGATAATTTAAGTTTGGATTTTTATTTCCTACGAGGAGGACTCAAATAATAATGTGTTGAATGCAGCTTTTCGCACATTTGTTTACGTTATACAGAAGTGAAACTTAAAACCACATGGCTCATTTGCATAAACTAGAAGCGCTGAAAAAACAGCTGCTCCTTGTGCCGCTGATGCGGTCAGCTTCTGTCGGACTAAAGGGCAGGACTCAGTGGAATATGCGTGTTCTTTCTGTGACTGAGGGATGTTCTGCCTATGGTGAGTCTGTTCTGTGCTTCTATCGCGTTGGAGATGTTCATGTTAAACTTTTCAGAGATTATACGTGTGCAGGTCGTACGTGTGCAGCGCAGTTCTTTATTTCACTCATGCACTTTATTTATGTTGCTACTGTTGTGATGAAAAGACTGAAAGGTGTAAATAATTCTCTTAAGACTCGTGTTAAGAGCTGTAGTGGAGGATGGTGCTTGTTGTTTTCTGGGAGTTGTAGTTTTGCCTGTAGTTCCTCTGGTTAGCGCTGGTTTAGAGTCAAAAGGGTTTTGTGGCTCCGGGTGTTTTCTTTTCTGTGGGAGACGCTCCAAATGGCTCTTTGAGTGTTTAAGGTTGCCGTTTGAGACCAAAAATAAATAGGCGAATATTCGACCACAAAAATTGTGTTCGACTAATTTTCATATTCGATTACGTCGAATAATCGCGGCAGCACTAAATAGGGACCAGGAGAGATCACTAGATTAGTCAAACATGCATGGATGACTCTAAAACCTCCTCAGACAGGTTTGTGATGAGGGAACAGCATTTAAATAATTGTATGAATCAATCTGTGTTTTAGATCTAGATCAGAATTAAAACTGCTTAAAACACGGCTGAACCAGGTCTTCAGCCACATTTCCCAAACAAAACCAGGATTAAACTGGGACTGTATACACACACAGACGACATGGCTTACCCAGGCCTAAACCAGGTCTAAACCAGGCCTAAACCAGGCCTAAACCAGGCCTAAACCAGGCCTAATTCAGGTCCAAACCAGGCCTAATTCAGGTCCAAACCAGGCCAAAACCAGGCCTAAACCAGGCCTAATCCAGGCCAAAACCAGGTCTAAACCAGGTCTAAACCACATCCAAACCAGCTCCATCAGGTCCTTCTGTATTTTCTAATGTGAGTGGCACAAACAGGCTTCACACACTCGTACTGTTACAGTAAAGAAACTGCTGTAACTTCCTGCTCATTATTTTTATCTAACTTTCGTGTTCTGGAAGGTTCTGTGTGATGGAGACATGTGAGCGCACCTTGTGACTGGTCCAGGAGGGGCGTGCCGAGGCCAAAGGGGCGGGGCTGTGGGCTGGACGGGGCGGGGAGATCGCCCATTAGGAACCCGGGCAGGAACTGTGCTCCAGAGCCCGGCTTCGGAGACGTGGGCGAGCCCAGGGTCATCGGCTCACTGCCCACTGCAAAAATCCAACACGAGAAAAACACCACACATGTTCAAGGAAGGATTATAACCAGTCTAAACCTGGTCTGAACCAGGACTATTCCAGGACATAATCAGGTCTGAACACGGACTACACTAGAACTAAATCAGGTCTTGACTACGACTCTTCCAGGACTAAAATGGGGCTTAACGATGGTTAAATCAGGACTAACCAGGATAAACTAGAATGACTATCTGACTGAACCTGGACCAATGCAGGACTAAACCAGGACTAAACTAGGACTAGTTCAGGGCTGGATCAGAAATAAAACGAGGTCTTTACCCACTTTTCTTGAAGAAAAAAAAACAAAAAAACAGGGCTAAACTGGGACTGTATGTATGGACATCATGTCTTACTCAGGTCTAAACAGGGTCTACTGTAAACCAGGGCTAAACCGGGTCTAAACCAGGTCTACTGTAAACCAGGTCTAAACCGGGTCTAAACCAGGTCTAATGAAAACCAGGTCTAAACCAGGACCAAACCGAGTCTAAACCGGGACTAAACCAGGTCTAATCCAGGTCTAATCCAGGTCTAATCCAGGTCTAAACCAGATCTAAACCAGGTCTAAACCAGAACTAACCTAGTCCTAATTCAGGTATAGATTAAACCTGGTCTAAATCCCAGGACTAAAATTGAGCTAAACGAGGCTAAACCAGGACTGAAAACATGAGTCCAAATCCATTGCGCATTTGGCTCCTGCGCGCTGCTCTGACGCGCGGCGGCACAGTGAGCACGTCCCGTACCCCCGCGTCCCTCTGGACCGGAACAAACGGGCACAAACGCCTGATAAAGTCGTGATTTGTCCGGGCAGGGGACTCACCCGCTAGCTCCATGTCCGCGGCTTTCAAACACAGGAAACGGCGCGTCTGCTTCCGGTTACGTCTGCGCTGCGTAAAACCGCGTGGAGCTACCGCCCCCACGCGTGGACTGCGCAAAGAATCACGGGACAGAGCAGCAGCAGAGATGCACTAATATCACACTATTTTCTGATCTGTTCTAATGTTTCCTCATCACAAACACCTGGAGTTGTGTTTTGTTTCAGTCACATGTTTAACGCACAAACCTGCAGATTTAGGATGAGTTCTTCTCTCAAACTGAAAACACTCTGTTCCACCTTGTGACGTCATGCGATAGTACAGAAAATATCCCACTGTGGGGTTTTTTAAACTCCACACACCTTCACTAGAATCATTTAGATAATTTGCATAATGGAGTGATATGGGTTAAAAATTATCCAGATTCTGGTCAACAGTGTTAATATCAATTCTTAATTTTTCTTATGAATTTTGTTTATTTATTTTTGTTTGCTCAAAGCCGGAGTTTGAACCCAAAACCTTCAGTGTCACCACAAACATGGTCACCACAAACATGGTCAAAATAACTCCTAAAATCATCCAGTCCAGTTCAAAAATGTAGTGTAGAAAGTACATTTGCTCTCAAATGTGATGAAGTAAAAGTGAAAAGTATCCACTTAAAAATGTACTCAAGTAAAACACACACACCTAAAACTGTACTTAAGTACAGTACTTTAAGTACTTTACTGCTTGTACTTCGTTACTTTCCATTACTGCGTCCAACACAACACCTGCGACTAAATGTTCACAGTTCAGTTTGATTCTGTCTCATTTCTGGGGAAATAAAGTCAAAACTGTTTCAAACTTCCTCCAAACATGACTTCCTCAAACTCTCTCCCCTCCTCTCCCTCTCTCCTCCCTCTCCCCTCTCCCTCTCTCCTCTCCTTCTCTCCTCCCGTCTCCCTCTCTCCTCCCGTCTCCCTCTCTCCCTCTCTCCTCCTCTCTCCCTTTCTCCTCCCTCTCTCCTCCCTCTCTCCCTCTCTCCTCTCATCTCCCTCTCTCCCTTTCTCCTCCCTCTCTCCCTCTCTCCTCCCCTCTCCCTCTCTCCTCCCGTTTCCCTCTCTCCCTCTCTCCTCCCTCTCCTCCCCTCTCCCTCTCTTCTCTCTCCCTCTCCTCCCCTCTCCCTCTCTTCTCTCTCCCTCTCCTCTCATCTCTCTCTCTTCTCTCTCCCTCTCCTCTCATCTCTCTCTCCTCTCATCTCCCTCTCTTCTCTCTCCCTCTCCCTCCCTCTCTCCCTCTCTCCTCCCTCTCTCCCTCTCCTCCCCTCTCCCTCTCTCCTCCCTCTCTCCCTCTCTTCTCTCTCCCTCTCCTCTCATCTCCCTCTCTTCTCTCTCCCTCTCCTCTCATCTCCCTCTCTTCTCTCTCCCTCTCTGTTCTCTCATTAACAGAAGAGACAGTGGCCCCCCCCAGAGTCTAGAGCTAAAATATGGAATACAGACAATAAGAGGCTGTAAAACTCCACAAACTGTATGAAAGAAAATTATGAATATAATTTTATTTATAAATATGTTTATTTGTTTGTATGTCAGGTTTTTATATTTGTATTTTGTACTTGGATATTTATAAATGTATGTATATTTATACTTATACATATTATTTTTATTTGTATAAATCTTTTTGAGGCAGTTCTATCTCCATAATTGTATGTCAGATTTTTATATTTTTTATTTTGTATTTGGATATTTATAAATGTATGCATATGTATATTTATTTATATTATTTTTTATTTGTATAAATCTTCTATCTCCAGATCAATATTCCAGCGCGTGGGAGGGGGCGGGCCGCGGGGCTTTTACGCATGCGCAGTGCGTGCTGCCAGCTCAGCTGACCTGACAGCCGCAGATCACAGACCAGGACCAGAACCAGGACCAGAACCAGGACTAGACCCGGGACCAGGACCAGGACCACACCCGGAGAGCCGGAGAGGGGCAGGATGATGTCGGACTCCGGCAGTGAGGACGCGGCGGTCATCGGGAACACGGACATTTCCTCCTCCGCCGAGGCCGAAAACAACGTCCGAAACACGGTGAAGTTTCTCTGACGCTCCGCTCCGTGGGTCCGTGGGTCTTTGGGTGGGTGGGTCCGTGGGTTTGTAGGTCCGTGGGTCCGGACTCTAAAACTATCTCAGACACACACTTTTATGGACTTTAAACACCTGCACATGACACTGTGGAGGAGCAGCTGGAACCCCCGGAGTGTCCCGGACCTCCGGGGACTCCGGGGGACACTCCGGGGACTCCGGGGGACACTCCGGGACACCCCGGAGTGTGTCCCGGAGTCCCCGGAGGCCCCGGAGTGTCCCCCGGAGTCCCCGGAGTCCCCGGGACTCTTTAGTGAACCCCGGGCTCCTGGTAGCCGCATGCTAACGCCATGCTAACAATGTTTCCTTTAGAGGCTGAACACATTTTCGGCTCTGAACATCAAAATATTTGATTGTCCAAAGAAACTGCGTCACTGCAGGAGATGAAACAGGTTTAGGGCCACGTTAAGACACTTTCTGATCTGTTCTAATGTCGTTTCCTCATCACAAACACCTGGAGTTGTGTTTCTTTTCATTCACATGTTTTAACACACAAACCCTGCAGATTTAGATTTAAGAGTTCTTCTCTCGAACAGAAAACACTCTTACACTCTTAAAAAACTTTTTGTGAATGAAACAAACACAACTCCAAGTCTGTTTTTGAGGAGGAAACAACATTAGAACATAACTTAAAGCTGCATTGTGTAACTTTTCTGGTGGAGGGTCCGTCAAATGTTTTTCTTCATGGAGATGTTAGTGCTTTGTCTGGAATGTTCCACAGTATGGCATTAAACCTTTCTATCTTCATGGAGACCAAACCAGACCAAGTTCCAGGTCAGATCTGTGGAGAGGCGACCCCGCTCACAGTCAGAATGTCTGTTTTTCTAGGTATTTTTGAGCTCTAAAACCACCTGTGATTGAATAAATGTAAAGTAGAGCTGTTTAATGTCACACTGTGGAACATTCCAGGCAGAGGAGTGACGTATACTGACGGTCGGCTGTTGTGTTGTCGGCTGTTGTGTTGCAGATGGTGGAGAAGGGCACGTCTCTGTTGAAGAAGTTGGAGATCTCGGTGTCTGAGGCGGAGAAGAGGACGGGGAAGAACAGCGTGAACATGCAGGAGACCTTCACCGTGTACCTCATCGAGACTCGGTCAGGCTCCGCTCGCACCAGGAGACCGTTTCAGGGTTTGGATTGTAGAGGAGAAAAGGATCAGAGCAAACAAGCAGCAAAAAAACACTTTGAATAAATGCTTCGTACGGAAAAGTTCAAAGGACAAAAGTCATTCTAAAAGCTCCGTTTTAATATGAGGATTCTGTTCAAAGTTCATGTTTTAGTGCGTTTAGACTGTGACAAAAGCACTGGGGTGTGCGTTTCAGACTCATGTTTGTGTGTGTTTCAGACTCATGTTTGTGTGTGTTTCAGAATCATGTTTGTGTGTGTTTGAGTGTAGACTCATGTTTGTGTGTGTTTTTGTTGCGTGCATGTTTCAGACCCACACACTCATGTTTGTGTGTTTGTTTTTGCGTGCGTGTTTCAGACCCGCAGACTCGGACTCTGAAGCGGGCACTCCGGTCCCGGACATGCTCTGGAGACGTTACAGTGAGTTTGAGCTGCTGCGCACGTACCTGTTGGTTACCTACCCCTACGTCATCGTGCCCCCTCTGCCAGAGAAGCGGGTGAGCGCCCCCCAGACTCCCGTTTCTGTTTGGAAAGTCCACTCCGCCGGGACAGATCTGTTTGGTTTTGTTTTGTTTTGCTGCTTGTGCTTAAAAAATAACACAGATTTAATTATCCTCAGTGTATGAACAAAAGCATCACTGATAATAAAGAAATGTATTCAGGTTTGGTAACTACTAAATTAAGGAGGGTTAGTTAGTTACGGTTAGTTGCTCTGCCTGGAATGTTCCACAATATGACATTAAACAAAATAAATCTAAACTTACAGATGGTAGTTTTAAAGGAACTGTATATATGTGTGTAATAGTATAATAGAACATACTAACAGCCCTTTGTGTGTCCTGTTGGTGTAGGCGGAGTTCGTGTGGCATAAACTCTCGGCGGATAACCTGGACCCAGACTTCGTGGAGCGCCGCAGAGTCGGGCTGGAGAACTTCCTGTTACGAGTGGCATCACATCCTCTTCTGTCCAATGATAAAATCTTCTTCCTGTTTCTGACGGATGTGAGAACAAACTCGACACAAAACGCACGATAGACTGAACCTTATATTATCCACACACCTGTACTGTTCACAGCCTAAAACGACTCAAGTCTGTGGGGCGAATTATCAGAATTTACGTTTAAAGGAACTGCACTTAGCGCCCTCTTAAGGCCGCCACACGCTACAGGAGAATTTGCCCGATTTTGGCTGCGATTTGCTTCTGAGTTCAGTGTGTCAGTGTGACTCTGAGCTGCTCGGTCAGATCGTAACCACCAAACATCAGAAACGATACGGCAACGGACAAAAAAGCGAAGCATCAGCGGCAGAGGAGTGATGGACACAGAGACGCAAGATACAAACTCAGGAAAATATTGAGGCGACTTTATTCCTCACCTTTCGTAAAGTTGTAAATTTAAACTGCAGCTTCTCATCCACATTATCCATAGAATTTGTCCTCCGTAAATAATGACCCCAGTCCACAAACCCGCTCTGTGAATCCAGTTTTCTGCATTCTTTAAAAGTAAAAAGTCCAGAGTCGTTCCTCACGTGTGTCTGTTACATCCACAGCGACGGATCGAGGTGAAGCTGCAGATCAGTGACAGTGACTCTACCTCCTGTGGACTTTATCTCTTCTGTGTTTTAAAATCATGGATCTGAAGTTTTGCTCCACATTTCACAAATAATAATAACACAGTTTTGACTTGTGTCTAAACTAAAAGTGCAGCTCTCTGATCTTTGAACACTTCAGAGTCTCAGAGCGAGTGGTTTTACTGTCGACAGGAAACAGACACAATCTCGCTCACAACTTTATACCCTGTGGTCCGCAAACATGTCCCACGGCAGTGTTTGTGATCGGAGATTTTAAGTCTCATCAGATTCTCCTCGTGTCTGTGGTGTGTGGTTTTTGTCGCATGTTTAAAAATCGTTTAAGACTGAAAAATCCTGTAGTGTGTGGCGGCCTTGACTGTTTTTAAAGGGCCCATTTTACACTATTTCCTGATTTCTGCTCTGTTGTTTCCTCATCACAAACAGACCTGGAGTTGTGTTTTGTTTCATTCACATGTTTAACGCACAAACCCTGGAGAAAATACTCTGTTCCACCTTGTGATGTCATCATGTGGTGATACAGGAAGTGCACCACTGTGTTTTTAAACTCCACACACCTTCACTAGAATCATTTGGATCATTTCAGACCTGGAATTACCGATCTCTACTGAACTAAAGGTAAAAGGAGCTGTTCACTTGAAAACTACCACTTGATGACATCACAAGGTGGAACAGAGCGTTTGGAGCTTTCAAGATGTAGACAGACTAATAATAAAGAGTTACTCAAACATGTGAATGAAACAAAACACAACTCCAGGTCTGTTTTTGAGGAGGAAACAACATTAGAACACGACTTAAAGATGCACAAGATTTGCACAAGATTTTTATTTTTGTGTAATACAGGACCTTTAAAATAGTTTTACAATCCCATCTGCTCCATCTGTCTTCAGAGTCTTCACCTGCAGAGACACAGAGACACGTCCAGGTTTGTCTCAGTCTCAGTTTATGGACAGGCTCATGTGAAGCTCAGAACCTCCAGAATTCCCTCCCTGAGCTGCAGAGGCTGCACTAGCACTGACTCTGGGGTTTAGGGAGTGACCGTTCAGATCAGAGACATTTTAGGTTTAAACACACTGGATTTCAGCTTTGAACCAGCAACCCACATGAGAGAGTCATGTGACACTCATTCTGCGTTCTGATTGGAGAATCGTCTGGAACCAAAACACCAAATTAGAACAGAAATAAATGTCCATCATGTCAAATGTTTTTGTAATTCAGAACATCAGTAAATCAGTAAATGTTGTATTTGAAGACGTCTTTGTGGATTGTGTCTGACTGGAGTTTGTTTTCAGGAGAAAGGCTGGAGAGACGCAGTTCTGGAGACTGGCTTTCAGGACAAGGTGACAGCAACAGAACACAATGACCTCGTCTCATTTCTCTTTCCTCGCTTCCTTCTCCTCGATCCTCCAATTTTCATCTGTCAATCAAATGTGTCATATGAAGTGTCCCAAAGAAAACCACGGAGTGAAGGAGTAAACCTGAGGGAGTCTTCAGGAGCAACACCAGAGAAAAGACTCAAACTTTCTTGGTCTCAGTGAGGAGTTTAGATCTTCTCTCCTCCCTGTGTCTCCTCTGTGGGCGGGACTTCCTCACCCACTTCCTGAAGAATCAAGGAGAAGGAAGCGAGGAAAGAGAAATGAGACACGGCCAATAACAAACCGGTCTAATCCTTTTGTGCCATTCTAAAGTGAATAATGTTTTTGAACAGGCAGATTCCAGACTCAAGTCCCTGAGCGCTTCTTTCAGAGTCAAGAACCCAGATAAGTAAGAACCTGAACTTCTGTACTGAAAAACAAGACCAAGACTTCAATTAAGAACATTTAACTTGATTTGACTGTGTAACTTTTTGGTACTGGGTGCGTCACCTTCTAATGTCATTCTGCTTGGAATGTTCCACAGTGTGACTTTAAACAGCTCTACTTTACATTTATTCAATTACAGGTGGTTTTAAAGCTCAAAAATACCTAGAAAAACAGACATTCTGACTGTGAGCGGGGTCGCCTCTCCACAGATCTGACCTGTAACTTGGTCTGGTTTGGTCTCCATGAAGATAGAAAGGTTTAATGCCATACTGTGGAACATTCCAGACAAAGTAATTAATGAAGAAAAGCATTTGACAGACCCTTCACCAGAAAAGTTACACAGTGAACCTTTAACTGCGGCAAGATGGATTTTCTTATTTTAACTACAAAAAGTCTTGTTCCATTAGTGAAATTTACTCAAATCACAATAAAACGTAACTTAATTCCAGTATTCTTAACTTTGAGTTTTTACAATATTTTGTCGGGATGGGACGAGACACAATTTTCACAAGACGAGGTACGAGATCGGGTCCATGAGAATGAGATTTTAACGTAATTCCTAAAATATACATTTCACGATTCAGTTTCCAGTTTTGGTCTCAAAATTTTTAGTTTCTTTAATTTCACAGTTTTGTTTAAATTCTAGTACGTGTTTTGGAACAGTAAAAGATGTAACTCACAATACTTAACCCTTTTTGTTCAATCTAAACGTAAACACTTGGAAAAAAAAAAACTCACACGCTCATTTTTCTCAGGCGCGCACGATCTTGTGGTAATTTTGTCTCGTGAGATCTTGTCCCATCCCTCGTGTTTTGGGATGTGTCTTCATTCGAACAATTTGAGTAATGACAGTTTTGTGCAGGCGATTCACGGCTCTCAAACAGTACAGCGACGAGCTCTACGGAGTGATCTCCCAGCTGCTCAGAGTGCGCGCTGTGAGTACCTCTGTTTATAAAACAAAGTCCAAACAGGTTCATTTGATCTGCCGATAATTTGTTATCGGGTTCTTTTTTTTAGACCAAGGGTTTGTTTTCATACCTGACAGTTTGGACTGCTCCCTGCGGTCTTCTTCAGAGCGGTCACGCGATGTTGCTGCGAAGACGTGCACACGAGCAACAAAACGCAAAGCAGAACAGGAACAACTCAAATCGGCCATTTCTGACGACTGTAAAAGGGAGAACCACATTACAGTCCCTGACAAAAGTCTTGTCGCTTATCCATTTTGTAGAAACAAAAGCTTATAACCTGACTTTAAATTAATCGATTGGTTTTAGAAATGTCTCATATGAAAGCTAAAACCCTCCCAAATTATGCTCAATATACTAAAATAAATTTGCTTCACTGAAGAAAGATTGATCATTTAATGAACACAGAAAGGTCAGATTTTGGCAAGACAAAAGTCTTGTCGCCTTGTCATATGATGCACCCAATCCTACATTACAGCCTCACCTGTGATCAGTTACTGATCAATCAATTAGTGGGTGTGTATAAAAAGAACCCCAGCACACCAGACCTTCACATCAACTGCAACTTGACCTCTGACAACATGCCTAAGATCCACCCTGAGACCAAAGCGTTAATTATCAAGAGGCTGAAGACCAGATCCACTGCTGAGGTGGCTGACACCTTCAATGTGTCTCAGCGTCAAGTACAAAGAATAAGAAAAAGATCTGAAAAGACTGGAGATGTTTTTGACAAGCCCAGGTCCGGCAGACCCCGCAAGACAACTGCTCGGGAGGACCGTTTGTTGATTCGAAAATCCAAGGCCAGCCCCTTTTCCACTGCAGCAGAGCTCCACCAGGCCTGGTCACCTCAAGTCCCTGTGTCAACCAGAACAGTTTGTAGAATTCTGTCTCGAAATGGCCTCCATGGTCGAATCAGTGCACAGAAACCAGCACGAAACAAAAGGCAATTAAAAAACCGTGTGGCATTTGCCAAGGCCCACAGCCTGCTAAAAGGATGGACACTGAAAAAGTGGCAGAAGGTGGATTTCTCAGATGAATCCTCGGTTGAATTACATCACAGCCGCCGCAAATATTGCAGGAGACCTACTGGAGCCCGCATGGATCCAAGATTCACCCAGAAAACAGTTAAGTTTGGTGGCGGAAAAATCATGGTCTGGGGTTACATCCAGTATGGGGGTGTGCGAGACATTTGCAGGGTGGAAGGCAATATCAATAGCCTAAAATATCAACAAGTATTAGCTACCTCTTACATTCCCAACCATAAAAGGGGTCAAATTTTGCTGCAGGATGGTGCTCCATCGCATACTTCTATCTCTACATCAAAGTTCCTCAAGGCAAAGAAGATCAAGGTGCTCCAGGACTGGCCAGCCCAGTCACCAGACATGAACATCATTGAGCATGTCTGGGGTAGAATGAAAGAGGAAGCATGGAAGGCAAAACCAAAGAATCTTGATGAACTCTGGGAGGCATGTAAGACTGCTTTCTTTGCTATTCCTGATGACTTCATCAACAAATTGTATGAATCATTGTCGACCTGCACGGATGCAGTCCTTCAAGCTCATGGAAGTCATACAAGATATTAAATATGGATTTCACAGCACCACTACTTAATTCACTGACGTTATGCAACATATTTTTGTATTTGAAGTAAATTATTTGTTCAATTTTCTGTAGGCGACAAGACTTTTGTCTTGCCAAAATCTGACCTTTCTGTGTTCATTAAATGATCAATCTTTCTTCAGTGAAGCAAATTTATTTTAGTATATTGAGCATAATTTGGGAGGGTTTTAGCTTTCATATGAGACATTTCTAAAACCAATCGATTAATTTAAAGTCAGGTTATAAGCTTTTGTTTCTACAAAATGGATAAGCGACAAGACTTTTGTCAGGGACTGTATGGACAGAGGGACAAACATCGTCGGTGAATTAAAGAGGAAATCGAAGTACGGAAACATGCCCACGGGACGATAAACCGGGACGAGGGGCTTTTTTACTCTCACACACCTGGGATACTGTCCTGAGGAAGTCGGACGGCAGGTGGCGCTGTCGTCCTGCCTCCACTGGTAGGAAGACGACGCCAAAACCTACGGACACGTCACAGCAACATCACGTGACTCTGAGGAAGACCGCAGGGAGCAGCCGAAACTGTCAGGATGAAAACAAACATGGTCGGAAAAAAGAACCTAAGAACATAAAGAGGTTTCCTGTGTTTTTTCTATTTTATTGATCCACAAGGGAAATTACACAGACACAGAAGCTCACACATCACGATATAATATAATAACAAAGAGAAAAGTAGCAAAACAGAGACTGGTGACAAATAAGGCATAATTATATAAATGTAAATGTACAAGTAAAGTAAAAAAAATACAAATATAGTGATACAAATACAGAAAACCGCAGTTACATACAAGAGGTCTTAAGGAAAACAGCAAAAATGAAATAGTGATTGACTGGGCATGAGGTTTTCTGTTACATAAGGGTGAGTTGTTGTATAGTTGTAGGGAGTAGTGATGGGTTGATGAGGCCTCAAGGTGTAACACATTTCCTCTATGTTGGTGCGTTCTATAGCGCCATCTGGTGGTTTAAAAATGAACTTCTTCCTGCAGAAGCTTTGACACAGGGCAGGACTCGTTCATTCAGACTCGTGAACGCTCGTCTGTGATCGATGCTCTGAGATCAACAAATGAAAGAACTGACCAAGAAGGAGATGCAAACGCATTAAAGAAAATCACAGCCCGTTGGACAATAAAGTCGGCAGATACGTGATACATGACGAAATAATTTATATATATAATTTTAGTTTTTATTTAAACAAAAACATACAACCAAATCTACAAATATGGCGGCAACTAACAATTATTTTGGTAGTCTATAATTTAAATTTATTTCTATTGTACATGGAGACCTTTTTAAATACATGTAATCTCTGACTTTGACAAATTACAATTACTTAATTGACAAATTAATTATATATATTTTTTCTTTTTCATTATTATTTTATATATATATATATATATATATATATATATATATATATATATATATATATAATTTTTTTTTTTTTTTTTTTTTAATTGACAAATTACAAATTACTTTGATCAAATTACAATTCTGAATAATTTTTATAGCCAGCTGGTCCTGGTTATTTGATTACAGCCCAAACTATAAAAACGGTGAGACTCCACATCAGCAGAAGCGCGGAGTTCGCCCTGAAGCGCAGAAATATTTGGACAGTTGAACCTTTACAAATGAAACTGTCCCTCTGCTTCATTCACATTCAAACGCACCTTTGTCCATCTCGTTCTCCTTCCTCATTTTCACTGAACAACTATTTAGATCCTTCCACATTTTCAAAATACATTTGCAAACAATAAGCAAATAAGATAACAAGGTTCCGGTTTCTGCAGAGTTTGCATGTTCTCCCTCTGTCTTCCTGTATCACCAAATTTAGTGTCACGATGTATCTGTATTTTTGCACATTCCTAGTGTGTATTGATATGTTTCGGGGTCAGAGGCTGTTCATACACTGGACCAAGATGAGGTGAAGTATCAAAGAGGAACTGTCTGGTGGAACATCTGATTTATAATTTGAAACCCGTGTAATTAGAAGGACATGACATTTAATGAGTCATAAATCTGGTATTTTCAAATGACAGACACGAACAAAATGCCCAACTGTGACTCCTCCTGTGTGTGATTTGTGTATTTATCCAAAAGTATTGTGTGTAACTTCTAACCGCACTTTTGTCTCTTCAGAGAGTCGCAGATCGGCTCTACGGCGTCTACAAGGTCCATGGGAATTACGGACGTGTTTTCAGGTGCAGATCTGCTGTTTTTCTTTTTAAATTATTTTTGGTGTTTGTGTTTTTTATCTGGACCCTGAGTCTGAAATAAAGAGCTGACGATGATTGTGTGTGTGTTTGTGTGCGTTTGTGTGTCTCCAGTGAGTGGAGCGCCATAGAGAAGGAGATGGGAGACGGTCTCCAGAGCGCGGGACACCACATGGACACGTGAGGGACAGTCTCCTGTGTATTATCATGATGTGTGTGTGCGTGTGTGTGTGTAAAGTCTGTGTTGTGTGTTTGTAGATACGCCGCCTCCATAGACGATATTTTAGAGGAGGAGGAGCACTACGCAGACCAGCTCAAAGAGTATTTGTACTACACTGACGCTGTGAGGTGAGTGTGCGTCTGGACTACACACCTGAATACACAAACATGTCCAAACTGAAACCTAACAAAGTACAAGTATTAAAGTACTGCACTTAAGTAAATATTTGAGGTATTTGTACTTTACTTAAGTACATTTTACAGTGGATATTTTTTACTTCACTACATTTGAGAGCAGGTATTTGTACTTTTACTCCACTGCATTTTTGTATTTTTATTATAGTCTGAGTTCTGCTGAAAAGGCTGAGGGTTTATTTTAACATGTTCACAGTTTGAGACGCACAAAAATACAAATAAAAAACACTACTTTTTACTCTTTACGTACATTTTTAAACAGGTACTTTAATACTTAGGTAGTTTTTTCATGTCATACTTTTACGTTTACAAGAGTACTTTTTTGCTCCAGTGTGTGTACTTTTACCACTTTTTAACAAAACTGAGTACTTCTTCCACCACTGGTCATGTCTAACGGTCAGTGATCAGCCTGTGACAGCGCTCTGAAGGGGGAGTGACTTATTGCAGGGAGCAAAGGGAGGGGAGACTAAAGGGAAACATGGTGATCTAAATATGTCGTGTGTTACAGTAAATTCCCCCTCTTTAAGAATAAAAACACCAGTAATTAATCAACGTTATATAGTACGAATATAGTGTATGAGCAATGCAATCTCTGCAACGTCTCCATGGTGACAGGCAGGCAACAGACGCCCCACCAGAAAAGTTACACAGTGTACCTTTTAAAGATACGTGAAGGGAGATTGTAGATTGTAAAAGCCTCTAAAACCATTTAATTTTTTCCATAATTTCAATGTCTAATTGTGTTACCTGAAACGAGAGGCTGTGAATATGATATAGAAGTTTTGTAACGGGTTTTTTCTGTGTCATTGAAAGTGTGACGTTTGTATTGATGTGAGTTTTGTGTGTTTCCAGGTCAGTTTGTCGTAAACATGAGCTGCTGCAGTACGAGCTGGAGATGGCCGCTCAGGACCTGGCCTATAAGAAACAGCAGAGAGAGGAGCTGGTGTCTGGGGTAAGGCGTCGTTTACACCCCCTGTACGTCTGTGTCTGGGCTCCGGATGCTCCAGGAGCCGAACAAGATTCTCAAGAGTTTAAACTCACAAATAAATAGTGAATTCATCCCGACAGCGAGGCCGGATCGTCCCAGGGCTTAGGTCACGATGACATTTTTATCCCCTTTCGCTGCTGTGATCTGTATCCACACAGTATTTTATTTACTTTTACATTTTTGTTTATTATTTGTCTTTTTTTTGTGTGTTTGTGTGTGTTTTTGCAGACGGTGCGCGTGTTTTCTCTCAAAGGCATGACGTCGAAGCTGTTTGGGCAGGAGAGTCAGGAGCAGAGGGAGCAGAGACTCGCCGCTCTGGAGCAGAGCATTCAGCACGGAGAGGAGCTGGTCAAGGACAAGAACCACGAGTGCCAGTGAGTCCATTACCCCACACTGCTGCGTAACGCTCTGCTCCTTCGTATAATCCTTATTTTAGTGGATAATTAACTTATACGAATGATACGAATAGGCCCTAATTAAAAAAGAAAATACAAAAAGTGTATTCTTTTTACATTAAGAGCGCCCCCTTCAGTCGATTCTTTTAAATCTCGTTTAAAACACACACTTTTACTCACCGGCTGTGACAACTGTGAGGTCCTCTGACTGTCTTTTATTGATTGTATTTGCTATTTTTGTATTTGCTTTTTCTATTTTAGTATTTTTTATGTTTTTATTGACTTGCTTATGTATTTTTTATGTTTTTATTTTATTTCATTTATATTGTGCAGCACTTTGGAGACTTGTGGCAGTAAAAGTTGGGTTGGACTGAATTACATGACGTCAAAAATAACTCGTAGTTGTATTTATATAAAGCTGGTCATTTATAGATTTTATTTTTCTAATCGCTCCAACTTAAACAGTGATTTTGACGGCTCATCAGACCAAAGAGGAAACCTGCAGGTCCAGTATTGCCCACCAGGGGGAGTCGATGAGATCAGAACGAGCTGATGAAGATGATGATGTTGATGAAGAAGATGAAGATCCTCTGGTCTTTCAGTGTTTATTTTATTTCCACCTGTGTTGCTTTATTAGAAATATGAACTCCTCTTTTTCATCGATGCTAAATGGCTGCTCTTTCTCTCCTCTGCCTCTTTCTCTCGCTCCTCTTTTCTTCTCTCTCTCCTGTCTCTCTCTCTCTCACTCACGCACTTTCTCTCTCTCTCACTGTCTCTCTTTCCTCTCCTGTCTCTCCTCTGTTGCTGTCCTCTCTTTCCGTCTCTCTCCTTTCCTCTCTCCTCCCTCCTCTCTCCTCTTTCCTCTCTCCTCTGTCCCTCTCTCCTCTCTTCTCTCTCCTCTCTCCTCCTCTCTTCTCTCTTCTCTCCTCTCTCCTTTCTTCTCCTCTCCTCTCTTCTCCTCTCCTCTCCTCTCTCCTCTGTCCCTCTCTCCTCTCTTCTCTCTCCTCCTCTCTTCTCTCCTCTCTCCTCTCTCCTTTCTTCTCCTCTCCTCTCTTCTCCTCTTCTCCTCTTCTCTCCTCCTCTCTCCTCTCTCCTCTCCTCTCCTCTCCTCTCTCCTCCTCTCTCCTTCCCTCTCTCCTCTCCTCTCTCAGGGAGTTTGTTCAGTCTGCCTGGAAGGACATTGAGCGTTTTAAGGAGCAGAAGGATCAGGACCTCAGAGAAGCTCTGATCAGCTACGCCATAATGCAGATCAGCATGTGCAAGAAGGTACCTCCAACATCTCCACACGCTCCACAGGACGAAAAGCTGCACTGTGTAACTTTTGGGTTTACACAGTCTCTCCCATCATGCACCTCTCTCGTTGCTGCTGTAACCGCGTCTCTTGTGTTTTCAGGGGGTCCAGGTGTGGTCCAATGCCAAGGAGTGTTTCAACAAAATGTGAGGCAGTGTCCAGACGAACTGTAGCCCGTCAGACGCAGCCTCGGCGGGGGAACGTTTCAGCCCCGACCCCTTCCTCAGGTTCTGGAAGTCAAACCCTCAGTCATTTGTGCCATAAACCCCAGTGAAAGGGCTTTCTGCAAAACAATTACACCAAAACAAAGAAACAAAGAAAATATTACAGAGAATCATTTGGTAACACTTGAAATTAACAGCAGTTTGGTGAGTTTTAATAAAGAGTGAAGGATTTAAAGGTCCGATATCACACAAAACTGATTCTTGTGTGTTTTAATGTTTCCTCCTCAAAAACAGAGCTGGAGTTGTGTTTGTTTCATTCACATGTTTGAGGAACTCTTTATTATTAGTCTGTCCACATCTCCAAAGCTCCAAACGCTCAGTTCCACCTTGTGATGTCATCAAGTGGTAGTTTTCAAGTGAACAGCTCCTTTTACCTTTAGTTCAGTCGAGATCGGCAATTCCAGGACTGAAATGATCCAAATGATTCTAGTGAAGGTGTGTGGAGTTTAAAAACACACTGGAGCACTTCCTGTATCACCACATGATGACATCACAAGGTGGAACAGAGTGTTTTCTGCAGGTTTGTGTGTTAAACATGTGAATGAAACAAAACACAACTCCAGGTCTGTTTGTGATGAAGAAACATTAGAACTTGTCTCCATGGTGATGTTATTGTTATTGTTTTACCTGGAATATTCACTGCGCTATTAAATTTCTTTGTCCCCATGGAAACAAGCCGATGATGCAAACGGGCTAAGTTACAGGTCAGATCTGTTTAGAGGCGAGCCCAGTCACAGTAAGAAAGTATTTTTCAAGATACTTTTTTTTTTTTTTTAGCCATAAAGAAACACCTGTAACTGATTAAAAGGGAAAGCGATAACATCTCCATAGAGACAAACAGGAGGCGGACACCAGAAAAGTTACATAGTGGAGCTTTAATTAATGCCTGACCCTTAAAAACGAGGTCATTGAGCCTGAATTATTCCTGATAAATGATGTATTCCTTTATAAAGTCTTCACTCATGTTTTGCAAATCGTGTTATTTTAAAGGTCCACCACATAACTTTCCTGGTGGAGGGTCCGTCACCTGCTTGTTTCTATGGTTACGTCATTGCACTGCCTGGAATGTTCCACAGTGTGACATTAAACAGCTCTACTTTACATTTATTCAATCACAGGTGGTTTTAGAGCTCAAAAATATCTAGAAAAACAGACATTCTGACTGTGAGCGGGGTCGCCTCTCCACAGATCTGACCTGTAACATGGTCTGGTTTGGTCTCCATGAAGACAGAAAGGTTTAAAGCCATACTGTGGAACATTCCAGATAAAGTAATAACATCTCCATGGAGAAAAGCATTTGACGGATCCTCCACCAGAAAAGTTACACACTGCAGCTTTAAAGTGTTACCAATATTTTTTTTATACATTTGAAAACATGGCACAGTACATTTCATAACTTTTTAAAAATCAGACATATATTTAATTAAAAACGCTCTTGGGAAATTTCTGAAATCTAAAAGTGTAATGGTAAAAAAAAAAAAGGTAAATTAGATATTCACACGTCTCATAAAAGTTGAACGTTTTGTAAGCAAAGATTTTAAAGACTTTAAAGATTTTACAAGGCACTGAGGTTTCTAAATGTGTGTTAATTTTTGCTTTAAACAAATTTTGCCGTTGTCTGAACCATTTTAAAGTTCACATGACAGAAACGCAGGTCACATGATCCAGGATTCTACTTCCTGATTGGACACAGATGGCAGATATGTCGGGTTTACCGCCCGGTGTACGCCGACTGCAGGTGCGGTTCAGGACGCGCACGGGGCCCGTTTAGTTTTCACAGTAGTTTTAATTTATACAAATAAATGTACACGATAACACTTTTATTTTGTTAAATGAGAAAACATGATCCCACCAAACCACGTCATACGCACTATAACTTCTTTTTTTCAGTTTAATAAAGCACAAATACTTAAAGCTGCGCTGCGTAACTTTGCAGATTGGTCGTCCGCTACCATGGAGAGTCTATTGCTTTGCCTGTAATGTTCCACAGTACGGTATTAAACTCAGATAAGATTCATTCAGTTATGGGTGTGTTTATAGCTCAAAAATCCCTTTAAAAATACGTGTTTTTACTGTGAGTGGGGTCGCCTCTTCACAGATCTCACCTGTAATTTGGCCTGGCAGCATCTCCTCCTTGTTTCTATGGAGACTGAAAAGTTGGCGTACTTTGGGACATTGGAGGTAACGCAGTAACATCTCCATGGAGACAAGTAAGTGGCGGGTTCTACAAGAAAACTTAAGACTTGGACAAACTTTATTGATCCACAAGGGGATTTATTTGGACAAAAGTTACAAAAGTTACACAGTGCAGCTTTAAGTCCACTATTCGAGCAGCTTTTGGGTGTTTTGTGGAAAAAAGTGGAGCCCGGATCTTCTGTCTGTCGCTCTTCTCTCACGTTTTAATAAAAGTCTCAAATACCAGCCCAAGGTCACCTCCAGCTCAGAGTTTCAGACACACGGGGGACTTTGTGAAGCTGGACAAAATAAAACGGCTCTACAGTGTGTCAGTAAATGTTCCTAAAGGTAAAAGTAAAAAGATTTAAAGTGTTAATCTTATAATTTACTTTGTGTTTTTAAGAGACACTAGATGGCGCTGTCAACTACTAAAATAGACCTTAACAATGCAAGTCCACTATTTCTGATCTCTGTTCTAATGTTCCTCAAAAACAGACCTGGAGTTGTTTTGTTTCATTCACATGTTTGAGGAACTCTTTATTATTAGTCTGTCTACATCTCCAAAGCTCCAAACGCTCTGTTCCACCTTGTGATGTCATGCAGTAATACAGGAAGTGCTCCATTGTGTTTTTAAACTCCACACACCTTCACTAGAATCATTTGGATCATTTCAGTGCTGGAATTTCCAATCTGAACTACTGAACTAAAGGTAAAAGGAGCTGTTCACTTGAAAACTACCACTTCGTGACATCACAAGGAGGAACAGAGCGTTTGGAGCTTTGGAGATGTAAACAGACTAATAATAAAGAGTTACTCAAACATGTGACTGAAACAAACACAACTCCAGCTCTGTTTTTGAGAAGGAAACAACATTTTAACATGATTTAAAGCTACAAGAGTCCGTTTTGTGTAATATATGACCTTTAAGACTAAAACTAAATGAAAATCTCTTGTCAAAATGGTTTAGTCCAGGTTTAGTCCAGGTTTAGTCCAGGTTTAGTCCAGGTTTAGTCCTGGTTTAGTCCTGGTTTAGTCCATGAATCCTTGCTGGAAAAGTATATCAACAGTTCAAAAGAGCTCACTGAGGACACGAGATGATACTTGATTCACAGAAATTGATTTGAACCTAAAGCTACACTGTGTAACTTTTCTGGTGTTTACCCCCTGCTTGTTTCCATGGAGATGTTACTGCTTTGCCTGAAATGTTCCACAGTATGGCATTAAACATATCCGTCTGGCATTTTTCAACTACAGGAGCTTTTTGGAAAACGGTGCATTCTTCTGACTGTGAGCTGGTCGCCTCTCCGCAGGTCTGACCTGTAACTGTGCCTGGATACGTCAGATACTTTAGATATTTAATGCTGTGGAATTTTGCAAACAAGTAGGTGGCGGACCCTTAACCAGAAAAGTTACACAACGCAGCTTTAAAGTGAAACTCTACATTATATTTGTGTTGGCCTCTTGTAGCAGATTTACTGTGTACAGTGTCTTTAAATAAAATGCCATTAAAGATGCACCATGGAACTTTTCTGGTAAAGCGTTCACCCACCTCCTTGTCGCCATGGAGATGCTCATTTCTTTACCTGGAAGGTTCCAAAATGTGGTATTAATCTTATTTTTATAGCTCAAAAATACTTGGGAAGAACATGCACACTTACTGTGAGTGGGCTCGCCTCTCCACAGATCTGAACTGTAACTTGGCCTTATGGTGTCACCAGCTTGTCTCCATGGTAATAGGTAATGCTTTACTGTGGATTTTTCTTTTTTTTGTGTGTGTGTGTGTGGCATTCCTCCTGTAAATGGGCTTGCCTCGCCACAGATCTGAACTGTAACTTGGCCTTATGATGTCACCAGCTTGTCTCCATGGTACTGTGGATTTTTTTTTTTTCCGGCAAAACAGTGACATCTCCATGGAAACAAGCATTTGGCCGACCCTCCAGCGGAAAAGTTCCACAGTGCCAAGAACACGTCTCTGCTGTGCCTTAAACCCATTCACCGCTCACTTTATCAACCGCTCTGTTTTCTTTTTATTTATTTTCCTTGAATTTGTGCCTGTTTTTGTGCGTTTGCCAATCGTAAACTGCAGGTGGCGCTGTTAGAACTGCCCTTTTTACCTGTTCATACACATTTTCTTTGCTAAAATGACCAAAAACACACTCAGATATGACCAGACAACATTTATTTATCAAATAATTTTCACCAAATGACAAAAACGTTAAAATGTTTACTGTTTTTTAACGGCGCTGTACCTGATTTTACCGTCTTAAAAATGTCTAAAACAGAACTAGCTCATTTTAAATGTTTTTTTTTTCCAATAGACGGACGATATATCTGGTATTGGCCGAAATTGCTCCAGATTCTGCGATTCAGTAAAGTCCGATACCGATACTTAATGCCGATATATTTTTGGAGCTACTCTGTCTCCTGTTTGCCCTTTTTGAACAGCGATATGTGATCGATACAAATTCTTCTGTATCAGTATCAGTGTTGATATCGATACTTGATGCCGATACTCAATACCAATATTCTTTTCAGTGTCTGTCTCTGTTTGCCCGTTTTGAACAGTGATATAAGATTGAAAAAGTGAAAAGTTCATTTGGGATTGTTACTTTTATTTCCCGGTATCGGGAAATATCGGTTATCGGCCACAGATACAGGACAAATATCGGATATCGTATCGACTCAAAAAATCCATACTTACAATACAACTTTGCAGTGGTCCAAAGTTCTTCCTAAGCACTTCCCACAACTCACAGACCAGAGAGGAGCTAACCACAACTAGCATGCTAACGCGCATCTCAGAACCGCTTTATAAGTCAATCCAGTCCACTTTATTTAAATGGCACATTTTATAAACCAAACCAAAGTGCTGCACAGACAAATTAAAACGGTAAATTCTAAATAAAAAACAATAAATAAAAAGCATTAGAATACAGAAAACTAAAAATTGTTAAAACTATAAAATGAATAAAAATCAAATTAATTTATTCATAAATAAGTAAAATAAAAATAAATAAATAAAAATACATATAATAATAATAATAATAATAATAATAATAATTATTATTATTATTATTATTAATGAGATGCAAACAGCAGACTTATTTTGACCTCAAGAGCTACTGGATTTAGACTAATTTTTTTCTCAAATGAAAAAAAAAAATCGGGTACAGGCCGTTTAATACAATTTTAATTTAATTTTGCTTTGTTTTTCACTGTTGCACAATAAAATGACATTTGATTTCACCTGATGCCTTATATTTAGAAAAATGTGTAACTTTTTGTCTTTTGTTTTGCTTTTTGTCCCGATTTAAATTCCATTTGATTGTGTTTATGTTTTCTGTGTTAAATGAATCGTTGCTTTTATCATTTTTGGCAAAACGCTAATAAACGTCTTTTTGCATTGACATTTCTGGATTTTTTTTCTGTGTAAAGTGGACTCAGTCAAATGAAGCTCATTGAGTCTAGCAGTTACAGGAGCGAATTCAGAGCCAGGTCCATATTAGGAATTCAGAACACGAGTATCTAATTCTTTTAATTTTTCTCTTTTAGTCCAATTTTCTTGAAACGCAGCCAAAGTGAGGAAATGAATTTAATGCTAAAAAAGAAAAGAAAGACACTGCAGAGGAAAATGAGTTTACTACAGTTCATATGACGAGTTAGACTGTTAATGATGCTGAAAGGAGCATTGTGACTTTTCTGATTATTTTGTCAGGAATGTTCCACAGTATGGCATTAAACTTTTCTATCTTCACGGAGACCAAACCAGACCAAGTTACAGGTCAGATTATTTTATTATATTATTATAATTCATCTTTTCTGTCAGTTTGTTTTGCATTTTTTTTTTTTTTTTTTGCTGTTTGCCAAAGTTTAGTCCTGGTTCAGTCCTGGTTCAATCCTGCTTTAGTCTGATTTGGTCCTGGTTTTAGTACTGGTTCAGTCCTAGTTTAGTCCTGGTTTAGTCCTGGTTTTAGTCCGAGTTTTAGTCGGTTTCTTTTTCAAAATTTTTTGCTGTTTGCCAAAATGACCAAAACATCCAAATCATTTTATTAGTTTTATAATTTTCACCAAAATGAGAAAAAAAAAACACATTTAACACTTTGTTTTTCTGTTTTTCACTGTCGCTACCTTATATTTACAACAATTTGAAACTTAAAGCAGCACTGTGTAACTTTTCAGTTAGGGGTCCGTCACCTGCTTGTTTCTATGGTTACGTCATTGCTCTGCCTGGAATGTTCCACAGTGTGACATTAAACAGCTCTACTTTACATTTATTCAATCACAGGTGGTTTTAGAGCTCAAAAATACCTAGAAAAACAGACATTCTGACTGTGAGCGGGGTCGCCTCTCCACAGATCCGACCTGGAACTTGGTCTGGTTTGGTCTCCATGGAGATACAAATGTTTTAATGACATTACTGTGTTTTATTTATTTATTCAGTGTTTATTTTGAATTGTTCCTTTCCCAAACATTATTAAATCTCTTGTTTACAGGTGGTGTTTCTGTATTTCCTCTTCGCGTTGCTCAGGAGCACAACAATAATCCGACTGACGCTGTTTCCCACATTAAGGAGCGGCACCGGCAGATACAAAAGCCGATTACTCATTTTTAATTTTTTTATTCCATTTAGACTCAAAATCCTGAAACGCTGCCAAAGCTCAGAGTGAGTGAAGCAGAAACTGAGGCATTTGTATTACACAAGTACTTCTGTAGTCTGAATGTCCACACTGTCCCCTACAGGGGGCGCTGTTTAAGGGTCACAAATGTCCAGTTGGTGAAAAAGTAGTGCACTCAACATTTCCCACAATGCACCTTGAAAAGTCGTGGTCATCGGTGTCACTAGAGCGTCAATATAGACCACAATGCACTGGGAGAGTTGGGAAAACAACGGCTACAGCGACAGGAGTTTAACTGGACACAACGACTGAATGAAGCAGAGAAAAGTACTACAAATACTACTACTGTTAAAAGTTCTTGTTTATGGAGCTGTAGATCCTGATTCTGAATAAAACTCGACTAAATAAACTTTTGGACCAGATTTTCAAACTTCTAAACTGGGACACACCTGGAGTGGGACGTTTGGTAAAAATAAAACTGTAAAAAGAGCGAGTGACTCTGTGGATTCTCGTTAGTCTTGATCTGAGGGACTTCTGTCGCTTTATGGTCATTTGCAAACACAGTTTTCTGTATTTTGGCTAAACAAATGACAATTTATGCTCCTGTTTACTGTTGGCAGGGATCAGATCAGTCAAAAATTGTGATAGTCCAGTTTTAGTCCTGGTTTAGACCTGATGTAGTCCTGGTTTAGTCTCAGTTTAGTCCTGGTTTAGTCAAAAATAGGGACACCTGGGACATTTCTTGTATAAAACTGGGACAAATCACTGGTTTTGTATAAATCCGCTGGGACAAGGGACACAGGGCTCAAAACTGGGACTGTCCCGGGTAAATATGGACGTCTGGTTGCTCTAAATAAACCGTTATGTTGTTAGCACTTTAGCTCCAGCTGTTAAAAGAGCGATAATTTCCACAATTCAGACAAAAATCAAATACTCCGGTCTGTTTAGGTGAAATCCATCGCCATAGAAACTCGTCTGATTATTATTATTCCATAAACACTTGTGTCAGTCTGATCTGATCTTTATTTATGACAGAAAAGTTTAGCCTTTAGACTTTTTTCCACCCAGACTCCAGAGTCACATGACCCGACTGTAGTGATCTGTGAGTCTGAATCTGTGTGAATGAGTCACTGTAGGGGGCGCTAAAGAGTGCGGGACTATGTAGTGAATGAGGGTTAGGGGCTGGGGGAGACATTCAGACACAGCTTTTAATTTTAAATTTCATAAACTTGACTTCTCTGTGTCCCCAGCCAAGACGGTGTACAGAAGTGTTCTGAGGGACTGTGACGTCGCCCGCAGCGTTCAGCTCCAGGCAAATGAAGCTCACTGAGGCTGGCGGGTACAGGAGCCAATCAGGAGCGAGGATGTTGAAGGTAACGCCCCCTCCTGTCTGATTTATGTTGTTAATGCTCATATCTTGATTTAGGGACAAAACAGCGAAATAAAACCTCAGGATCATGTGGAGCAGGTTAAAACGAACCTTTAAGACCAAAATGACGAGGTTCACCGGGGGGGACAATAGTCGATGAACTCGGAAACGTCCCCATGCTCACTTCCTGTTTGGAACGCGGCGGCTAATGGGTTAGCTCTGTCCATTTATATAAACACTTTATGAAGTAAACAAGTTCAAATCCAAAACAGCTTTTACTGAAAACAACTGATACGCTCCTTTATTCTTAACTACCACAATTTAGTCCTGGTTCAGTCCTGGTTTAGTCCTGTTTTAGTTTTAGTTTAGTCCTGCTTTAGTCCTTGTTTAGTCCTTGTTTAGTCCTGTTTTAGTCCTGCTTTAGTCCTGTTTTAGACCTGTTTTAGTCCTTGTTTAGTCCTGTTTTAGTCCTGTTTTAGTCCTGCTTTAGTCCTGGTTTAGTCCTGTTTTAGTCCTGCTTTAGTCCTGCTTTAGTCCTGTTTTAGTCCTGTTTTAGTCCTGCTTTAGTCCTGCTTTAGTCCTGTTTTAGTCCTGGTTTAGTCCTGTTTTAGTCCTGGCTTAGTCCTGGTTTAGTCCTGGTTTAGTCCTCTTTTAGTCCTGCTTTAGTCCTGCTTTAGTCCTGGTTTAGTCCTGGTTTAGTCCTGGTTTAGTCCTGCTTTAGTCCTGCTTTAGTCCTGCTTTAGTCCTGTTTTAGTCCTGGTTTAGTCCTGTTTTAGTCCTGGTTTAGTCCTGGTTTAGTCCTGCTTTAGTCCTGCTTTAGTCCTGTTTTAGTCCTGGTTTAGTCCTGTTTTAGTCCTGGCTTAGTCCTGCTTTAGTCCTGCTTTAGTCCTGGTTTAGTCCTGCTTTAGTCCTGCTTTAGTCCTGGCTTAGTCCTGGTTTAGTCCTCTTTTAGTCCTGCTTTAGTCCTGTTTTAGTCCTGCTTTAGTCCTGGTTTAGTCCTGGTTTAGTCCTCTTTTAGTCCTGCTTTAGTCCTGGTTTAGTCCTCTTTTAGTCCTGCTTTAGTCCTGGTTTAGTCCTGCTTTAGTCCTGCTTTAGTCCTGTTTTAGTCCTGGTTCAGTCCTGCTTTAGTCCTGCTTTAGTCCTGGTTTAGTTCTCTTTTAGTCCTGCTTTAGTCCTGGTTTAGTCCTCTTTTAGTCCTGCTTTAGTCCTGCTTTAGTCCTGTTTTAGTCGTGCTTTAGTCCTGCTTTAGTCCTGGTTTAGTCCTGGTTTAGTCCTGCTTTAGTCCTGCTTTAGTCCTGGTTTAGTCCTGGTTTAGTCCTCTTTTAGTCCTGCTTTAGTCCTGGTTTAGTCCTCTTTTAGTCCTGCTTTAGTCCTGCTTTAGTCCTGTTTTAGTCGTGCTTTAGTCCTGCTTTAGTCCTGTTTTAGTCCTGGTTCAGTCCTGCTTTAGTCCTGCTTTAGTCCTGGTTTAGTTCTCTTTTAGTCCTGCTTTAGTCCTGGTTTAGTCCTCTTTTAGTCCTGCTTTAGTCCTGCTTTAGTCCTGTTTTAGTCCTGGTTTAGTCCTGGTTTAGTCCTCTTTTAGTCCTGCTTTAGTCCTGGTTTAGTCCTCTTTTAGTCCTGCTTTAGTCCTGCTTTAGTCCTGGTTTAGTCCTGCTTTAGTCCTGTTTTAGTCCTGGTTCAGTCCTGCTTTAGTCCTGCTTTAGTCCTGGTTTAGTTCTCTTTTAGTCCTGCTTTAGTCCTGGTTTAGTCCTCTTTTAGTCCTGCTTTAGTCCTGCTTTAGTCCTGGTTTAGTCCTGCTTTAGTCCTGCTTTAGTCCTGGTTTAGTCCTGGTTTAGTCCTGCTTTAGTCCTGCTTTAGTCCTGTTTTAGTCCTGCTTTAGTCCTGCTTTAGTCCTGGTTTAGTCCTGGTTTAGTCCTCTTTTAGTCCTGCTTTAGTCCTGGTTTAGTCCTCTTTTAGTCCTGCTTTAGTCCTGCTTTAGTCCTGTTTTAGTCGTGCTTTAGTCCTGCTTTAGTCCTGGTTTAGTCCTGGTTTAGTCCTGCTTTAGTCCAGGTTTAGTCCTGGTCCTGTTTTAGTCCTGTTTTAGTCCCGTTGCCATGTTCTTATCGCTGATGACATCACAGCAGGCTTCACACGAGCAGATGGATCAGACCGAGGTCAGACTCTTGAGTTCAGACCCTGATCAGACCCTCTCCACTCGGGCTCAGATGTTGGGAGTGGCCTTCACGAGCATTCCTCTGCCATGACATGAGCTTTCTATAGGAACTGTGCACTTTAAGAGAACTCCAGAGAGACGAAGAACTTCACCAGGATCAAAAAATCCACCATTAGTCCCAGAAACACTGAAGACTGAAGGAGTTTATCTTAAAGGTTCCATATTAGGCTTTTTTCTGATGTTCTAATGTCGTTCACAAACAGACCTGGAGATCTGTTTGGTTTTATTCACACATGTTCTGGTTTAGTCCTGATTTAAGGTTTAGTCCTGATTTAGTCCTGATTTAGTCCTGGTTTAGTCCTGGTTTAGTCCTGGTTAAATCTCATAACGGTTCAAATCGTTTACAGTAAAATCTAAAATCGTCCATCCAATTTTACTTCATCTGGAGAACATCTGGAGAACATTGAGACGTGTTCTTCTAGAGGAACGGAGTCCTGCTCTACAGGCTGCAGGCTCTGCCCTCGCTCAGGGTCACTCCGGGGTCAGGGGTCAGGGGTCACGGCTGCACTCTAGTCTTGACCTGCAAGGGAAGGTCAACTCTTCTGTCCATGAACCTCACACTTTTATAATTCTTCAAATCAGGGTTTACACCTTTAATGAAGAATACGGATTTAAAGGTTCTGTATTCTTTATTTAACATATTTAAAAGGACTCAGGAGTCAAGGTTTAACTTTTAATTTCTTTTATTTTGATGTTGTCTTTTAGTTTTTTAGTCTTGTTTTTGGTTGTTTTAAAGAAATTATTTAAAAACCCTCCCGTGCCCAAAACTAATGAAAAAAGTCAAACAGAAAGGTGAACCTGGTGAGTCGCCAAACAGAATAAAAAGGTGCGACACCGGGCCAACCCCACACAGGGCCGCAGAAGCCGGTGCCAAAATAAACACACAAAATAAACACACAAAAACAACAACATAAAAACAAAAAAAACAACAAACCTGAACAGCCCCAATAACCTGAATCCAAAGAAAAGACGAAAACAGAACAGTCGGTCCCACCAGGTCAAAACGAAAGACTAACGGCTGAGAAAAACCAACACAACAGCAGCCGAACGGAGTCTGAAGTGCTCCGAACAGCCACGCAAAAATAAACCATCAAAAACGGTTAAGAAAAAACATACTAATTACAACATTTCATATTACGAAAAGGAAACTAAAATAACTGAAGGTTTCAAATAAAACAGAAGTGCGTCTGCGTAACAATCACACAAAACTGACTTCTGTGAGGTTTAAGACGTGTTCTAATGTTCCTCCTCAAAAACACCTGGAGTTGTGTTTGTTTCATTCACATGTTTGAGGAACTCTTTATTATTAGTCTGTCTACATCTCCAAAGCTCCAAACGCTCTGTTCCACCTTGTGATGTCATCAAGTGGTAGTTTTCAAGTGAACAGCTCCTTTTACCTTTTGTTCAGTCGAGATCGGCAATTCCAGGACTGAAATGATCCAAATGATTCTAGTGAAGGTGTGTGCAGTTTAAAAACACAGTGGAGCACTTCCTGTATCACCACATGACATCACAAGGTGGAACAGAGTGTTTTCTGTGTGAGAAGAAGAACTCAGCCTAAATCTGCAGAGTTTGTGTTAAATGTGCCAGTTTTGTATAATATGGATGAGCAACTTTTACACAGAATAAGCCCCATGGAGAGACAGGGAGGGCATCTGACACACAGGGAGGGCATCTGACACACAGGGAGGGCATCTGACACACAGGGACATTTCAGGTTTGTTGAGGTTTAAACTACAGGATGAGCAGCTTTAACTCAGACCTCGGGGAAATACTGAGATTTGTGTGTCTCTGTGAGGAGAAATCCACAGGTGACTCACAGGGGGACACAGTCACACCTGCCCCGGGGCAAAGGTGCGGGCGAAACCAGCTCCACATGACACACACACACACACACACACCCACACACACACACACTTTCACCTGTCACTTTCACCTGTCACTGTACGACTCAGATTGTTTATGACTTTTGTAACTGATTTTCATACGACTTGTACAGTGGAGCAAAAAAGAATCTAACAGTTACAGAAAAGGCCCGTTTCCCACGTAAAAGATGAAGTCAATCGACACACTTCAACTGTGAGACACAATGTGAAATCCAGGAAATCAAATTGTGTGATTTTTAAAGAATTTATTTGTATAATGGGAGAAAATAATAAAAATTCACCTCAGTGCTTTGTCATGTAACGTTGGTTGGCAATGACAGAGTCAAACGTCTCCTGTAGGACTTCTCCAGGTTTGTACACACTTTGGTCCATTCCTCCTGCAGATCTTCTCTAGATCTGTGATGCTTTGGGAATGTTCAACTCCCTCCACAGATTTTCTATTGGATTGAGATCCGGAGACTGGCTGGGCCACTCCAGAACCCTGAAATGGTTCTTACGGAGCCACTCTTTGGTTGCCCGGGCGTGTGTTTAGGATCATAGTCGTGTTGGAAGATCCAGCCTCGTTTCATCTTCAATTCTCTCACTGATGGAAGGAGGTTTTCACTCAAACTCTCACGATACACGGCCCCGTTCATCCTCTCCTCAACACGTATCAGTCGTCCTGGTCCCGTTGCAGAAAAACAGCCCCAAAACATGATGTTTCCACCCCCGTGCTTCACTCTGCATCTTCTCCCTCCAAACACGGCGAGTGGCATTTATACCAAAAACTTCTATACCCTAACCCTAGTTTTGACAATTTAAACCAAAGCATCAAGCATCTCCATGGAAACAAACAGGTTACGGACCCCCTCCTGAAAAGTTACACAGTGCACATTTAAAGAACCGTTCAGAATAATAAATAATAATAATGCATTTTATTTATAGCTCAGAATACGATTAAAAAGGGCGCATATGAAAAATAAGGTAACCAGACAAAATACAGGATCCAGAACCATCCTGTCCTCAAAGATCTCCACAGGCTCCTCCTCCACCATCACCACCCGTGCCCTCCGATCAGCTGACGCCAACCTCCCGTCTCCCCCGACCTCCACCGGGACTAAACTGAAGACCTGGGGGGGACAGGACGTTCTCCGCTCCTGCCCCCGTCCTCTGGAACTCCCTGTCCAAACACCTCAGAGACTCATTCACACTCCTCCTGAAAACCCCGCGCTTTAAAACCACCTTTCATTCACTTTATTATTTCTTTTGTTTCCCTTCGTTTGTCTCTTATGTATTATTATTATTTTTATTATTATTATCCTCCCTAAGGCAGAACTGGACAATGGAAAAGCGGCCTGTGTCTTGAGAAGCTTTCACAATGGAATCTCTCAGATATTTTTGACATTTGAGCTGAAAATGGATGAGGGAGGCGTCCAGCGGGTTAAAGAAGGTCAGAATGTGCCCTGAGCTAATTAAAATATTTGAGCTAACGAGCATACCACAGCCCGCTCGCGTTAGCTAAGTCAATATTATCACGGTAACTGCTCTAAAACACAACATCCCCGTCAGCGGAGGTGGGAAATACAGCTACGTTTACTTGAGTAACGTTTTAAAAAGTAAGTTTTTGGTTAGAGAGGCCCGTCACCTTCTTGTTTCTATGGATACGTCATTGCTCTGTCTGGAATGTTCCACAGTGTGACATTAAACAGCTCTACTTTACATTTATTCAATTACAGGTGGTTTTAAAGCTCAAAAATACCTAGAAAAACAGACATTCTGACTGTGAGCGGGGTCGCCTCTCCACAGATCTGACCTGTAACTTGGTCTGATTTGGTCTCCATGAAGATAGAAAGGTTTAATGCCATACTGAGGAACATTCCAGACAAAATGATAACATCTCCATGGAGAAAAGCATTTGACAGACCCTCCACCTGAAAAGTTACATAATGCAGCTTTAAAGAAACTGTTTTCAGAGTTCTTTTCTAACGGCTCCTTCAGATCTGATTTAGTCTCGTTTTGTGTCTGTCCTCTGAAAACACCAGATGTTTTGTCCTTCCAATAACTCTAAATTATAAATCAGATGTTGCGTCGCAATAGTTACTCTTAAAGGGTCCGTATTACCCTGTTTTCTAATGTCGTTTCCTCATCACAAACACACCTGGAGTTGTGTTTTGTTTCATTTGTTGCTCTGCAGAAATCCCTTCCCCCCTGGTGTCTGGTGTTTATGTCTAAAGTCAGAGAAGTCATTTGTCTCACCCTTTACCTGGTTTTGTTTACCCCTTTACTGGTTTTGTTTGGTCTTGGCGTTGTCGGCAGGATCCCTGGACGTCCGCAGGGAAAACTCCAGGACGATTCGAGGACCGGACACTGGGATTTAAGGAACTTCCCTCTACGGAAAAAAGGGTCAGACTGGACTTGGTGGACTCCAGGAGGATCCAACGAACCCAATAATTCTCAAAAAAAAAAAAAAAAAGGTGAGAAATATTTTTACAAGTCATAATTTAAAAATGAGTAAAGCAGTTCAGTCACTTAAGAATGTGAAATGAACTCTGTCCTCTGACTTGAAAATACAAACCCAAATTTAAAAAAGTTTGTTTGTGAGAAGAACTCCTGAATTTGCAGGATTTGTGTGTAAAGACATGAAAGTATTTGGAGCTTTGGAGATGTAACAGACTGATAATAAAGAGTGACTCAAACATGTGAATGAAACAAACACAACTCCAGGTGTTTTTGAGGAGGAAACAACATTAGAATATGACTTAACTCTATTAAGAGTGAATTTTGTGTTCTGTAGAACCTTTAAATGATTCTTTCTCAGTGATCCTTGAAAATGTATTTAGTTAAAAACACTAAATATTTGCTTTAAATTATATTTTGTAACGTAATCCGTCACTTTGGTCATTTCTTAATCACTGATTGGTACTCGTACTTGCGTAACATTATTCTGAAGTAACGTTACTCTTTTTACTCTAGTCTCCCACCTCTGCCCGTGAGTGAGGCGCGTGCCCCAGCCCCACGCGCCTCTCTGGACCCGCCCCCGTTAATAAAACCCGCCGCGTGCCTCCTCCAATCCAGACCGAGCTCCGGACCGTCCGCGGCACCGCGCACCGCAGCTACGCCCGCCTACCACCACCTCTCACCGGCTCCGACTCTCCGCACGCACCGCTCCCGCCTGCCCCCGCACCCGGGACCCGCGCCGCGCAACACCGTTACCTCCGCGACCACCAGCCCGCCTCCCGGACACCTCAGAGCGGCTCGCCCCCGCGCCCACAGCCGGTACACCGTGTTCCCATGATGTCATACCTGTGGCTGCTGCTCATCGCCTCCCTGCTGGCGGGAAGCACCACGGCTCAAGGTAAGGCTCAATTAACCGAGGAGCCGTCCGTGCCAATCACCCGCGGCGTCTGCAGCGCGGAATGCACCGCTTTTCCCATTTCTTTGTCTGAAAATACCTGACACCTGCTCCTAGCAAAAAAAAAAAAAAAAGATGCTTTTTGCTGAAACACTCCCTCAACCCAAATGTCTGTCTGTCTGTCACTCTACCATTGGAGGCTCTTTTTTTTTCTTCGTGAAATACAGGCTCCATTTTGGCGTAAAAACGACCAAAATCCCGTTTTCTTGTCCCTCATTGGCTCCTGTAGTTGCCAAACCGATTTAAATGGCTGAGGCGTTTTGCATGTGGGGAAATCCCGCGTGTTCTGCTCTAATAGTTCAATGTGTCCTAACTCTTTTATAGAAATCAATTAAACAGTGGAAGCTTGGCTATTATTGAATTATATTAAAACGGTTAAAATGCAAGATCGTAACTTTATGAAAATGTAATTGTTAAAGGAGTTATTACACAATGACTTAAAGGTCCTATATGACAGAAAATGGACAGAAAATGGACTAAGTCGTTCTAATGTTTCCTCCTCAAAAACAGACCTGGAGTTGTGTTTTGTTTCATTCACATGTTTGAGGAACTCTTTATTATTAGTCAGCTCAAAATGCTCTTAAAATTCCACCTTGTGATGTCATGAAGTGGTAGTTTTCAAGTAAACGTCTCCTTTTTACTCTTTGTTCAGTACAGATCGGCAGTTCCAAAGCTGAAATTCAAATCCAAATGATTCTAGTGAAGGTGTGTGGAGTTTAAAAACACAGTGGAGCACTTCCTGTATCACCACATGACATCACAAGGTGGTTTGTGTGTTAAACATGTGAATGAAACAAAACACAACTCCAGGTGTTTGTGATGAGGAAACGACATTAGAACATCAGAAAATAGTTTAAAAATCAGTTCTTAATCTTGTATATTTACATTTTTTTTTCTCCTAACTCTTCTTGGACTTAATTGTCACTTTCAATGAATAAACGTTCTCTTCTCTTATCTTATTTTATGACAAATGGCAATAGAAGGAGACGTAAAGTAAGAATAGGCCCGTAACTAAACAAAAGTACGTCAAAAATGGATTTGTTAAAACGAACACATAACCCTGCATCATCTGAAATCAACCGAGGAATCAGTGTTTGGTGTTTAAACACGACTGAGCTCTGCCAATAACGTTCATTTACAAGGTGCATTGTGTAACTTCTCTGGGGGAGGATACGCCACATGCTTTTCTATTTCCATGAAGACCAATCCAGACCAAGTTACAGGTCAGATCTGTGGAGAGGCGACCCCGCTCACAGTCAGAATGTCTGTTTTTCTAGGTATTTTTGAGCTTTAAAACCACCTGTGATTGAATAAATGTAAAGTAGAGCTGTTTAATGTCACACTGTGGAACATTCCAGGCAGAGCAATGACGTATCCATAGAAACAAGCAGGTGACGGACCCTCCACCAGAAAAGTTACACAATGCAGCTTTTAGTTCTTTCATATTGTAACTTGAGAATGACCCGTACATGATCATATAGGCTTATCTCAATGTAAAGGAATGTACATTATCTGCCCTCACACTGTTTTCTGATGTTCTAATGTCGTTTCCTCGTCACAAACACCTGGAGTTGTGTTTTGTTTCATTCACATGTTTAACTCAGAAACCTGCAGAGTTCTTCTCTCAAACTGAAAACACTCTGTTCCACCTTGTGATGTCATCATGTGGTGATACAGGAAGTGCTCCTCAGTGTTTTTAAACTCCACACACCTTCACTAGAATCGTTTGGATCATTTACAGCCCTGGAATTGCCAATTTCTACTACCACTTTATGACATCACAAGGTAGAACAGAGCGTTTTGAGCTTTGGAGATGTAGACAGACTAATAATAAAGTGTTACTCAAACATGTGAATGAAACAAACACAACTCCAGCTCTGATTTTGAGGAGGAAACAGGATTAGAAGATGTTTTAAAGGTCCAAAGAGTCAATTTTGCCTAATATAGGACCTTTTAAAGCTGCACTGTGTAACTTTTCTGGTGGGGGTCCGTCACCTGCTTGTCTCTGTAGAAGTGTTATTGCATTGCTTAGAATATCCCGCCGTATGGCATTAAACTAAAAATATCTAAGCAGTTGTCACCATCAGGCCAAGTTACAGGTCAGATCAGTGGAACGGCAGCCGCACTCACAGTCAGAATAGATGTTTTTGAGCTCTGATTACCCTTTTGAAAGAAATATTTACTGAAACACTGTGGAACATTTCCTGCAAAGCAAAAACATCTCCATGGAGACGAGCCGGTCATGTACCCTCCACCAGTAAAGTTACACAGTGCACCTTTAAGTAATTCTGTTTAAAGTTCACGGAAATTTAAATATTGAAAAATGAACCGACAAAGCAACACGAGAATCTCCGAACGTGTTTGTGCAGATCTCTGCTTCAGGGTTTTTATGCAAAATAAGACGGGAGTTTTTGTTATTTGCAGTAGTGGAGTATATGTGGTACTTCAGAATTACAGTTTTTGCTAATCATATTGCGATTTTTGGTTGTACATTTCCTCTTTTATAGCTTTTCTCTGTATAAACCGCACGGTGAACCCAAATGACTTAACCTTCTCAGTTTTATATGTTTACTCCTTGTTGTCTGCTTGATTTCAATACTAAAGAATAATCTGATCCTCTGATGATGATAACTTTCTTTTCTTTAGACAACAGAAAGTGATTTCCAACATTAAATGCGTTCTTTTCTGTTCCCATGTGGCCTTATATCTGTGTTCTCCCTCGGTGGTCCAGGTAGGTTCCACAGGGACTCAGATGGCCGATGTCCAAAAGCTTTTTTAAATTTTTAAATGACGTTTTGGCAAAAAGCCTTGAGTCGGATCATTTTTCTTGCTTTGGAACACAGTACACAAAATGGTTGCAAGCCCAGGTGCTCATTTTTTTCACTTTTTTCACTGGTTTACATTGCTGTTTGTTGCATTTGCACCTCTACAAGAACTTTGGCGTGCGTTTTCTGTTTCATTGGGTTCCATAGTGGTCCATGGGTGTGTACTAGTCTCTGTGCTCTTATACTTGTTCAGAACCAGCTCAAAATCGTTCTAAAGCTGTTCAGGAAAGTTTCTGCTCTGTCCGTCTGGCAATGGGACATTTTTAGCATCGAGCATCTAGTTTTAGGGTCTGATTTTTGATTCTTTTGACAGTTCCTTCTCATGATTTTGCATAGTTGACTCTTGAGCTCTTCCTGTTTAACCCCAGCCCTGCCCCGCGGCCTGTGCAATGATTTCAAACAGACAATAAAACTCAGCCTCTGAAAGCGAGAAGAAGAAGAAGCAGGAAAGCCGTGGAAGAAAGGCAGTATTGAGAGGAGCATAGCTGAAGCATGAGAGCATCCAGCGCTGCGTGAAAAGGACGGTTGAAGATTATAATTATGCAAAAACAAAAAAGTAGCAGCAGTTTGGAAGTGACACGGCGTGATCTGGCATTACCGGTTTCTCTCTCTCTCCTTATACTTTCATTACCCGGGCGAGTGGAGCGGTTGTGTAAGACGAGAGAGGGGAGAGAAAGTACAGTTTAAAGGTGGACTGTGGAACTTTCCTGGCAGAGTTGTTACTATGGCATTCAGCTTGTATGTCTTGCATGTATTTATTTTTCTACTTGGGAAAAAACGCATTGTTACTGTGAGTAGATTTGCCTCTCCACAGATCTGACCTGTAATTTGGCCTAGTGGCATCACCTGCTGCTTGTAGTTATATTTAATGCCCTGCTGTGGAACATTCAAGGCAAATGCTCATCTCCACGGAGACGAGCAGGTGACCGACCCCACACCAGAAAAGTTGCAGTACCTTTAAGTGTAATACATTGTAAAACACACGTTCTTACTGTGATCAGGCTTGCCTTTCCACAGAACTGAACTATAACTTGGTCTGGTGGCATCTCCTGCTTGTCTCCATGGAGACGATGGGTACTTTTAATGCCTTTATTGTGGAACATTCCAGGCAAAACAATAACATCTCCATGGAGACACACAGGTGGCAGACCCTCCACTGCAAAAGGACTATTTGGATTTGGCTACGACTGCAGGGAATTATACTGTTACTGCAACTACTACTACTACTACTACTACTAGTACTACTACCATTGTCATACTGCCATTGTACTACTACTACAACTTCTACTTTAACCATTAAAACTACGAGTATTAGTATTAAAAAACATGATGTCCATTCACTTTGCCTTTTCGATTCAGTTGTGATTTAAAGCGCACTGTGTAACTTTTCTGGTTGAGGGCCCACAATTAACATCTCCTCTGTGTCTCCATGGAGATGTTAATTGCTTTACCTGGAATGTTCCAGAATATGGCATTAAACTTGTGATGTTACATTTACTCCATTACAGGCGTGCAAAAATAAAACCTTAAAAACATGAGTTTGAACTGGCCGCACTTGCTTATCTCCATGGTGATATGTGAATCTTAAAGCCGTACTGTGGGACATTACTGGCAAAACATGGAGACTAGCAGTTGGCAGACCCTCCAGCAGAAAAGTTATGTAGCGCAGCTTTAATTTTGCAGCCTTATTAGACAAAGTTATGTAAGAAAATGGTGCCTTTTTGAGTTTGAGCCCATTGTTTTGCAGTGGCATGTACAGTTTAGAGCAGGGAGTGTCTGTGTAACCAGAGCCATCTCCACTCCAGCTGTAGACAACACCCAAGAAGGTCCCATGTCTGCTCCCCCAGGTCCCAGAGCGAGGGGAGGGGGCGGGGTCAGGGGAGGGGGCGTGGTCAGGGGAGGGGGTTAATGTACAGAACATGTGGGAGTGTAACAGCAGACTCATTAGCAGAGGGAGAGCGCGATCAAAGCCGGGCCCTGATGTGTACCAGGTGTGTGCGTGTTTACACCTCTGTGTGGACATTTTAAAGAGCTCCGCTGAGGTTTAGTGGAGTTTTAATGACGGGGTGTAGTGCGTGCGCACCGCCTGCAGGGGGAGTAGAGGACAGGAAGGAACAAAGGTGGGCGATTGACTGAAATGAATACATCAGACAATATTTTAAAAGTGCGTCTTGCATTTTGAAACATAACTTTGTTCACCGATATGAAAAATAAAAACATTTCTATTCTAAGCAGAACATTTAAAGCTACAATTTGTAAGTTTTAGCCAGAAAATAGACTAAAATAAAAGCATGTTTCTTCATGTTGGTTGTTTATTGCGCTGAGTGGGCTCGCATCTCCACAAACCTGACTCTTATTTGGCCTTGAGGGCGGCGTGCTCCTGCTTGTCTCTTTGGAAATGCTATTTCTTTTGACAAACTGGTTTTAACTGTACTTCCATGGAATTATGCCACCTCCAGAAAGTGAAATAATGTAGCTTTAAAATAATGATTTCGATACCATGTGATGATGATAATTCAGAACTTTGTTTTTCACAAACTATAATGTCATTTTGAAGAAAAAAAAGTAAAGGTAATGATATCTGATCTAGTTTCAATACTAGTTTTAGTTTCATTTAGTGTCTGGTAGGGGTGGGACGAGATATAATTTCCACAAGACGAGAGATTTTTGATTTCAGCCTCAGATTCAGCCTCACTATTTTTTATTTACTTTATTTAATATTTCTACCGTCACTGTGGCTCTGCTTTTTGGGACTACAGCTTCTAAAAAACTTAACCCAGCAGAACTTGGCTCCATTGTTTTTTTTAATCCAGTCCAAAACATGGGGAAAAAAATCTCACGAGATCATTTCTTGTGATCTTGTGGAAAGTTTGTATCGTGAGATCTTGTCCCTTCCTTAGTATCTGGTATAATGTTTTTGATGCTCTGTTTGAGTGTATAATAATCTTATATCTTTAGTCCGTGAGCGGTTAATCCTCAGGACTCTCGTGTTCCGCTCCAGCTCCAGCTCTGTGACGTTCTCCCTCAGACTCCGGCCTCATTGACTGAAGAGTTTGTTCAAACAGAGCGCTGTTATGTAAACACACCCTCCTGTGAGGTACTCTGCTCTGACGATCACCGCCCGGGCTCCTCTTCAGAGTGAGGGAGGAGCCCGACCCTGTGCCCTGTCTGTGCCCGCCGCTGGGAGAGGGCACAGGGCACAGATACAGGCACCGATAAGTCAGACAAAGGCCTTGGATACAAGCACGAATAGGGCAGAAAAGGGCATGGATATGGGCATGGATAGGGCAGAAAAAGGCCACAGATAGGGCAGAAATAGGGCACGGATACAGGCATGGATAGGGTACGCATAAAGGAGAAATGGGGCACAGATAGGGCACAGAAAGCAGAAATGGGGCACAGGTAGGGGACGGAAAGTAGAAATGGGGCACAGGTAGGGGACGGATAGGGCACAGATAGGGCACAGATGGGGCACCGATAGGACACAGATGGGGCACAGATGGGGCGTGGATAGGGTAAACAGCAGCAGTCACTGGAGCGTGAGCCATGTTTGTACAGTGGGTTATTAGAGCAGAATTGGGATAATAAATCATGATATTCAGAATCGTTAGTGGAACATTTGTATAGTTGTAATAATAAGGACTAAAAAATGAATCACAGTCAAATTGAAAGGCCGAATAAAAATAAACAAAAAAAAACTGCATAAAAACGTCTAATCCTGTAGTTTAGATCTGTACAAACATTTGTAGTTTAGATCTGTACAAACATTTGTAGTTTAGATCTGTACAAACTTGTTCTGAAATGTGATTCTTATATTTGTCAGTTCAGGTTTCAGTCTTTTTACTTTGAACTAGGGCTGGGATTCACAGGGTCATTCACGATTTGATACGATACTCGATACGTGGCTCTCGATACGATACTGCGATAATCGAAGTTACTCAAATACTGTTGTCAAAAATGTTATACCCGGATACTGATACTAAAACTAGTACTGAAACTGAATTATCGTTACATTTCCTTCTTTTTTCTTCAAAATGACATTATAGTTGTAAAAATGTTTTGAATTCTCATCATGTGGTATTGAAATCTGTATTTTAAAGCTACAGTATGGAACTTTCATGTGACTGTTGTACGTTTAAAGCCCCATTGAAATTCCATTGAAACGCAAAGTTAAAACCAGGCTTCAAGACGATCTCCATGGTGACAGATGTGTTTTATGCCATACTGTGGGTTATTATAGCCAAAGGAACAAGATTTCCATGGAAACGAGCAGGAAGCCCTCCTCCTCCAGGCCAAACGAGAGTCAGGTTTATGGCGAGGCAAGCCTGGACACAGTAACAACTTATATTTTTCAGTGCTATAAAAACATACTTCTATTTTAGTGTATTTTTTAATCAAAAAGTTACATACTGGGGCTTTAAAACATAACTTGCTGTTTTAACTGTACTTGAATTGGCGTGTTTTTCTGGTGACGACGCTGTTCTGTGAAACCTCAAACTACAATTAGCAAAACAATGAAGACGCAGTGTGCTAACAACCGTTTTTCCATTATTACAACCACAATCAAACCAAACAAGCTAACCATTATAGCATTAGCCACAAATTGCACGTTTTAAAACTACAAAACTACAATTCGCTCTGAGAAAGACCAAAGACGCCGGGCTGATCCACGCGGGGAGTTTTCCACCGTCTCTGGATCTGGACAGAATGTTGATCTGAGCTTCTCCAGTGAGGATTTATTTGTTTATGCAAATGTCCTGGTTTATGACGACAAGAGAAAGTCGATCCAACGAGGTTCACGTCGCTGCGTCTGGAAGAGACAGATACTCATGTCATGCAGTGTTGTCACCATTAACTACCGTGTCATGACATCACAAGGTGGAGCAGAGCGTTTTGAGCTTTGGAGATGTAGGCAGACGAATAATAAAGAGTTCTTCAAATGTTTGAATGAAACAAAACACGACTCCAGGTCTGTTTTTGAGGAGGAAACCACTAGGGATGGGACAAGATCGTGCGCACAAGAGGAAAAATGATCTTGTGAGATTTTTTCCCACGTGTTTACATTTGGATTAGATGAAAAAGAGTTACGGGTTTGGGAGTTATGTCTCTTACAGTTCCAAAAAACAGGACTACAATGGAAACAAAAATATGAAATCATCTAATATAGGACCTTTTATACGTCTTTGTTCCTTCTATAATTCAGAGTTTTTATAAAGTGGTACAAATACATCTACTGCTTCCTTGTTGAGTGTAGCGTTCTGTTGTAGGTTGTGGTCTATGCCAGTGTTTGCTAAAAATTATTAAACTGATAATTACTGATGATTATCCATAAATGTTCTGTATTCTCTCCTCTACTGCGCAAATCTTATTGTGTTACATTAAAAAAGGGCTAAAATCTTACATTTATTGCAAAAAAAAAAAAAAAAATTACCCACAAAAAAAGAAAAAAAAAAAAATCCCAGAACTATGCATATGTACGGTGACTAATGTGGAGGAAAAAAAGCACTAAATAAACTGCAAAGTTTTTAAAAAAGTACGATAAATACTCAAATATACATTTCCATCTTTAATATATTGAAAGTCTTTATTGTAATTGTCTCGAACTTTGCATGACATTTCTCTGCGGTTTTCACTGCTGTAACACGTGACATATTTAAATCACCATGTTGCCTTTGAGCGTTCTGGAAATTCCATTTGCATATTTGCTTAGACACTCCCCCTTCAGAGCGCTGTCACATCACAACACAGTGTGCGTTCTGTTTATGAATCGTATCATGTTTGTGAAGTTGTAGTTTATTTTTGTGTCATGTTTTTGTGTATTTATGGAAAATTGCCGTGTGGGAGCCTATAGGACATCTAAAACTCTTCAGGTAAAGCAATAACATCTCCATGGAGACAAGCAGGTGGCCGGTGCTCCATCAGAAAAGTTACATACTGCACCTTTAAATACAATCTTTGCAGTTCCTCTTTGTACAAAAGTGTTCAGATTAAACTTTATGCTTATTTAGACAGCGGGTTGGGCCTCTGCACTTTCAGTATCGGCCTTAAATCTCCAGCAAATATCGATGCATTGGCCGACCGATATATCGATCCATCTTCAGTGTAAAGAAAAAGAAATATTGAGAGAATGAACTCCACATTTTACACACTCCAGCCGTACACAGTTTTTGGTTGATGTTTGCAGGTTCTAAAGTTTAAATCAGAAAATCTTCTCAGGCTTTTTTAATTCCACTTTTTATATGAAATCCAAACCCGTTCCACAGCGTCGGCGTGAGAGTTGAACCGGAGACTCCCTCGTCTTTACATGAGTGTCCCAGGGGAGCCATTGGGAGATGTGTGTGTGCAGTAAACAGCGCTGTGTCCCAGTAACAGACAATACCCCGGACACACACACACAAACGCACACACACTCATGTTCGCCGGTGTAGTGTTACGGGGCAGAACTCGCCTCGTTTACATTCACTGAACAACCAAAGTCAAATCGTCTTTACCCCAAAACCTGTCGCACCTCTGCCCAGTGTCCAAGTAAAAAAGTAAAAAATATAAATGGTAGAAATGAGTTCTAAATAAGTAGCAAAAAAGAGCAAGAGACGGGTGTCAAATAAGGCAAAATGATATAATGTACAAGTCAAAATAAGTCATAAAAAAACGGGGGAAATGAGGCGTTCAGGGGCATTTCTGGCGTCCGTTCGGTTTAAATTGGACCAAAAATTGATCCAGTTTTCCTGATGTGCATGTGTAAACGTAGTGAGCGGGACCTTATTATTTTTATGTATTTATTTCTTTATTTAAAACAAGGACAGTGCACAGAAATCATTAATCTTGGAGAAAATGTGCTCTGTGCCAGATTTGGCTACGAGCTCCTTTGCATCTGCGTCCATCTGGGCTCTGGTTCTGGTTCTGGTTCTGCTCCCACAAACGCCTCCAGATTCCACACTGTTCGCCTCCGGGACTTATTTGCATATTATATTTATAGTTTACAGACCTGAGGCTTGTTTAATGTAACTCCGAGGAGGCAGGTACGAACTTGTCCAGCCAGTTCTATAGCAAACTCCCACACAGTCTACGTCGTCGCTTTCATTTAGAATTTCCACTGAAATAAGATGCTGCTGCTTTGCCTGGTATGTTCCACAGTATAGCATTAAACTTGAATCTTGCATTTTATTTTGTTACCGTTTTTATAGCGGAAAATGCCTCGAACCATGCATTCTGACTGTGTGAACGGGGTCTAGGTTTGTCAGAAGTATTAAAAATCTGATGCTAAAACTAGTATTGAAACTAGATACTCATTTTCTGTAGGTATTGATACTAAAAAAGTCCCGTTGACAGGACAGAAATGAAGCTTTTCTGAATGTGTTTAGAACGATCTGGAGCTGGATCAAGTATAAGAGCACAGAGACCTGGTTTAGACCTGGTTTAGACCTGGTTTAGACCTGGTTGAGACCTGGACCACTGTGGAACCTACAGGACACTGAGGGAGTACGCACATATAAGGACACATTTAAAGTGTAAAATCACCGGATATTGTCTGAAAGAGTTTTTTTTTTTAATATAATCGTGGGATCTGAATCAGTTTTGAGTATCGAGTTTGTTCCTCAGTATCAAAATCGTTTGAAAAGTATCGTGACAGCACCACTTGTCACCATAGAGTTGGATAACTTTAATGCCATACTGTGGAACATAACAGGCAAAGAAATAACATCTCCATGGCGACAAACAGGTTGCAGACTCTCCACCAGAAACGTTCCATAGTTTATCTTTAAGTTGATTCAGTCATTTATACTATTGTTGTTGAATAGTTCTGTTCTGTGTTTTAGACTGTGTGAACTGGAGTGAATGGAAGGTGTGTGTCCATGTGTGTTTGTGTTTGTGTTTGTGTTTGTTTGTGTTTGTGGTGCCAACAGTGTCGGTGTCGGCATCATAAAATGGTGACACACTGGTTCTCACACTCAGTAGGATTTCGGGTTGTTCCATTGAACAGACTGAGCCTCCTGGACTCGGGCCAAACACACACGGTTCACCAGAGAATAGAATTATCTGGCTCAATATAATCCTGTTCCAGAGAAATATTAATAAGTATAAACTATTAGTAATTATATAACACAGTAATGGCCCCGTGTGATACTGTCTGATGTAGGGCTGTACAATTAAAGCCACACTATGTCACTTTTTAGCCAAAAAAAATACACTAAATTTGTGTTGTTTTTATTGCTCTGATAAACTATGAGCGGACTTGCATCTCCACAAACTTGACTCTTATCTTCCCGCTTGTTTCCATGGAATTGTTGTTCCTTTGGCTGTAATCTTCCACAGTATGGCATAAAACTCACTGATCACCATGGAGAATGTTCCGAAGTGTGGTTTTAGCTTTTTTCCATCACAGTTTTGAAGTTGTTTGTCTTTGAATCAGGACCAGTTAAATAGAGTCGATAATGGAGGTTCTCAGGGGTGAAGAGTAATTATAATGTTACAGTAATTGTAGATTTTTGGGGCTAAGGGAGATTTATTCAAATACTTTGAGTAGTATTTTTCATGTTTTACAGTACATTTTAGCTGTGTAACTGTACTTTTACTTGAGTACATATTGGGAATGGGACAAGATCTCATGAGACAAAATCTCGCTCAGATAAAAAGAGTTAAAAGCTGTTGAGTTACACAATGTGAGGAAGCTGCAGTTCCAAAAAGCACAATCATCTCTACAGAATGACATAAAATAAATAAAAACAGTGAAGCCAAAACTGTGAAATGGACTGCACTACTTATTTATTACAAATTATATCAAAATCTTGTCTTGTCTCGTTCTCGTGGACTTGATCTCATGACATCTTTCGTACTCTTTCTATGACTGAACACTAGTCTCTGTGTAATGCTGCTTTTCCTCTTCTAACTTATAAATATGGGAACAATTTAAAGTGATTGAGTTTTGATTTCTCTGCATAAAAATCCGTCTGAGGCCCTGCGGTTTTAAACGTATCTGTGTGGTGTTAAAGCAGAACAACACTGAGCTCTGTGGACTTTGTATAGGAACTACTCCAGTGTAAGAGTGTAAGATAGGGCCAGAAATAGGAAGTAGCGTTTGTTATTTGTTAGCATGAGTTGAAACTTCATGACATCACAAGGTGGAACAGAGCGTTTTGAGCTTTGGAGATGTACAGATGAATAATAAAGGGTTACGCAAATGTGTGAATGAAACAAAACACTCCAAAAAAAAAAACACTCCAGGTCTATTTTTAGATTTATTTTTATATTTAAACACACATTTTTATGATAAGCTGGCTCGCCTCTCCACAAATCCGACCTGTAACTTTGCCTGGGGGACAAAACAAAGGCCTGTTACTGTTCAGTGTCTTAAACAGGTCTTTTCTCAGTCGGGACACACTGTGCCCGTAAACTGCACACTTGGATTGTTTTGCTGCGTTCTGATACATTTCACAATCACCCGTTGTCATGTCCCTGTCAGCTGTGCTCCTGTCTGCTCCTGTCAGCTCACCTGCCGCAGTGTGCCACCCCTTACATAAGCCTGCACCTGTATGTGTTCATTTGTTAGTCAAGTATAAACAGGAGGAACATAGGAGCTGCTACACGTGACCCTGCCCTGGGACATACTGTACCGAGACTCCGGGTCTGACAGGACACTACTGTACTTTACTGTACTTTACTGTACTGTACTTTACTGTACTTTACTTTACTTTACTTTACTGTACTGTACTCTACTCTAGTGTACTGTACTGTACTGTACTCTTTTGTTTTAATTGGTGACATTGACAAAAAATAATGTCCATTTTAAAGGGCCCATATTACGCTGTTTTTTGATCTGTTCTAATGTCGTTTCCTCGTCACAAACACCTGGAGTTGTGTTTGTTTCATTCACATGTTTAACACAAACCCTGCAGATTTAGCACGAGTTCTTCTCTCAAACTTAAAACACTCTGTTCCACCTTGTGATGTCATGTGGTAATACAGGAAGAGCTCCACTGTGTTTCTAAACTCCACACACCTTCACTAGAATCATTTGGATCATTTCAGCTCTGGAATTGCCGATCTCGACTGAACTAAAGGTAAAAGGAGCTGTTCACTTGAAAACTACCACTTGATGACATCACAAGGTGGAACAGAGCGTTTGGAGCTTTGGAGATGTAGACAGACTAACTGACTTTAAGCTCACAAGAGTCCATTTTGTGCAGTACAGGACCTTTTTAAAGAAATGGTCTTATATCGACTTTATGAACATCACAGTTCTGTTTTTATCTATATAATGATTAATGCACGGAAAGGTACAGAAAAAGTTCATTTCAAGTACTGGAAGAGCAAACCAAGAGCCTAGTGAGGAAAATAAAACGCAGTCGGCTCTGTTCATGAGGAGGTAATATTTGCAGTAATAGCAGAAGCTGGAGAACCTGTAGTGGTGTTTGCAGTACTGACCTTTATACACTTTAACTGTTATAATGCTGGAGCACCTTCAGTCTGCTCCATCTCCAGAGCTCAAAACAGTGTTCAGCTGATCTCCACACGTGCTCCTCTGTGTTTTTAAAGTGAATGCATCTTCACTCGTTACAGTTGTCTTTGTATTAACTTGTGTGTTCAGTTTTTTTCAGTTTCTGTAAAGTTCGTCTTTCTGATACGAAGAAGCAGGAGTTTTTAGTTTTCTTCAGGGCTGGGGATTTCGTCAAATTCATTCGATTAATTCCTGGTTTCTAATAATCCAGATTTTGAAAAATTGGAAAGTCGTGAAATCGAGGAATATTATGAAACAAGTTTACTCCTGACTTTCTTACTCGCAAAGTAGGTTATTGTGCAATTAGTTAGACGCATGTACAAATGTAATTTAAGGTGGTTTACAATCTCTTGAAGGTGCATGTAACTTTTTGGTTGGTGGTCACCTGCTTGTTTCTATGGATACGTCATTGCTCTGCCTGGAATGTTCCACAGTGTGACATTAAACAGTTCTACTTTACATTTATTCAATTCCAGGTGGTTTTAGAGCTCAAAAATACCTAGAAAAATACCTAACATCTCCATGGAGAAAAGCATTTGACGGGCCCTCCACCTGAAAAGTTACACAATACACCTTTTTAAATGGCATTAAACCTTTCTTATCTTCACGGAGACCAGACCAAGTTCCAGGTCAGATCTGTGGAGAGGCGACCCCGCTCACAGTCAGAATGCCTGTTTTTCTAGGTATTTTTGAGCTCTAAAACCACCTGTAATCGAAAAAACGTAAGGTAGAGGTGTTTAATGTCACACTGTGGAACATTCCAGGCAGAGCAATGACGTATCCATAGAAACAAGCAGGTGATGGACCCTTCACCAGAAAAGTTAGAGCTTTAACCGTTGCATGTGTATGAAACCAGGACACATTTGAACACAGGCTCAGAATCATGGAAATCCAAGTTGTAATTTATTGGTAATGACTAAGGCCATAGGTGCCGCTGTGAGTCATGTGTTTCGGTGGGACCCGGTGGAGGTGTGGAGGGGTGGAGGTGTAGAGGGGTGGAGGTGAGCTTGCCTGGGCCTGTCCCCATCACACGCAGGGCTGTGTGTCTGTGCACGTTCCACTCCCACATCTGTTTCCAGCTCCAAACCACACACTTCAACAAATGTCAACAAAGATATAAAAATGATAACACTATATAAAACCCACCAATTTGTAATGCAGGAGAGGGAAAGGGAACAAACCCAAGTAGTTAAAGATGCACTGTGGGACTTTTCTAGGGTGACCAGACGTCCATATTTACCCGGGACAGTCCCAGTTTTGAGCCCTGTGTCCCCTGTCCCAGCAGATTTATACAAAAGCAGTGATTTGTCCCAGTTTTATACAAGAAATGTCCCAGGTGTCCCTATTTTTGACCAACCAGGACTAAACTGAGACTAAACCAGGACTACATCAGGTCTAAACCAGGACTAAAACTGGACTATCACAATTTTTGACTGATCTGATCCCTGCCAACAGTAAAGAGGAGCATAAATTGTCATTTGTTTAGCCAAAATACAGAAAACTGTGTTTGCAAATGACCATAAAGCGACAGAAGTCCCTCAGATCAAGACTAACGAGAATCCACAGAGTCACTCGCTCTTTTTACAGTTTTATTTTTACCAAACGTCCCACTCCAGGTGTGTCCCAGTTTAGAAGTTTGAAAATCTGGTCGCCTTAGACTTTCCTGATACTCGGTCCACTGCATGTTTGAGCTAATGGAGATGTTTTGTTTTGCTTTGCCTTGAATGTCCCATACATCATGGTATAAAACTTCTGTATCCATGGAGACAAGCTTCAAGTTCAGATCTGTGGAGAGGTGTACCCACACACAGTAAAATGTATTTAGGGGCAGTAGAAACACCTGTAGCAGAACTGTTCTGCAAACTGGACTTTTCAGAGCTTTTCTCCATGTTCTAGTAGTTTCTCCTCACTGACCCTCTGAAGTTTTATTTGGAGTGATTTGTGCGTGTTTGACTAATCTTCAATTGCTTATTTTCAAGCTTCTGCCCCCGTTTTTAACTCCGCTGGTACACACCCACTGTGCTGTACGCCCTTCGATTTCCAAGTTTATTTTCTTAACTGGTGGTACACGTAGGATTCGTAGTCATTTTGGTACATTTTTTTAAATCTGCTGCTCGCTAATGTGACCCCAGCATCTGTAGCCAGTTATGAATTAGTGCTAGTGCAGCCTCTGCAGCTCAGTGAGTGAATTCTGGAGGTTCTGAGCTTCACAAGAGGCGCTGTCTGTCCATATACTGAGAATGAGGGAAAAAAACAACAAAAAACATGTAAGAAATCAGTTGGAAATAGCCTAAATCTGCAGGTTTGTGTGTTAAAACGTGTGAATGGAACAAAACACAACTCCAGGTGTTTGTGACGAGGAAACGACTTTAGAACAGAGATCATAGTGTAAAATATTAGTTAATGTGTTTTGTGGTGGGAGAAAACATGACCGAATCCCAGTGGAAACAATAATTACTGGGCACGGAGAATGTCCACACTGGGATCAGATAATGCAGGGTTAGGGGCTGGGGGGGGTTAGGGGCTGTGAGGTACGAGGGGAGGGGTTAGGGGAGGGGTTAGGGGCTGGGGGGGGGGTACGAGGGGAGGGGTTAGGGGCTGTGGGGAGATGGTCTGTTCAGGATGTCTCCAGTTTACTTGACATCATCTGGCACCAGGTTCAGGAATGCTCGGCTCTGTTCAGTGTCTTCCTTAAGGACCCCACTGTGAATCTGAACACCGCATCAGGGCCGCGTCTCATTTCTCTTTCCTCGCTTCCTTCTCCTCGATTCCTCTCCTCGATTCTACAGGAAGTGAGTGAGGAAGTCCCGCCCACAGAGGAGACACAGGGAGGAGAGAGGATCTAAACTCCTCACTGAGACCAAGAAAGTTTGATTCTTTTCTCTGGTGTTGCTCCTGAAGACTCCCTCAGGTTTACTCCTTTGCTTCGTGGTTTTCTTTGGGACACTTCATATGACACATTTGATTGACAGATGAAAAATGAAGGGTCAGGGAGAGGAATCAAGGAGAAGGAAGCGAGGAAATAGAATTGAGACACAGCCCAGCTCTACTTCTGAACACAGTCACTCACAACTTTACTTCTAAGGATGGGCAATATTGAAAAAAACCAAAAACAGGATTTTTTTTTTTTTTTCATTTTCTTGACATATTCACCTGTCAGGGTCTATGCGTCTAAGTCTGTCTATTAAAAACTATAATGTTAAAGCTCCTATATTACACAAAATTGATTCTTGTTGAGCTTTAAGCCATGTTTTAATGTTTCCTCATCAAAAACAGACCTGGAGTTGTGTTTGTTTCATTCACATGTTTGAGGAACTCTTTATTATTAGTCTGTCTACATCTCCAAAGCTCCAAACGCTCTGTTCCACCTTGTGATGTCATCAAGTGGTAGTTTAAGTCCAAGTAAGAATGCTAAAATGTGCTTTTTTAAATGTTTTGGTTGTTGGGTTTCAATACAAACTAATGGCAAGTATCACAATCATTTCCCAATTTTTATACACTCGCTAAAACACATGCATTATTTTTTTCACAAAGACGGCAGTATTTTTAAATCTAAACCCCCAAAAAAGTCTAATTTTCACCAATAATGCACTTCATTTCTAAATATTTAAGCAGTCACCATATTTCGTTCATTCACGTTTGGTTTAAAATGTAAAAAAACAAATCTCATTGTACTATAAAAATCATCTTGACGAGTTTTCTAATTAATCAAGTAGCCAGTGGTTAAAAAATTAACCACTGGCTACTTGACTAAAGCACTAAAATCCTCTTTAGCTGCAGCTTCACTTTGAATCGGTTCCATTTAACGAGTCTCAGCTCTTCTCAGCCGTGCACACTTTGCAGATTTCCATGTCATTTACTTGATTCAAATTCTGCAGAACCACAGCAGGGAGGAGGTAGGAGACAGGAGGGAGGAGAGAGGAGGAAGGAGGGAGGAAGCAGGAGGGAGGAGGGAGGAAGAAGGAGGGAGGAGGCAGGAGGGAGGAGGGAGGAAGAAGGAGGTAGGAGACAGGAGGGAGGAGAGAGGAGGAAGGAGGCAGGAGAGAGGAGGCAGGGGGGAGGAGGCAGGAGGGAGGAGGCAGGGGGGAGGAGGCAGGGGGGAGGAGAGAGGAGGAAGGAGGCAGGAGAGAGGAGGGAGGAGAGAGGAGGAAGGAGGCAGGAGAGAGGAGGGAGGAGAGAGGAGGAAGGAGGGAGGAGGCAGGAGGAAGAAGGAAGGAGAAAGAAGGAAGGAGGCAGGAGAGAGGAGGCAGGACGGAGGAAGCAGGAGGGAGGAGGGAGGAAGAAGGAGGTAGGAGACAGGAGGGAGGAGAGAGGAGGAAGGAGGCAGGAGAGAGGAGGCAGGGGGGAGGAGGCAGGAGGGAGGAGGCAGGGGGGAGGAGGCAGGAGAGAGGAGGCAGGAGAGAGGAGAGAGGAGGCAGGGGGGAGGAGGCAGGGGGGAGGAGGCAGGAGGGAGGAGACAGGAGGGAGGAGAGAGGAGGAAGGAGGCAGGAGAGAGGAGGCAGGGGGGAGGAGGCAGGGGGGAGGAGGCAGGAGGGAGGAGGCAGGAGGGAGGAGGCAGGAGAGAGGAGGCAGGGGGGAGGAGGCAGGAGAGAGGAGGCAGGAGGAAGAAGGAAGGAGAAAGAAGGAAGGAGGCAGGAGGGAGGAGGAAGGACGGAGGAAGCAGGAGGGAGGAGGCAGGAGGAAGAAGGGAGGAGGAAGGAGGCAGGAGGAAGAAGGGAGGAGGAAGGAGGCAGGAGGGAGGAGGCAGGGGGGAGGAGGCAGGAGGGAGGAGGCAGGAGGGAGGAGGCAGGGGGGAGGAGGCAGGAGGAAGGAGGAAGGACGGAGGAAGCAGGAGGGAGGAGAGAGGAGGCAGGGGGGAGGAGGCAGGAGGGAGGAGGCAGGAGGGAGGAGAGAGGAGGAAGGAGGAAGGAGGCAGGAGGAAGAAGGAAGGAGAAAGAAGGAAGGAGGCAGGAGGGAGGAAGCAGGAGGGAGGAGGCAGGAGGGAGGAGGCAGGAGAAAGAAGGAAGGAGGGAGGAGGAAGAAGGGAGGAGGAAGGAGGCAGGAGGAAGAAGGGAGGAGGAAGGAGGCAGGAGGGAGGACGCAGGAGAGAGGAGGGAGGAGGGAGGAAGCAGGAGAGAGGAGGAAGGAGAGAGGAGGGAGGAGGAGTAGAGCGTCAAACCTTGTGTACACAAAGTGAACTGCCGTCATGTCGTGTGTCATCTGTATAAACCTGGACTAATGAAGACTCAGTCCGGTTTAGTCCTGGTTCAGCCCCGGTTCAGCCCCGGTTCAGCCCATTTTCAGAGGTCCTCAGGTCTGGGCCCTGTGCCACTGTGTCTCTTTATTGCCTTGAAGTGCCAACTAAAGTTATCTGGGTTATTTTACAGAGTTTTTGCAGAGAATTTTCATTGCAGATTTTTCTTTCACGCCTTCGATTGGATCTGCAGTTTATTTTTTATCTGTTCAGCCCAAGTCCAGGAGCTGTAACACCTAAACAAGACAAAAAATACAAAAATATATCATGATTTTCAGAAAATCTTCAGTCTAAACTACAGGGTCACAAAACATGGAACATTTCCTGAAAGAAAAGCTCCGACATCTCCCCGTCCACAAATGCACACAGCTCTGAGTTCTGCACTTTTCTCACAAACGGTATATTCTGTGTTTTCGCTGAAATGGTACATCTGAAGTACGTCTGTCGCCATCACCGTGTTTGTTTTTGTTCGTTTGGCGCTCGGTGATTGTTCCGCCAACCAGCGCCCGGCTCCAACACCAGCGGGCGCCAACATGATGCCAAGATTGTTCCGATAGTGATGCTAACACGTTGTATATTGCAGTAAAATGCAATGAAATTCTCCACTATAAACTATTTTAATTCATATTTTTGCTTGAGAACCTTTTGATTCCTTCTCATTTATGTTCGTATCAAACCGTCCCTCACCAAATGCGTTCACCCATGCTGACTGAGTCCTTCCTTATTCTTGGTCCTGTTTTAGTCCTGGTTTAGTTCTGATCAGGTTACGTTGTGCATTACAGTAAAATGCATAGAAATCCTCCACTATAAAGAACATATTTTTGCTTGAGAATTGAACTTTTTGATACCTTCTCATATATTTTAGTATCAATATAGTGTTTATATAACCTGACTAAGTCCTTCCTTATCCCTGGTTCTGTCTTAGTCCTGGTTTAGTTGTGATCAGGGCTCTGCGTCTTTGAGTGAAACCGAAGTCAAACCAGTTTCGTGATGATTCTGGATTCCTCCTCTCTGTAGAACACAATGTAACTGACGGTTTCTGCCACATGTGTTAACTTGACTCGGGTTCTATAGGGACTCTCATGTTTGTATGAGCGCACACACATTACAGTTTGCTGGTACAATAGCGTAGCTCCCTGAAGATGAGTCACCAGGCCCGAGGAGGAGGAGCAGGGGCAGAGAGCGCTCCGGAGGGGGGCTACAGTCTCCAGAGGAACGACCGACGGGCTGGATGTAGCAATGAACCGCTAACTCGAAACAGGACGCAACTTAAGGGCCAGGGTGGGACCGGGAATGCACAGTTCCCATGCGTCGAGTTCAGAGGTGGAACAAATGCTCATGAGGAAAAAGTACAGAAGCAAAGAATGTACTTAAAGACGCGTTGTGTAACTTTTCTGGTGGAGGGGTGTTATGTTAGTGTGTTAGTGTGTTAGTGCTTTGTCTGGACCAAGTTACAGGTCAGATCTGTGGAGAGGCGACCCCACTCACAGTCAGAATGCCTGTTTTTCTATATTTTTTATCAATAAAACCACCTGTGATTGAATAAATGTAAAGTAGAGCTGTTTAATGTCACACTGTGGAACATTTGAAGCAGAGCAGTGGCATCTCCATAGAAATAAGAAGGCGACGGACCCCCAACCAAAAAGTTACATAGTGCACCTTTAAGTAAAAGTAAAATAAGGTGAAGGTGATTTTGATAAGTTATCAGTTTTACAGTTACGCTTTGTGATTTTTGGTTAAACATTGCTTTAAATTACTTTATTACATCAGCATTTGTCATGTAACCAAATTTGTCTCATGAATCCGTTTATCCGAAGTTCTCTGAGCGCTCCAAAATGCTCTGTTTGCATTTTGTCAGTTTTGTTGCGTCATAGATAAAGCTCTGGACTTCTCCTTTACAGTTTCTAGGCCATAAATCGTCACTGCGCTCATTCTGCAGTGAAATTTACGTTCACGAACAACACGAGGTGACCAAAAACAAAAGGGAATTCAAGTTCTTGTGACAATTTAAACAAAAAGCTTGATTATATTGATTATATTTGAGATTTTTTGCAAAAACATTCACTCGTTTTCCCAATTTGGACATTTTTTTAGCCTTGATCTGGGGCTATATCAGTGTCATAATGTCCATGTCCAAAGAATTAAGATAAAAAGTTCTTATGACAGTTATTTCTTCATGTTTTCTGTATTGAAATGGAACAAAAGCTCAGTCTATGCAGTTTCCTTCATTTTCTTTTAGCTGTTGCTGCAATAAAACGATGCATTTGAGCGAAGACGAGATCACGATATTCCGGTTATTGTTATTGTCCCGATATCACACTACGGAATTCCATAACTATTACCTAGAAAAACTCCTCTAATGTACACAGAAATTATTATCTGACAAATACAAATGTAAAAAAAAACCACCTTTATTTTGTTGAAATCATGTTTAAAATATCAAAAAAAAAAAAACTACTCAAATAGAACTTTCCACTTCCTGTAATTTTCAACATGTTTGCAATAGTTATAATCTCACCAAATGAAGTCAAAATTAGAGACTTTGTGTGCATCTTTACCTGTGCAAATCCTTAAGTTTACAAGTTTTCGTATCAGTTACGATCTGGGTGTGGAGATTCTTTTATAAACTTAGTTTACTTAATAAATTGTCCCATAATGTTTAAACAAGGAAGAGAGTTTAGTGATGTGCACCTGCTCAACGGGAAGTCCAAATATGGAAATAACCCCGAGGCCAACGACATCAGTCATTTGTACCAAATGTCGAGAACAAAACCTGGGAACTCCTCGCACGTTGTCACAGTCCGCAGGGTTGTCCGCTTTCCCCCGTCAACTTTAAACCTCCTGTATCACACAAAACTGACTCTTGTGAGCTTTAAAAGATTAGTGTTGTTTTTTCATCAAAAACAGACCTGGAGTTGTGTTTTGTTCATTTACATGTTTGAGTAATTCTTTTATTATTAGTTTGTCTACGTCTCCAAAGCTCAAAGCGCTCTGTTCAACGTTATTAATGTGTCATTCAGGCGAGAGAAACATGACAGAATGCAATTTGTTCCTCGAGGCCCAGTGATTAAAAGAGTTAAGAACAATAATAAATAAGCAATATTTGAAAAAAAAAAAAGTACATTAAGCGCATTAAGCAGTTCCAATGGACAAGTACAACTAAAATCGGTAGTTTTCAAGTGAACAGCTCCTTTTACTTTTAGTTCAGTAAAAATTGGCAATTCCAGGACTGAAATGATCCAAATGATTCTAGTGAAGGTGTGTGGAGTTTAAAACCACGGTAGAGCACTTCCTGTATCACCACATGACATCACAAGGTGGAATAGAGCGTTTCCAGCTTGAGGAGAACACAATAGGCTAATCATCTGTCTAGCTGCTCCTGACTTTTGACTAAGATTTCAGATCATGAGATGGGAAAATATCAAGACTGGAATGTTTTGGAACAATTTATTTTGGAGAATCTCATGATTTCGTTCACAAAAATTCACTTTCATCATTTATTTATGTATTTATTCAGCCGCGCAGTTTCAGTCATGTATTTTGACAAAAAGTTGAGTCAACACATGGGTGAAAAGGAGTATGAAGAAAACCATGTCACGCCATTTTTGTTTTGAATTTAGGCATTTAAGTGAGTAATTGGTGAATATTGTGTAATGTTTGGATAATTTCATTTGAATTTTGGTAAACAAACTTCAAGAGGGGGTATTATGCAAAATTTCTGCCAAGTTCAAACATTGTTCCTCATCAAAAACCTTTCTGAAGAGGTTTTGAGTCATCCATGCATGTTTGAGTAATCTAGTGATCTCTCTCAGGCCATATTCAAACCCTCCTTACGGTTGGCTGTAAGATTCTGTACAAGGCTCCGCCCACAAGTCTTGGTTAGGTCTATTTAAAGGTACATTATGGAACTTTTCTGAAGGGTCAGCCCCCTCTAGGTCAAGGTACATTTCTGTGGAGAAGTAATCCAGTGAATAAAAACTAGATCAGTTTTAATGCTCTACTATGGAACATTCCCTGAACCAGAAAAGTTGTGCACTTTTTAAGGGCTGGTCTTGGCCTGGTTTAGTCCTGGTTAAAAAAAAAATGTTCTGAAGATGGACTAGGTTTAACTGTGAACTCATTAAATTAAGACTTGATCCAGAACTAAGCATGGACTAGACCAGGACTGGACCAGGACTAGAACAGGACTGAACCAGGACTAGAACAGGACTGAACCAGGACTAGAACAGGACTGAACCAGGACTAGAACAGGACTGAACCAAGTCGACATTCGGATTAAATTGGGTTCAAACCAGGCCTGAAACAGGACTTAAACTAGACTGGACCAGGACTGGATCTAGATCTAGACTAGATCTAGACTAGACCGGGACTAGACCGAGACTAGACCGAGACTAGACCGAGACTAGACCGAGACTAGACCGAGACTAGACCGGGACTAAAACTGGATTAAAACTGGATTAGACCGGGACTAGACCGAGACTAGACCGGGACTAGACCGGGACTAAAACTGGATTAAAACTGGATTAAAACTGGATTAAAACTGGATTAAAACTGGATTAGACTGGGACTAAACCAGGACTAAAACTAGAACAGGACTAGAACCGGGACTAGAACAGGACCAAACCAGGTCTACATTTGGATTAAACTGGGTTCAAACCAGGCCTGAACGAGGCCTGAACCAGGACTAGAACTAGACTAGACCGGGACTAAAACTGGATTAAAACTGGACTAGAACGGGACTAGAACGGGACTAGAACAGGACTAGAACAGGACTAGAACAGGACTAGAACAGGACTAGAACGGGACTAGACCGGGACTAGAACAGGACTAGAACAGGACCAAACCAGGTCTACATTTGGACTAAACTGGGTTCAAACCAGGACTAGTTCAGGTTTTTGTGTTTGTTGTACGACTCTAAACCTGTGCAAAGTCTCTTCTTTAACTTCAACAAAAGACGAACTTGTCGTCCATTTCTTCACGCCCAGATCCCCCTCTCTCATTACATCATCGCTCATCGTCGTGCTACATACCGTCTCCCGTATGGAATTCCAGCCGTTACCGTGCGCGCGTGACGTCACTGTTTACGTTAGCGACCGTGTCCGCCCGGCGACTCCCCCCGTCGTGTCCTATAGACTCCGTTATTCACTTCATTTTGGCTCCCATTAATCTCCTCGTCGTCAGGCAGACTTCATCGTCATCTCCCGAACGCGTCCTTGGAGATAATCTGATCCAGAAGTCGGAGTTGGCGGAGCAGGCGTGTTGTGCGTGAACATGTGGTTGTGTTTTTAGATTGTGAGGGTGGAGGAGGAGGACAGGAGGGGATTTTGTGTAACTCTCTCCTCGTATGTGCAGATGTTTCTTTTTTTAAGCCTGGTTTAGTCGTGTTTGAGCCCAGATTTAGATTTGGTTTAGTCAAATTATTATTAATCCTTGTTATAATATGTGTGAGCCACTTGCCACATTTACATGAGAGCTTTAATTCAGAATAAAAATAATTTAATTCTGAATAAAAATTAATTCTGCTTTAAAAAGACAATGTAAACACTTATGATTATTCGGAATTTCAAATTAAATGGGTGGTTTATTCCAATTTTAAACCCAAATTAATTTATTCCTCGATCATGTAAACGTTTCTTCTTCTTCAAAATAATTCCGGTTGTTCGGCGCTCGTTGGGTCGTCCTTCTGACGATCCCGACGATCCGGCTCCACCAGTCCTCGCTTCGGACTTTCATCCACTGTTCTTTGGATTTGCGAGCGGGATGCAGGGGCTGTGATGGTGGTGGTCGGAGGGGCCAATGGCACAGATTGGGAGCCACACATCCGTCATTCTGCCTCAGTGCAGCTGTGGCTACAGTAGTCGCTCACCACCACCGGGTGTGGAGTGAATGAATATGATCTGTAAAGCGTCTTTGTGACACACATCTGTAAAAAGTGCTATATAAATAAAAACTTCCTTTCTTCCCTTCTCCTCCTCTGACAGACGTAAAGTGTGAGGATAGAATTCTCCAGCTGCTGCTTAATTATCATAACAACTGCGGAAAAAGTTTGGATCACGTTTGTGTCTGTGGCGTAACGACAAACCGAGATGACAAAAAAGCTGCTGAAGTTTTTTTTTTTTTTTTTTTCCCGGTCGACGTAAATCCGTTCGTGTCCCTGTCCAATCAGAGCCCTTCCCGACCCCCAGACATTGAGTAGAATTAAATAAAGGCGATTTAACGTGTTTTCCATGTAAACCTCAATTCGGAATTATTATTTCCATGTAAACTCGAAGGAGAATAGTTTAATTCCGTTGTAATTTTAAATTTGATTGTGACTGGGACTTCATCTCCACAGATCTGACCTGTAACTTGGCTTGGGAGATGACTGCTTTTGCTTTAAATGTTCCGCACTATAACTCAAAACATCTTCATTATTACGGGCGTTATAATTGTAATTTTGATAGTGATTGGGGTCTCTTCTCCACAGATCTGACTTGTAACTTGGCCTGGTACTGTCACCTGTTTGTTTCCATGGTAACTGATAGTTTAATGTCATACCGTGGAACATTCACTTCGAAGCAATGACATTTTTAAGGACACGAGCAGGTGACATGTAGTGCACATTTAAGTTCTATGTTCCTGATGGGTTTAGACCTCGTTTAGTCCTTGTTGAAGACTTGGTTAGGTCCGGTTCTGGTCCTAGCGTAGTCCTGGTTTCGTTCTGCTTTAGTCTCTCTGTTTTTCTGGTTTAGTTCAGTAATTTGACCTGTTTACTGGGGCTGTGCTGTTAATTTTTATTTTGTTTGGAGGATAAGCCCCTTGAGATGTTTCGCCAGCTCGTTTTCAAGGAGGTCCTCAGAGTCACAACAGAAGGATACAGTAGAGCAAACAGAAATTTAGAAAAAAATTCAGAAAAAAAAACAACAAAATCAACACAACCATACACACTCACACACAGAGACACACACACATGACTGTTAGACACAGAATAAGTAAAATTTTAATAAAAAGTCTTGTTTTTATCCTTAAAATCAGTTGATACTTTGCGCTGACGTCACGTTGGGGGTGCTCTACGTGTGTTTCAAATGGTGGAATGTTTAGCCGTTGCCATGGTGACACAGGTTAGCAAGCAGTCAAAAAAAAAAGTTTTAATATAGTCTGAAAACTCCAAGAAAAAAACACACAAATTGATTTAAACAGCACGTTTTCAGGAGCTTGTGATCAGTGCGAGCGTTCATGGTTCTGTTTTTTAACCAAAAGGTGAGAGCGACGAACCGAAACACTGTATGCTAATGCTAATGCTAATGCTAATGCAAGCTAGCATGGGGCTATGCATGAAAAATGATGTATGAGAGAGTTTTTTAAGAGCATAAATCGGCTCATCTGTCGTAGTCAAATCAGATCTTTATGGTTAGATTAAGTTGAAATAAAAGCTTCTGACTGAGTAGTGCCTACAGTTGGCATCAATATTGACAAGATCAGCTTCAAAGTATCAAAACACATTTTATTACAAAAAAATCAGACACTTAATGAGTTCAGAGAAGGTTAGAGCTAGTGTAGACCTACAAAAACCTGACCCAGTTCTGGTTTGATCCAAGATTTAATCCCGTTTTAACACAGGTGTAGAACGTTAAATCCGTTTTCACCTTTTTGGCCCCACCCAGGACCTGTCTGATCCCGGTTTAGCCCTTGTTTAGTCACGATTTACACAGTTCAGACCTGGTTCAGTTCTAGTTTAGTCCTCCCTGCATGTACCATAAACGTTTTAGAGAAAGCGGGCCCTGTGGGAGCTCAGGGGGGTGTATCTGTAGCCGGGGTGGTTAGGAAATGGCACAATGATAAATGAGAACACAGTGTACTTTAGAGGAGGAGATAGGGAGACGGCAGCGGAAAGTTTCCCTAATTTAATGTATAGGCGTTAGTCCTCCACACGATCCCACGCATCCTGATAAACTGGAAAAAAGGCTATAGGCACCGGCGCAGGAAAACAATGGAAAATCAAGATCAGGTTCACGTGCACATTTTAAACCGTATTGAAATATGACCTGAGAGCGACACAAGAACGCGTTTCAGAACATGTTTGTAGAGGGCGAAACTGCAGGTCTAAACATAGGACCCCATGGAGACGCAGGGAAGGGCATCTGACTCACAGGGAGAGAGGGCATCTGACTCACAGGGACATTACAGAACATGTTTGTTGAGGTTTAAACTACAGAACTGGCAGTTTTACTCAGAACATTGCATTGTCTGATTAACTCAAAGGTCCTATATGACGTCAAATTGAGGTTTAAGTCATGATCTAATGTTGTTCCCTCGTCAAAAACCTACCTGGAGTTGTGTTTTGTTTCATTCTACATCCCCAAACCTCAGCTCAAAATGCTCTGTTCCACCTTGTGATGTCATGAAGCTGTAGTTTTCAGCTCCTTTTACCTTTTTAGTTCAGTAGAGATTGACAATTCCAGGTCTGAAATGATCCAAATGATTCTAGTGAAGGTGTGTGGAGTTTAAAAACACAGTGGAGCACTTCTGTATCACCACATCACAAGGTGGAACAGAGTGTTTTCAGTTTGAGAGAAGAACAGGGTTTGTGCGTTGATATGATACAAAACACAACTCCAGGTGTGTTTGTTATGAGGAAACTCCATTAGAACATAAATCATAAAATTGCGTAATATTGGCCCTTTAAAGGTCATATTCTGACTTGGTTTGATAGGAAAGTGTTTATCATCGTTTTACATCAGTTAAAGTGGCAGTTTGTGGGAAAAAATTAAGAAGAAAAGTACAAAAATACAGGAAGTAGCGCTGAGATCTAAAACAGAATACCTCTACTGTGTCATCAACACGGAAAATTCCATCCAAAACACAGAGACAATTTACAGACAAGGAAGGACTGTTTCTGTTCAGATTTGCACAATGGTTATGATTAGACTTTTATATGTTTTGGCCTTTGTTTACATCACCGTTGCTAGGTAACAGTTATGAAATTACCTCTACTCGTATGTCACGTCTGCTGCCCGTGTCCAAAATCTCAGCCTCTTCTCCCCCTTCTTCAGGGGCCTGGGCTCATTGGCTCATGGGCACAAAAATAATTTTCTCTTCCACATTTACTTCGGATTTCAATTCGGATGAGCTCCTCCCACCGTGTGACGTCTGTAACGTGCACGGCGTGGAGCGTTTGGACCAATCAGAGCACGGCGTGGAGCATTTGGACCAATCAGAGCGAGAGCTGCTAGAGCAGAGCGAGTGGGGCGAGGCTCAGTCTGACAAAGATCACTTTTAGTCGCTTTGAGGATTTAAAAATGTTTAAAAGTTTAGTCCTGGTTGAGTCCTGCTTCAATCCTGCTTTAGCCCCGGTCTAGTCCTGGTCTAGTCCTGGTCTTGTCCTGCTTTAGTCCTGCTCTAGTCCTGCTTTAGTCCCTTCAAAACCCGACCTTTGTGAAAGTCGGATGCCCTGTCAGAACAGGGGCAGTTTGAATTCCCATAATGCATTGCGCTCTATGGGAGAATTCTGTCTGGGCCCAAACTCCCGGGAGCTGCAGTACCTGGAGCGTCCACTAGAGCGGGGACAGAGATCCATGAATCACCTGTACATATGTGACGTCTGCTGCCCGTGTCCAAAAACTCACCTCTTCTTCTTCTTTTCCATTTAACAGCAGCTGGACGGGATATCGAGTGTTTTATTGTAGTTTTCATTTGTGTAAATCTGTTCTGTTTTTGTTGACTTTTATGTGACGCAGGAAGTAGAATTCTAAACTTAAGGTTTTGAGGAGTTAAAGGGGCGGGGTCAGTGCTTTTGTCACGTTTGAGCGTCTGAGCGTGAGGGTCTGACTCCACAAAACCACAGGATAATGGAGTAATTCCTGATATACATTTGCCAAATTAGCTATAATCAGTGTTTTACTGCTTTGTTGGGAAAGCGCATGTACAGTGTGTGTGACCGAACTTTTAATTTAAGTTACAGTCAAAGTGCGCTTTGTAACGTTTTGGTTAGGGGTCCGTCACTTGCTTGTTTCTATGGATACGTCATTGCTCTGCCTGGAATGTTCCACAGTGTGACATTAAACAGCTCTACTTTACATTTATTCAATTACAGGTGGTTTTAGAGCTCAGAAATACTTAGAAAAACAGACATTTTCTCCACAGATCTGACCTGTAACTTGGTTTGTTTTGGTTTCCATGATGATAGAAAGGTTTAATTTAATGCCATATTGTGAAACATTCCAGACAAAGCGATAACATCTCCATGGAGAAAAGCATTTGACGGACCCTCCAACAGAAAAGTTACACAATGCAGCTTTATAGTCCCTGTTTTATCATGTTGTTTCCTCATTAAAGGTTTATATGGGGCTGCGTTTTGTTTAATCCTCTGTAGTTTGTGTCGCTCTTTAGAACTTAAAAGTCCTTGTTGCACTGGATGATGTCATCAGGTGGTTATCCGGGAATTTAGGGTTAATTTAAGTTGCATTAAATGTCCTGTCTTCTACTGAACTCACATTTTTGAGTTTTTAACAATGTTTTATCATGTTGTTTCCACATAAAAAAATATATGGAGTTGTTTTGTTCCATCCTGCGTAGTTAGTGTCTCTCTTTAGAACTCGAAACACCTCGTTGCACTCCATGATGTCATCGGGTGGTTGTCCAGGAAGTGGTAATTGTTGTTTTTAAAGTGCGTACATTATATTTGATCTTTTCACCGCTCAAACTGTAGTCACAATGGTACAGAATAGGATAGTATTGTGGTTAGGTTTGTGATGTGAGTTTGCAGTGAGGGTAACGCCGCCGTCGCAGTTTGAGACAATCCAGAGGAAAAAGTCCAAACTTGCTGTGGTCTTGAATTTAATCCGTTCCACCTCAGTGCTGAAGAATGGCATTTTATCTGCCCCAAAGTGGAGGAGATAAGAGCACGACACCTACGCACCAAAACACCAAAGCACAGTGAAACCAATACAGAGGATGAGGCTTTTTCAGACCATTTAAAGGGCCCATTTTACACTATTTTCATTTGGATAAATTCAGCCCTGGAATTGCCAATCTCAACGTAAATGCTTGATGACATCACAAGGTGGAACAGAGCGTTTGGAGCTTTGGAGATGTAGACAGACGAATAATAAAGAGTTACTCAAACATGTGTGAATAGTCCCTGGTCTAGTCTCTGGTTTAGTTTCTGGTCTGGTCTCCGGTCTGGTATCTGGCCTAGTCTGTGGTCTAGTCTAGTCTCTGGTCTGGTCTAGTCTCTGGTCTCTCCAGTCTAGTCTCCGGTCTGGTCTCCGGTCTGGTCTCTGGTCTGGTCTCTCCGGTCTAGTCTCCGGTCTGGTCTGGTCTCTGGTCTAGTCTCTGGTCTGGTCTCTGGTCTAGTTTGGTCTCTGGTCTGGTCTCCGGTCTAGTCTCTGGTCTAGTCTGGTCTCTGGTCTGGTCTCTGGTCTGGTCTCTCCGGTCTGGTCTCTCTGGTCTAGTCTCTGGTCTGGTCTCTGGTCTAGTTTGGTCTCTGGTCTGGTCTCCGGTCTAGTCTGGTCTCTGGTCTGGTCTCTGGTCTAGTCTCTGGTCTAGTCTGGTCTCTGGTCTGGTCTCTGGTCTGGTCTCTCCGGTCTAGTCTCTGGTCTAGTCTGGTCTCTGGTCTGGTCTCTCCGGTCTAGTCTGGTCTCTGGTCTAGTCTCTGGTCTAGTCTGGTCTCTGGTCTAGTCTCTGGTCTAGTCTCTGGTCTGGTCTGGTCTCTGGTCTGGTCTCTCCGGTCTAGTCTGGTCTCTGGTCTAGTCTCTGGTCTAGTCTGATCTCTGGTCTAGTCTGGTCTCTAGTCTGGTCTCTGGTCTAGTCTGGTCTCTGGTCTAGTCTCTGGTCTAGTCTGGTCTCTGGTCTGGTCTCTCCGGTCTAGTCTGGTCTCTGGTCTGGTCTCTGGTCTGGTCTCTGGTCTAGTCTCTGGTCTAGTCTGGTCTCTGGTCTGGTCTCTGGTCTAGTCTCTGGTCTAGTCTGGTCTAGTCTGGTCTCTGGTCTAGTCTCTGGTCTAGTCTGGTCTCTGGTCTAGTCTGGTCTCTGGTCTGGTCTCTGGTCTAGTCTGGTCTCTGGTCTGGTCTCTGGTCTAGTCTGGTCTCTGGTCTAGTCTCTGGTCTAGTCTGGTCTCTGGTCTAGTCTCTGGTCTAGTCTGGTCTCCGGTCTGGTCTCTGGTCTGGTCTCTCCGGTCTAGTCTGGTCTCTGGTCTGGTCTCTGGTCTAGTCTGGTCTCTGGTCTGGTCTCTGGTCTAGTCTGGTCTCTGGTCTAGTCTGGTCTCTGGTCTAGTCTGGTCTCTGGTCTGGTCTCTGGTCTAGTCTCTGGTCTAGTCTGGTCTCTGGTCTGGTCTCTCCGGTCTAGTCTGGTCTCTGGTCTGGTCTCTGGTCTAGTCTCTGGTCTAGTCTGGTCTCTGGTCTGGTCTCTGGTCTAGTCTCTGGTCTAGTCTGGTCTCTGGTCTAGTCTCTGGTCTAGTCTGGTCTCTGGTCTGGTCTCTGGTCTAGTCTGGTCTCTGGTCTGGTCTCTGGTCTAGTCTCTGGTCTAGTCTGGTCTCTGGTCTGGTCTCTGGTCTGGTCTGGTCTCTGGTCTGGTCTCTGGTCTAGTCTGGTCTCTGGTCTGGTCTCTGGTCTAGTCTCTGGTCTAGTCTGGTCTCTGGTCTGGTCTCTGGTCTGGTCTCTGGTCTAGTCTGGTCTCTGGTCTGGTCTCTGGTCTAGTCTGGTCTCTGGTCTGGTCTCTGGTCTGGTCTGGTCTCTGGTCTGGTCTCTGGTCTAGTCTGGTCTCTGGTCTGGTCTCTGGTCTAGTCTCTGGTCTAGTCTGGTCTCTGGTCTGGTCTCTGGTCTAGTCTCTGGTCTAGTCTGGTCTCTGGTCTGGTCTCTGGTCTGGTCTCTGGTCTAGTCTGGTCTCTAGTCTGGTCTGGTCTCTCCGGTCTAGTCTCCGGTCTAATAACAAAATTGCATAATATTGGACCTTTAAAGCTGCATTATGTAGCTTTTCTGGTAGAGGTTCTGTCACCTGCAGCTCTTATGGTAGAAATGAGATCCTCTGAGATTCAGGAAGTGCGCTGTTGGCATACTGATGTTTGTTATGAGCTTATAAACTCATCATGGTGAATAATTAAAATGCTCTGAATGCATAAGGGAAGTGAGGAAGAACTTTGGACCTTTTTACTGCAATTTCCCCATTGTGGGACAAATAAAGGATTATCTTATATCTTATATGTATCTTAAACTGTATATGTTTATGTATCTTAAACTGTTTAAAATGGACCAGTTCTGTTTTTTGGGTTTTGAAGATGTAAAAATCAGGTACAGGGACTTCAGTATTAGAAAAAACAAAACAAAACAAAACGTATTCTCTGCATTCATTTGTGAGAGTCTGGAAGGTTGAAATGGCTGACGTGTCCATTAGGATTTAGGGATGTAACGATATCGAAATCAAATCAATCAAAATTTTCATGATGTGCATCTCACGGTTCAATTTTTATTGCAATATTTTGTGGAGGCTAACATTGTGAATATGCTACTTTTGCCTTTGAAAAGCCTCGAAAAGCCTTTGGTCCTGTTATAATATGAAGAATTAAGACGTAAAAGATGTAAAAGTGCTTAAAATGCGACAGTAGCTCAGTTGGTTGAGCGTTTGTCCACTGATCTGAAGGTTCACAGTTTGAATCTCGCTCTCGACATAAACATCATTGGTTTAGCGGTCAGATCCACTGACCCACAGGTTGGCGGTGCGATCTCAGCTCCCACAGTTGAATGCTATCGTTGTGTCCTTGGGCAAAACGCTTGACTCACCTCGCCCCCAGTGTCTGCGTACACTGGTGTGTGAATGTGTGTGTGGTTCCTTGTTGTAAAGCGCTTTGAGTGTCTTGAAGGTGGAAAAGTGCTGTATAAAAGTGTGACCGTTTACCATAAAAACAGCTATTTCTTCATGTAAAACAGCAAAGGATCATGGTCTATGTAGTTCCTTCTGTTTTTTAGCTATTGCTGCACCATGGTAAGGGAAGACGAGTTTATTTGTACAGCACAATTTGTACTCAAAGTAATTCAAAGTGCTTTACAGAATAAGAAAGATTAAAATCACCATAACGGTTCATTTAAGAAAACAGACTTGTAATTTGATATATTAAGATGGTCCACGATATTATTGAGAGACTTTTGACGATACGATATCACGATAGTTTGGTTATTGTTCCATCCCTATTTGAATTGGTTAGTTTCATGTCCTGCTGTTGTGTTGTGTTGTGTTGTGTTGTGTTGTGTGTTGTTTATGTGGTCGTTAGCCTGTTGTTACATAAGAGGAAGTGCGTTCTCGTGTGTTTATTGTGGATTCTCCGTCGTTCATGTGAGACGTGTCGGGCTTTTATCTGATCACAAAGACTCCTGAAAAACACACTGAGGCAGGTCACGTTTCCTCCCGGACCTTAAAGACTGGACTAGGGAATAAAACGCACATTTTTATTCTTTTGTGTTGCTATTGACGACAAACTAGCTACTAAATGTGCGCTATGTAACTTTTCGGTTTGGGGTCAGTCACCTTCTTGTTTCTTGTGTCACTGCTCTGCCTGGAATGTTCCACAGTGTGACATTAAACAGCTCTACTTTACATTTATTCAGTTACAGGTGGTTTTACAGCTCAAAAATACCTAGAAAAACAGACATTCTGACTGTGAGCGGGGTCGCCTCTCCACAGATCTGACCTGGAACTTGCTCTGGTTTGGATTCCATGACGATAGAAAGGTTTACTGATGAGGTTGTCACCTCATCAGTAAGCGCCTCCACTGTCCTCAGATTATATATTTATATATTTGTATTCTTTTACATATATATATATTATATAAGAGATATGTTTTATTATATGTTTACATTTCTTTCACTCCCTGTACATAAGAGCTACCTGATGTTGTAAATATGTTAATATTTATTGTGATTTTATTTTTTATTTACTTATTGTTCTGAGTGTTTGCACAATTTTTCACAACTTTTTGCACTATACTGTCCCCTGACTGTGAGCTTCTGTCACGAGTGAATTTCTCCTCTGTGAGATCAATAAAGTCTTATCTTATCTTATCTTAAAGCCATACTGTGGAACATTCCAGACAAAGCGATAACATCTCCACGGAAAAAAACATTTGAATGAGACCAAGATAAATGAATAAACTGACATGAAACCAGAGACAAGTTTAAAAACAGTCCAAGTTTCTTCTAAAAAAGTGATTCTAAACGTTAAAGAGGAGGATTACACAAAACGTATAGATCAGAAGGTTCCTCAAACTCGCATGGAGAACATCTCAGACTTCTGCAGGTGTGTTTTTGATGAGGAAACGATGTTAGAACATGGTAGAAAGCTCCAGAAAGTTAACCTCCCCCTGTACCTGCTGCTGTGAGCCTCGTTGTTTTGGTCTTAAAATGTTCGTATTAACCCACTCTACATCACCAGGGGTTTGATTTTTCGCAGTTTTGTTTGTAAATAAATTCCTATTCCTAATATCCTATACCCGCTAGCCTCGATAAGCTTCATTTGACTGGAGCTGAACGCTGTGGGTGACGTCACACTCCTTTAGTCCACTTCTTTATACATTCTGTGATCTGGGCGTGTCCTCTTTGTTCGTAAAAAGTGAGAGCCTGAACTTAGCTGCTCCAGAGGATTTATGGAGCAATGTAAGGCCCCCTGCCCCCATCGCACCCGCCCCCATCGCACCCGCCCCATCGTACCCGCCCCCAGGCCCCCGCTCCCATCTCACCTGCCTCAAACTCTTTCAGTAAAAACTTGTTTGGCTGTAAAACCGTAGAGGCCCGAGAGCACCTTCATAAACCTGATGAAACACACTCGGTCGTATAGATGGCGGCGAGAGCTTTAATTTACATTCTTTATTCCTCATTTAAAGATCCTTTATGTGTCCTGTAGTGGCCTCGCCAAAAACATTCATGTTTGAGTAATTATTTTGGCCCAAATGTAAAAAAAAAAAAACACTCTGATGTGCAGCTGTCCACAGGAGGGGCCCACAGCCTGGTTTAGTCCTGGTTTAGTCCTGGTTTAGTCCTGGTTTAGTCCTGGTTTGGTTCAGCTCCATTGGACTCCACAGTTTTCTAACGCTGAAGTCGGCGCGTTTGTTTCTTGTTTTTTTCATGAAGTCGTTTTAAATCAATATTTGTGATTTTAAAACGTCACAATTAGAACAGACCGATCCACGGGGGTCACAGCTTATAAACATGTAACGGGCAAAAGCTCCATATATCTTCTTTAAGCGCTAAATACTTCGTCCCACATCATGATGTCATTAGGTGTGAATCAGGCAAAAGTTTAAAGTTTATCTGTACTACTCCACCAGACCAGATCCTTTCAGTGCTCAAATCTGTGCCAGTTTTGATGCTACAAATCAAACTCGGCTTTGTTTTTCTAACTTAAGGAGACGAGTCTAGACAGTCACAGAACTCTGTCAAACTTTTATAGATGGAGCTGCCAATTTGTAATAAAATTGTGACTTTTCTTTTTAATACATTTGCATTCGCCCAACCGAACTTAAAGGTTCTATAATACACAAAACTAACTCTTGTGAGCTGTTAGCCATGTTCTAATGCTGTTACCTCCTCAAAAACGTATTACCACATGACATCACAAGGTTTGTCGTGTGGAAACTCGGCCTAAATCTGCAGGTTTGTGTGTTAAACATGTGTGAATGAAACAAAACACAACTCCAGGTGTTTGTGATGAGAAAACGACATTAGAACAGATCAGGAAATAGTGTAAAATGAGCCCTTTAAATTACAATTACGATTCCAGGAGGACTTTTTGACTTGTCCGACTCTGCACGGTCATAATGATAATGACACTAGTTTAGTATTTAGCTTTCTGGAACCACTTTCGAGCCCTGGATTTGTACTTTTACGTTTGGATGATGTAACCTCTGGAGAATTGCATAACGCAGCAGTCTTTGAACCTACCGTCTGCTTCATGTCATACAAGCTACGGTTTGTGTCCTGAAGGAGCGCGCTACATATAGTATATTTAGAGATTTTAACCATTTTAAAGCTGCATTGTGTAACTTTTCTGGTGTAGCGTCCGTACCTGCTTGTCTCCATGGAGATATTAGTCGATCGCGAATAATTAGAAGCATTTAGTGCCTAGATAAAGAACAAACTTTTAAGAATCCTGACATTTCTGTTTAAAATAACACTTTTGTTGTAATGTTCTAACACGGAATTTGGGGTTTTCAGAAGATCTCGCGAGACACAGTTGCCACGAGATTGCGCACACATGCTGAAAATGATCTCGTGGGATTTTTTCACATTTGTTTTACGTTTGGACTGGATAAAAAGTGAAGTACTAGCGGGATACATTTTTGAGACGCTGAGAATAAAATAAAAAAAATCTCGTCTTGTCTCATTCTCGTAGTTCCAATCTCGGGTTTCATTTCGTCTTGTGGAAATTGTATCTCGTCCCACTCCTAGTTTTTATTATCTGTAAGTCACAATTATAAAAAATCAAGAAATAAACTCTGTGTCATGAGTTTATATAATATATGGGGTTTCTAAAATGAATAATATAGAACTTTTTCATGATATTCTAATTATTTGAGATGGACTAGTATTACTGTTTTGCCCTCAGTATTCCACAGTATGGAAATAAACTTGGTCATCACAATGGAGACAGGTTAATGGTCAGGTCTATGGAGAAGCGAGCCCTCACATGATAAGAATTAATGTTTTTAAGGTATTTCTTGAACTATAAAACACCTGTAATTTAACAAAAATTACGCAAATTTGACTCTTGCAAGCTTTAAATTGTGGAGTTGTTTTGTTTCATTCACATGTTTGGTTAATCCTTTTATTATTACTTGATTATTGTCTAAATTAAAGCTCAAAATGCTCAGCTCCACCTTGTGATGTCATAAAGCGGTGTTTTTCAAGTTAACAGCTCCTTTTTACCTTTAGTTCAGTAGAGATCGACAATTCCAGGTCTGAAATGATCCAAATGATTCTAGTGAAGGTGTGTGGAGTTTAAAAACACAGTGGAGCTCTTCCTGTATCACCACATGACATCACAAGGTGGAACAGAGCGTTTTCCGTTTAAGAGAAGAACTCAGCCTAAATCTGCAGGGTTTGTGTGTTAATTCAACATGTGTGAATGAAACAAAACACAACTGCAGGTCTGTTTGTGACGAGGAAACGACATTAGAACATTAAAAAAGACCCTTTTAAAGTCCAAAACTCACATTTGCGGCGTCCGGCGATGAGAAGCACTGACTCAGCTCCTCACACGCTCTGGGGGAATGTTTCATCCCGGTTCAAACGCGCACACACACAAATGAAGCGCACCCAAACTGACAGAGGCAGGGCTCGTCTCATTAGTGTGCAGCTGCCGAGGTCGCGTGGTCACATGACGGCGCGGGGCAGGTCAACGGTCGCTGCGGCAACATCAGGGACCGATCAGAGGAGGGCGGGGACGGCTCTAACTCCTGTACGAAAGAAGGGTTTACTCATTATATATAGAGAGCATACATTAGTACTTACAGTCTTAAAAACGTGAAAAACGAAACTTGATTTTAAGTGGTTTGCAGCAGTTCAAAGTTCTTCCTCCCTTACCTTAGGCATTCTGAGCATCCTAATTATTCACCACAATAAGTTTATAAGCACTTTTCACAACTCTCGGAGACCAGAGCGAAGTTTTGTTGTAACGGTAACGCTAATAACAACTGGCATGTTAACATACACTTCCTGATTGTTGGACAAATAAACATCAGGGACCAGTCGGAGGAGGGCGATGATGCCAAGACGGAGGTGACTGAAGCTCCAGTTGAGGCACATTACTAGTTACAGTCTTAAAAACGTGAAAAACACACCTCGTTCGTTTTAAATGGTTGGCGGTGGTCTTGAAAAGTCAACATAGAATAATTTCAAAAGTGAAAATAGTATGATCTTTGAGTGTTCAAGCTCCAACGGGCCCATATTCTTGACGTCCAGTTGGTCTTCAGTCTTTTACTTCCACCCTTTCTTGGACAAGCTGAAAACTTCTACAACACTGAGGATTTCAAATTCTCAATCACATATTTTGCAGATTTTTTATCAAACATGACGTACTAGTACCGAAATTAAGAGGTAGAACATATATTTAGAGTATACACTGTTTTTAAAACGTGAAAAACAGACCTCGTTGTTTTAAATGGTTTGCAGTGGTCCAAAGTTATTTCTCATTATTCACCACGATGAGTTTGTACGCACTTTTCACAACTCTCAGAGACCAGAGCAAAGTTTTGCTGTGACTGTAAAGCTAACAACAACTAGAATGTTAACATACACTTCCTGATTATTGGACAAATAAACATGAGGGACCAATCAGAGGAGGACAGGGCCAGCTCCAACTGACGTGCGAATGAGTTCTCCACATATTTTGCAGATACGTTATCAAACATGAAATACTGGTACAGAAGTGTGAAGAACTAGTGACTGTAAAGTTAACAACAGCTATCATGTTAACGTACACTTCCTGATTATTGGACAGATAAACACATTAAGTGACAAGTTAAGAAGTTTGTTTTAAACCGTCTGCAGTGGTCCAAAGTTATTCCTCACTTTTCTAGCATTCTTATGAACTCATCACGGTGAAAAATTAGGATTCTAAGTACTTTTCACAACTTTCAGAGACCACAGTGGAGTTTTGTTGCCATGGTTACACTAACAACTCCCATGCTAATAGCGTACGGGCATTACTTCCTGGTTTGTGTTTGATGAAAACGCTTTGTAAACGCAGAAAGAGAAGCAGAATTGTTTATGCAGTAGTCAAACCCGGAACCTTCTTGCTGTGAAGAGACCGTGCAGGCAAAGAAAAGTTATTCTCAAGACTAAATCAATAAAATCACAACAAAACAACAATTTAAGAATTTTTTTTTTAAAGTCTTACAATATGGATTGGTGCTTCTGAATATCAAATGACTTTTCAGAGCTTTTAAACCTGTTCTAGTTGTTTTCCTTCTCAGTGACCCTCTGATTCGTGCATGTTTGCGTAATCTTTAATCACTTCTTTGAGACGCCATCCTGCTGATTGCCCACTGCCCTCTGCTTCTTCCTTTTCCAGTTTTATTTTCTTAATCAGTGATACACGTAGGATTCGGCAACGTCACGTAGTCATTTTGCTACAAATGAAAAGAAAAAAATCTCCAGCTCGCTAGTGTGATCTTGATCTGCTGCTATCCATCGGACTCTTTGTTGTGACGACGTTTACGGCGACGTCAGCTCCCACTGGGCACCACAGTTTTCTAACATTGACATGGACTTGATCCTTTTTATTAAGTTGTTTTAGATGAACATTGTGATTTAAAATGTCCAAATTATAACAGAATAATCCACAGATGTCGTAGATTATAACTATAGGTCTTCTATAATTGTTCTTTTTTGTGTTTTGTGTAGGAGATGAAGTGGAGGAAGTAGTGGAAGATGACGCTGACACTGAAGCTGCTGTAGAGGTGGGGCCCTCACTTCACACACACGAAAAGAAAACCCAAACCTCTTTTTGTTCTCAAGTGACCATGTGTTCTTCTAACAGGAGGAGGAGGTGGCAGATGATGCCGCCGCCGCTGAGGAGGACACAGCCGCAGACGCTGGAGACACGGGAGACGCAGCAACTGATGCTGAAGCTGAAGAAGAAGCTGTAGAAGAAGAAGCTGGAGACGCTGAAGCCGGAGAAGAGGAGGCTGCAGAAGAAGAAACTGAAGATGCTGAAGCAGGAGAAGAAGAGGCTGCAGAAGAAGCTGGAGAAGCTGAAGCCGGAGAAGAAGAGGTCGCAGAAGAAGAAACTGGAGAAGCTGAAACAGGAGAAGAAGAGGCTGTAGAAGAAGCTGGAGAAGCTGAAGCCGGAGAAGAAGAGGTCACAGAAGAAGAAACTGGAGAAGCTGAAGCAGGAGAAGAAGAGGCCGTAGAAGAAGCTGGAGACGCTGACACTGAAGCTGGAGATACTGTAGCAGAAGAAGAAGAAGTTACAGAGGCTACAGAGGCAGAAGCTGAGGAGGCCACCGAGGCTGCAGATACAGAAGAAGACACAGTGGCTACAGTGGGAGGAGAAGAAGAAGTGGAAGAGGAGGAGACGGAAGCCCCAGTAGAGGAGGTCGATGATGCTGCCAAGGAGGAGGAGACCGAAGCTCCAGCTGAGGTAGAGGAGGAGATAGTACCTGTCGAGGCTGATGTACCCACTGAAGCTGAACCAGAGGAGACAGAAGGAGACGCTGGTGTTGCAGAAACTGAAACTGAAGCAAGCGAAGCCCCTGAAGTCCCTTCACTTGTCCCAGAGGAAACCGACGATGGAAACACAGGTAAGAACGAGGAAGGAGCTCTGTTCTAAACATTGAAAAGTTTGGACACTGCTTCTTTTTCATTTTTTTCAGTGTCTTTTTCAGGTCCTATATTACGCAAAATTGACTCTTGTAGCTTTAAGTCGTGTTAGAATGTTTTACCTCCTCAAAAACAGACCTGGAGTTGTGTTTTGTTTCATTCACATGTTTGAGGAACTCTTTATTATTAGTCTGTTACATCTCCAAAGCTCCAAACGCTGTGTTCCACCTTGTGATGTCATGAAGTGGTAGTTTTCAAGTTAAACGCTACATTTTACCTTTAGTTCAGTAGAGATCGGCAATTCCAGGGCTGAAGTCATCCAAATGATTTTAATGAAGGTGTCTGGAGTTTAAAAACACAGTGGAGCGCTTCCTGTATCACCACATGACATCACAAGGTGGAACAGAGTTTTTTCAGCATGAGAGAAGAACTCAGCCTAAATCTGCAGGGTTTGTGCGTTAAACGTGTGTGAATGAAACAATGATTAGAATGGATTGAAAGAAAAGTTTTGGACAAATATATCTAACAAAGAAAAACGACTATTCTGTTTTTTTTTTATTAAATTCTCTTATTATCCCCTTTAATATCTTAACAGCGCCGCAAACCTTTTCAAATATGATGTTGAGAATAAAGCCTCAACAAACCCACTTTAAATCCTCATTTTGTTCTTTTATTTTCAGAGCCAGCAGCCGATGACACTCCTGCAGCTACGGTAAGTCTGCCTCATCCTTCATATATTCTCATACTCATAGTGCAGCTCATGTGAAGCTAACCGAAAGCACTGCTCTGTCTGAAGCTCTGTTACTCAAGATGGACTCAATCTGAGCTTTATTTTAGTACAATCTGACCAGAAAAAGGATCATGAACGCTCGGACTGATCACAGGCTCCTGAACATGTGCTCTTTAAATCCTTTTCATAATGTGATCTTCAAACCTTTTTCTGTGTTTTCTAACCTCCCCAGCGTGATGTCAATACTCACATGCGGCAATAATCCGTTTCAGGATGCAGAGGCTCCAGCACCAGACGCTCCAGCACCAGACGCTCCAGCACCAGAGGAACCAGCACCAGACGCTCCAGCACCAGAGGAACCAGCACCAGAAGCTTCAGCACCAGAGGAACCAGCACCAGAAGCTCCAGTGGAAGAAATCATCATCCCGGAAAAGAGAGGACGGCAAATGGAGCTCCCTGCAGGTCAGAGTCTGTTCTATTCAAACCACAGCCTGAGCCTCATGTAGAGTATTAACTCTAATACTCTACATGATCCGGGGTGTTTGTTTCACTATTTCATTTCCTTTTCCTAATGTGGAACGCGGCTCCAAAATCGCTCCTGTATCTGCTAGCCTCATGAGCTTCATTTGACTGGAGCTGAGCGCTGTGGGTGACGTCACGCTCCCTCAGAACATTTCTTTACACAGTCTGTGGTTAAATGTAAAGAGGAGAAGGGTCTTTCCAGTAAAAAGGACGTTACTGCATCTTCCACACACAGAGGTTGATCTTACAGACTTTTTGAAGTCTCAGGGCCACAAACGAGTGTCTGAACAAAACTGTCCCTCAGCTGCTGCTCTCCCTGTGGAGGAGCACCGGCTCAACTCCGAGCTCCTCATCCTCATCCTATACCTAAGGAAGCGCCCAGCCCCCCCGCAGAGGAATCTCATTTAAGCGCTGGTATTACCCAAAGCTCATGACCATAGGTGAGGGTAGGACCAGAGATCTAAACCAGTACTAGACCAGGACTGAACCAGGACTGAACCAGGACTGAACCAGGACTAAACCAGGACTAAACCAGGACTGAACCAGGACTAAACCAGAACTAAACTAGGACTGAACCAGAAATAAGCCAGGACTGAAACACAACTAAACCAGGACTGAACCAGACCCGAACCAGACCCGAACCAGACCCGAACCAGACCCGAACCAGACCCGAACCAGACCCGAACCAGACCCGAACCAGACCCGAACCAGGACTAAACTATGACTAAAACGGGACTGAATCAGAACTATACCAAGACTAAATTAGGACTTAAACAGGACTAGACCAGGACTAAACCAGACCCAAACCAGACCCGAACCAGACCCGGACCAGACCCGAACCAGACCCGGACCAGACCTGAACCAAGACTGAACCAGGACCACACTTGAGCGTAGGAAGACTAAGCGGTAAATGGAGAGCTTTGCCTTTGGACTCAGCTCCTTCTTTACCACAACAGTCTGGTACAGCGTCGCTGGGAGGGCATCTGACACACACACACTGCATCACTGGGAGGGCATCTGACACTGCACTGATCCACCTTCACAGCTGCTGCTTCTTTTCTTTCTTTCCAAACCAAAAAATCTTAATCTCTTGGACTTCTTTCCCGTTCATTTAAGGTCACATTTTGAATCAGTTTCTCTGACTCCAACAGGAAATGGCGACTTTTTCAATTACGTTTCAGTTATGTACAAAACCCTAAAAAGATCATCTGTGTTTTTTCTGCGCCTCCTGTAACTGAATCTGTTCTCACACCACTCCCTGTTTTATGAGGCGCTCTACAGAACACAGATGTGACGCTTCCTCTGAAAAAAAAAAAAATCTCTGCTCCAAACGCCTTTGTGTTTCAAACGTTCAGATTCTGGTTCTGAGCTTTGACTCCGATGACTTCACCGTCACTGTTGTTTCACCTTCTCTGTTGGTGCTTCACAGTGGTCACGCTTAAGTTCAGCCCAAAGATCTTCCATCCTGAAGGTCACTGTGGAGGAATTATGGATTTAAAGGTCCTTTATTTTGCAAAACTGACTCCTGTGAACTTTAGGTCATGTTCTAATGATGTTTCCTCATCACAAACAGACCTGGAGTTGTGTTTTGTTTCATTCACACATTTAACGCACAAACCTGCAGATTTAGGCTGAGTTCTTCGCTCAAACAGAAAACACTCTGTTCCACCTTGTGATGTCATGTGGTGATACAGGAAGTGCTCCACTGTGTTTTTAAACTCCACACACCTTCACTAGAATCATTTGGATCATTTCAGCTCTGGAACTGCCGATCTCGACTGAACTAAACGTAAAAGGAGCTGTTCACTTAAATAAACAAAAAACTACCACTTGATGACATCACAAGGTGGAACAGAGCGTTTTGAGCTTTGGAGATGTAGACAGACTAATAATAAAGAGTTCCTCAAACATGTGAATGAAACAAACACAACTCCAGGTCTGTTTTTGAGGAGGAAACAACATTAGAACACGACTTAAACCTTACAAGAGTCCATTAAACTAATCCTGACCAGTGAAGTTATAAGAAAAAGTGACAAAAGTGAAACTTGACCTTTGTGTATTTCCACCTGTTGGCGTTTACCAGTGGGACATAAGCATCGAGGCTCAGAGGAGGCAGTGGGATAAAGAAACTCTGCGTGTGTTTTTGATCAAACATTATTGAATTGCAAAAGCTCGATTTGGCGTCACACAGGGCGGGGGCACGGTGGCACAATGGTTAGTCATCCAGCCCTGCAGCGACATGGCCTTGGGTTCGATTCCCAAACCACATGAGGCCTTAATGTTTTGAGTGCATGTTCTCCTCTGCGCTCCAGCCCCCCCTATAGGCTGTCGAAGGTATTGATACTCCAAATATCAAAAACACTAAACGGACTCTTGTGAGCTTTAAGTCATGTTTATAATGTTGTCATCAAAAACAGAGCTGGAGTTGTGTTTGTTTCATTCACATGTTTGAGGAACTCTTTATTATTAGTCTGTTACATCTCCAAAGCTCCAAACGCTCTGTTCCACCTTGTGATGTCATGAAGTGGTAGTTTTCAAGTGAACAGCTCCTTTTACTTTTAGTTCAGTAGAGATCGGCAATTCCAGGGCTGTAATGATCCAAATGATTCTAGTGAAGGTGTGTGGAGTTTAAAAACACAGTGGAGCACTTCCTGTATTACCACATGACATCACAAGGTGGAACAGAGTGGTTTTTTCTGATTGAGAGAAGAACTCAGCCTAAATCTGCAGGGTTTGTGTGTTAAACGTGTTTGAACGAAACAAAACACAACTCCAGGTATCTGGGCTTTAACTGAGCCATACTAGGGAATATTCTTGGCAAAGCAGTAACATCTCCATGGAGACGAGCGGATGGCGTACCCTCAACCAAAAAAGTTCCATAGTGCACCTTTACTACAGATTGCTTCAGTGGTTTGTTTGGTCAGCTCTTACAGCAGCTACAGCTGGGAGGAATTTTCCAAACATAAGCTTTTTGTTAGAAGTAATTTAAACTGTTAGAGGTGATACTTTGCAGCTGATGTCAACAATATTCTCTGCGGGTGCAAAGCTAACAGGAGGCTCTGCTCTGTTTGGAGTTCTGTTACTCAAAATAAAGCTCAGATTCAAGTCTAATTTAACACAATCTGACCAGAAAGAACAGACTTGGTACAAAATCAGCTCCCCTATTGTAGTTCCAAGCTCTGAAATAACATTACAGTTACAAGCTAGCTAGCATAAGCCAAAAGTTTTTCAGTCTCACCTTTTTATTGTTAAAAACCAAACTCCTAAACAGGATCATGAACGCTCGGACTGATCACAGGCTCCTGAAAATGTGCTCTTTTAAATCCATTTTGTATTTGTTCTTTAGTTTTCAGACCTTAAAACGTTTTTACCACTGTTTGCTAATGTGTGGGTTGTGTAAACATGGAACTTGCTGAACATTCCAACACAGACCTGTATGTAGAACCCCCCCAGTGTGACGTCACTGCAAACTATCGATAATGCGTCCCTTTTCGATATCTGTACGACTCTCCGTGGTGATGTAAACGTCTTGTTTTGATGGATGAAATGGTATGTTTACTGTCCCGTTACAGTATTCTCAGATTTTGCTGTGTCTCCGAGTCCGGCCCAGACGCTGACTCACTCCGCTCTTATCAGACGCCCGGGTTTGCAAATAAATCCAGGACCAGTGAAAAGTTTGGACACACCCTCCCATTCAGAGCTTTTCTCTTTATGATACAAGATCTACGGCCACATTTTTACAGAGTGTTTTTCCACCTTCAAACCTCAAAGTGCTTTTACATCAAGGAACCACTCACATATTCACACACACACACACACATAGACGCACACAAACCAGCTACGGGCGAGGGGGGTTAAGTGTCTTGCCCAAGGATACAGTGACAGCATTCCTCTGTTGGAGCTGGAATCACACCGCCGACCTGTGGGTCAGCGAAAACTCGCTTTACCAACTGAGCGACTGTCGCCCCAGAGATGCATGGGATTATGTAGTGGGATTTTTTTATATTTTCTATTCTCAGAGTCTCTACCCTTTGCTTTGTCGACAGCTGTAAACCCTCGATCTTTTCTCAATGAGCTGCATGATAAAAGTCCCTGAAATGGTTTTTACTGCCTTCATTGAGAATCTAGAGTAAATAATCATGGAAATAAAGAAGAAATAGATGGAAAAGTGTCTAAAGGCTTAACTGATGGTGTACATTGTGATGGCAGTAATGTAATTCTGTGCTTTTGCATGTGACAGTCACACCCTCAGAGTTAAACGGGACAACTCTGCAGGGTGTCACCTTCTCTATTCACCCGTCCGGATACACACATGTTTTATCGTTGTCTCGTGTTACTGATACTCTGATCCTATGCACTCATCCCTGTCCTCCATTTTGTCGTCCACAGATGAGAAGCCAATGCCCGCCGCTGTGGCCGAAGGTACGTGTCTATAACATTATTGATTTGATTTTTAAAAATTGATTATAACTTTTTGTTTCTGTGTGAACCGGAATTTACATCTGGAGCTTTAGCGAAAGGTAGCGTAGGCAGAGCTGCAGACCTATGTGTCAATTTAATTTAATATTTTTCATTTGATTGAAATTATCGGTTCATTAATACTTTTTAAGATTATCATTACTATTTTTTAAATTATTTTATTTACTTTTTTATGTACCTTTACATTGATATTACTTTTATGTGTGGAGGTAGAAAATAAATAAATAAATAAATAAATAAATAAATTGCAAATTTAAAAAAAAGTGTCAATTTACAGCAGAATCAACAGAGCTGCTCCTGAGACGCCAACCTCTGTGTATTCTCACGTTTAAACTCCTCACTGTTTTATATTGTTCAATTAAATAAATTAAATTTAATTAAATCACAAAACAAATGTCCACAAGAAGAGTTTTGCAGCAACAACAAGCCGTTTCCGTTTTGCTGCATTAATTAAGCTACTCACGATTTCACTTCCTCTGTCTGCTCCACGGCCTTTTCCTTCAGAAGTTTTTCTTGTAAAGTTTCTGTCTGACGTCGTAAAGTGGTTTATATTTATCCTCCATGGCTGTAAACTTTCCGTAGTCCATCACGAGTCGTTCTCCGAGCTCCTGATGCGACGCACGGTGTTTGCGCGATTATCGCGGTATCGTATTTTGAAAGGGCATCGGACGTTTATCTTGACACCACGTGCTTATTTCCTGTGTTCCCCCTGATTGAAGCCTGGAGACGCTCTGACGCTGAAAAATTAGAACTCCAACCAAATTTGAGCATTGCGTTGCGTAATGACGGTCGTTGGACACGCGAATGACATCAGTGGTGTAGACTGTCCAACCGGTTCAAGTAGAAAGTGATACCTGTGTGTATTTTCTGTGTATTTTCCATGTATTTTGCGTGTATGTTGCGTGTATGCCACGCTTACTTGTTGCTGCTTCGGTGTAAATTTGGGGTAACTTTAAAGGCGCTGTACGTCGAAAAACAGAACTAGTTCATTTAAAACCGTTTGCGGTGGTCCAAAGTTCTTTCTTGCTTACCTTACGCATTCAGAGCGTCTTTTCACAACCTTCAGATGCCAGAGTTATGCTATAACAATAACTAGCATGCTAACAGTACACATCCTGAATATCAGACAATTAAACGCTTCACAATCAGACACAGACCGCACACAGCAGACATTTTTCTGCTGCTTAAAGACAGTCGATCTGTACTGGGGCAGGACACGATTAGCGAAACTATGGAAAAATGAGACACGGCGTCTTTAACATTGTGAATTATCGAAGGCTGCAAACGTCGAATCATAAACCCGGGATTTGTACGCATTTTTTTCAGTTCAAAGACAAATATGTCCCACTGAAGGAAAAATGTCTGTACTGGATTATTTTATGTAAATACTTGAAATCTGCGCTAACAATAAAGGTGATTTACTTGGGTGAGTCTAATGTTAAATCAACAGAGCAAGTCCGTAATGCAGAGAATTATATAAACACTTTGGATTTCTTATCGTACACGCCTTTTGAGATAACGGCAGAAAATATTGCGTTTGTTAAGAGTTCGGTTAATGGCTCCCAAAGCTCACTACATTAATCTTGTGTCTTATTGCCGTGTGTGGGATGACATAAGGTCTGGACCTGTCACCGTAATTATTATGTCGACTTATGGTTCAATTTATGAAAACTTTATTGAGATATTACATTTTGAAACATAGAATGACATAAACAAAACTTGTAAACTGTGTGATTTTTCTGGTGGAGGGTCCGTCACCTGCTTGTTTCTATGGATACATCATTGCTCTGCCTGGAATGTTCCACAGTGTGACATTAAACAGCTCTACTTTACATTTATTCAATTACAGGTGGTTTTAGAGCTCAAAAATACCTAGAAAAACAGACATTCTGACTGTGAGCGGGGTCGCCTCTCCACAGATCTGACCTGTAACTTGGTCTGGTTTGGTCTCCATGGAGCTAGAAAGGTTTAATGTCATACTGTGGAACATTCCAGACAAAGCAATGACCATAAACTACATGGAGAAAAGCGTTTGACGGACCCTCCACCAGAAAAGTTACACAATGCAGCTTCAAAATGTAAATATGTAAAGATTATAGCCACCGTGGCATCTTCAGTCCCTCAAATCATCTACAGGACAGGGAAAAGTACAGCAAAAGTAACTGCTAGCCTCAGTGAGCTTCATTTGACTGGAGCCAAACACTGTGGGTGACGTCACACGGCCTCAGTCCACCTCTTTATACAGTCTGTGATATAAACGGATGCATAGGTAGGTAAATACATAAATAATAGTATAACTGTTGCCTATTGATACTTTGCAGCTCACGTCATCAACATTTCCTGGGGCTGTGATGCTAACTGTAGGCACTGCTCTGTCTGAAGCTCTGTTACTCAAGTTAAACTTTAATTTGAGCTTCATTTGAACACAGTCTGACCAGAAAGAACTGATTTATCTGAACTACAAAAGGTGATTTGTGCTGTTGGACAAGTCCCTCTCAAATAACATTACAGTCACAAGCTAGCATTAGCATTAGCATTAGCATTAGCATTGGTCGCTCTCACCTTTTTGTTGAAAATCAAACTCCTAAACAGAAAATGTGCTCTTTATATCCATTTTGTATTTTTTTCTTGAGTTTTCAGACAATTTTAAAGCTTATCGTGGCAGTGTTTGCTAATGTGTGCGTTGTGTCACCACGGTAACTACAGAAACATTCCGCTATAGAAATACATGTAGAACCAGTGCGATGTCTCAATTGAAACCTGCACCGTGCACAGTCCCATTCCCAGGCTGAGCACAGGAGGGGGCAGAGGAGCGAAGATGGGGCAGATGGCGGTGAGGGCCTGGGGGCAGTAAACAGCAGTGAAAGCATTCCTCATACATCACTTTAAAGTGACAGTTTTAACAGGGCCACTCAGGAGCCACACTGCAGCATTGTTTCCCTGCTGTGATGTCAGGTATGTGCAGCGTTTGAGAAATGTATAGGCGATAAAAAGTAAAACACAAATTTCACTGTGGATTTTAAACAAGAAACCCATAGATGATGTTTTAACGGTCCTATATAACACTAAATTCTCTCTCGTGAGCTTTAAGTCGGGTTAAAATGCTGTTACCTCCTCAAAAAGACCCAGAGTTGCTGTAGTTTTTCAAGTGAACAGCTCCTTTTACCTTTAGTTCAGTAGCGATCGGCAATTCCAGAACTGAAATGATCTCAGGCGATTTTAGTGAAGGTGTGTGGAGTTTAAAAACACACTGGAGCACTTCCTGTATCACCGCATGACATCACAAAGTGGAACAGAGAAGAACTCAGCCTAAATCTGCAGGGTTTGTGTGTTAAACATGTGAATGAAACAAAACACAACTCCAGGTGTGTTTGTGACGAGGAAATGACATTAGAACAGAGCAGAAAATGGTGAAACATGGGCCCTTTAAACAGTAGCCGTGTGTGTGTGTCTCTGTGTGTGTCTGTGTGTGTTTGTTTCTAATGATTATAGTGCAGTGTCATTAGCGTATCATTCGAGTCTGGACAGGTCTGAGCTCGTGCTGACGTGAGTTTACATGGAGCAGATTTCTGTGTTTGCTTTGGGATTACTTTGAAGACGGGCCAAACACACAGAGAAACGCACACAGCACCTTTAACTTCCTCTATCAGACCTCCCTGTGTGTGTGTGTGCGTGTGTGTACCTGCTTTTTATCGTCTTAAAAACGTGAAAAATGGAACTAGTTGATTTTAAACAGTTTGCAGTGGTCCAGCTTCCAGTATTTCTTGCTCTGTTGTTTCGTTGGTGATCAGAGTGTTTCCTCTGGAAGGTCTTCTGCCACATTTACTGCCACATATGGTGTTTAAAAAAAAAAAAAAGCCTGTTGCACCTCAAATGTCCATAGCTAGTGTGATGTCATAGAGTGGTAGTAGTGGGTTTGTGCATTAAACATGTGTGAATGAAACAAAACACAACTCCAGGTGTGTTTGTGATGGGGAAACAACATGAGAACAAATCAGAAAATAGTGTAATTTTTTGTTTAAGGTTAGAGTTAGAATCGTAGCGCTGCAGTCAGACCCTTCTCCAGTGTCGAGGTACAAGAAATCTCCTGTATCTGACTCAGAAATGTAAATAGCTGTACTTGACCTTTGCCCTCTCCGGTGCAGTAATGATGATAAAGGACTTCGTGTTCAGACCTGTACCCATACGTCTAATCTTTTAACTGGATTCTTATCAATCTGTTGAAAATCAGTTGTACTATTTTACCGCAATTTACTCCCCAAGAAATACCGTGTACTCAAAAATTAACTGATAAATCTTAAATCTTAAATAAGGTCTTAAATTAAAGACTTACAGGGTTTTTTTTTCCCATGTATTTGAATCCGAGTACAGGTATATGGTATAAACAGCTCTTGAGGTCAAAATAAGTCAGCGGTTTACTGTTTCTATGGAATTATACATTGTTTTGCTGTCTGATAATCAGGAAGAGTGTGGTAAGCATGCTAGTTGTTGTTGTTAGCTTTATTGCCACGGCAAAACTTCGCTCCAGTCTCTGAAAAGTTGGGAAAAGTGTTTATAAACTCAAAACTGGGAAGCTCTGAATGTGTGAGGTAACTGCTTTTTCAGGTTCGATACCGATTTCAATGCTTTGGCTTTAAGTTTATTAACCGATACCAGAGCAGAGAGTGAAAACAGCATTTCTTTCCTGCTTGTTTCTATGGATACGTCATTGCTCTGTCTGGAATGTTCCACAGTGTGACATTAAACAGCTCTACTTTACATTTATTCAACTACAGGTGGTTTTAGAGCTCAAAAATACCTAGAAAAACAGACATTCTGACTGTGAGCGGGGTCGCCTCTCCACAGATCTGACCTGGAACTTGGTCTGGTTTGGTCTCCATGAAGATAGAAAGGTTTAATGCCATACTGTGGAACATTCCAGACAAAGCGATAACATCTCCATGGAGAAAAGTTACACAATGAACCTTTTAAACACAAATAAAATAAGACAAAACTGATCCAAATGTGTGAGTAGTAGTAGTAGTAGTAGTAGTAGTAGTAGTAGTAGTAGTAGTAGTAGTAGTAGTAGTAGTAGTAGTTGCAGTTTTGTATACATAAAAATTCAAACATGAAACTTTCTGGGCGACTGCCACTAATAAACAATCTTATTACATTGATTTATTTGTCCAACCAGAATATTGGCGTAATCGATATTTGGAAGCCGATATATTTTCGATCCAACACAATTTAAGGTTAAACTCAATGATTATTTCTATAACACATTTAAAAACAGAAAACGAAATGTGAGAATACACAAGTAAACATATGAATAAAACACAAGTAAACACAATTAAACAAGCTTAAGAAACAGAAAAAAAACTAAAGAAAATCAACTTGAGTTAACAGGCCGTGTAAAAAAGTGAGTTTTCAGCAACAATTTATAATATTTTAAAAGAACCACTCCTGTTTCTCATGTTTTTAAGTCCATAAAATTTGTTTCAGAGACTTGAACTTGTAAATCATTGTGAATTTCACCCAAAAAATACAAGAGTCTCCAGTAGTATTTACTGCTGAAACTTTTTTTACTCTAATTTACTGCAGTAGAAGTATCCTGTACGGGCTAATGTAAACAGCAGTAAATTTCCAATAATAATAAAGTGCTTCATGTCTTGACTTGTCCCTCTCCTCCTTCGCCTCACGTGTTAAACCTCCTCCTAACTGCTCTCCTTTGTTCTTTCAGATCCTTCGCTACCAAAAAAAGGTAAGCCCCATTTTGTATGTTTTGTGTGTTTTTGTGTGTTTTTGTGTGCGTGTGAAGCGGTCGTTTTACCTTTAGTTCAGTCGAGATCGGCAATTCCAGGGCTGAAATGATCCCAGTGATTCTAGTGAAGGTGTGTGGAGTTTAAAAACACATTAGAGCACTTCCTGTATCACCACATGATGACATCACAAGGTGGAACAGAGTGTTTTCTGTGTCTAAATCTGCAGGGTTTGTGTGTTAAACATGTGTGGTGAATGAAACAAAACAAAACACAACTCCAGGTGTGTTTGTAATGAGGAAACAGATCAGAAAATAGTGTGATATGGACCCTTTAATCTCATCGTACTTTTAGTAATGTGGTTGGTTGAGAAAGGAAGGGCATCTGGTCTTAAAAAAAAAAAAAAAAAGGAAGTAAGCGGTAAGCCCTGTTTTGTGTGTTTTGTTTGCACGTGTTTGTTTAAATAGTTGTTTGACACGTGGAATTGCCTGCAGCGCTGTGTTCCTCATGTTCCTTATGTTCCTCATGTTCCTCATGTTCCTCGTGTTCCTCGTGTTCCTCTCTCCTCACATACGACTCTGGAGCCTGTGGATGCTTCTAGAACATGACAAACACGTGTGCAAAAACAGAGCACGTCTCCTACCTTGAGGAGGTAGATCAGAACGTTTGTGGCAAGGAGAGAGGGAGCGTGAGCGTGAACAGGTGTTTGGAAGAGTTGTGATGGAGGCATTTAGCAAATTCATTCGACTAATTCTGGTTTTCAATAGGGCTGGTATCGTTATGAAGTTGCTGATACGATACCTCGATACATAGGCCACGATACGATACAGTGTGCTTCGATTCAGTTCGATTTAATACGATATATTTTAAATCGATTCGATACGGTTCAATAAAAAATAAAGGCTAAATCATGGCTGTGATACTAAAAGTCTTTGTTAATCCACGTCTTGTGCAAAGTTCATATGAAACACAAACATTTTAATCATCAAATATACCAAAAATACTCTTGGTGATATATCGGTACAGTACAGCAGCCTACGGTATCAATACTGTATCATCACATTAAACGATATGAAATATCGATATTTTGATATTTTTGCACATCCCTAGTTTTTAATCATCGAGATTTTGAAAAATTGCAAAATGGTGAAATCGAGGAATATTCTGAAACAGGTTCACTCCTGACTTTACACGCAGAGCAGGATATTATGCAATTACATTAGAGAGCAGTATTAACAGCAGTAGTAGCAGTAGTAGCAGTAGTAGCAGTAGTAGCAGTAGTAGTAGTTGTTGTCCCATGTACCACCCATGAAACACGTGCAGTACTTGACATACACATGATGGTATCTGTCCTCAGTGACACACGAGTCTGATAAGAACAGAACATCTGACAAAGAGTCGCAGGTTTGTACATGAACATTGTGTGTATTTACATGAAAGTACACGAGTACATGGAACACATAGCAGTAGTAGGAGTAGTAGGAGTATTTGGTGCAGTTGTAATAGTCGTTGGTGTATTTGTAGTAATAATAGTAGTAGGTGTAGTAGTTGTTGTTGTCACATGTAGCGGCCATGGACCGTAACAGTGCTGACAGATTCCATCATGTCTGACAGACGAGAACATCTGACAAAGAACTTCATGATGAACCCACGATGTTCATCATGGAGAACATCTGACAAAGAACTTCATGATGAACCCACGATGTTCATGTCCAAACCTGCGTAGAGAAGCTAAACGTGAACATGAAAGATCACACAAAACTGACTCTTGAGCTTTAATCATAGACTGTTTATATCAGTGGACAAAGCTAACGCGCTAGCCGCCGCGTTCCAAACAGGAAGTTCTCATACGGCTCTTCCGGCTCCTTCTGACTCTGGCTCCTATTGACTTACATTAGAATATTGTGGCTCCTCTGTCTGTACCTGCTGCTGTGACCTCAGCATTTTCATCTGCAAATGTTTGTATTAATGCTCTACATGATCCTGTTTTTGTTTTTTGTTCTTTTTTTCACTATTTTGTCCGTCAAAAAAATCCTGTTCATAATCTAGATCCTGGCTCCAGATTCGCTCCTGTAACCGTGAGCATCAGTGAGCTTCATTTGACTGGAGCTGAACGCTGTGGGTCATGTCGCTCAGTCCACTTCTTTATACAGTCTGTGAGTTTAATCCATGTCCTAATGTTTCCTCCTCAAAATCAGACCTGGAGTTGTGTTTGTTTCATTCACATGTTTGAGGAACTCTTTATTATTAGTCTGTCTACATCTCCAAAGCTCTAAACGCTCTGTTCCACCTTGTGATGTCATCAAGTGGAAGTTTTCAAGCTTCTTTTACATTTTTGTTCAATAGAGATTTTCAGTTCCAGGTCTGAAATGATTCAAGCAAAGGTGTGTGGAGTTTAAAAACACACTGGAGCACTTCCTGTATTAACACATGACATCACAAGGTGGAACAGAGTGTTTTTAGTTTGAGACCTCAAAACTCAGCCTAAATCTGCAGGTTTGTGACTTAAACATGTGAATGAAACAAAATACAACTCCAGGTCTGTTTGTGATGAGGAAACGACATTAGAGCAGATCAGAACATAGTGTGATGTGGTTCACTTGGGCATTTTCGCATCTCGTTCCCTTTAAGTGAACCGAACTCAGTCGTCTGTAAATGGACCAAAACGTGAACCAACAGAAACAGAACTGTTGGTTTTGTGTTCAGATTGTGAGTTTATCACAAAGAGGACCGGGTTCTTTCTGGTCCTCTAGAGCTCAGTCCCCCAGTGCACTGAATTCTGGGTACACTGGGAATTCTGGGTAATCGTCACTTGAAACAAAATGTCTGCTGCAGTGCTTGTCCTCCAGTGTTTTTTGATGAAATCTGCTCACATTCACCAGGAAAATAGAGCTATTCAGATTACGTATGACATATTTGTATTTGCGTTGGCGTTGCCATGACAACGACCACGGGCAGCCATGTTTACAGCCAATTGTTTCCGGTTACGTCACGTGACAAATCTACGGCAAGCAAAGGAGGTCACAATACACTGAAAAAGGCGAAGTGAACCCGGCGCGTTTTGTGTTCACAATGTGCAGATTAGGCGAACCGTACCGCAGACTTTTTAACAAACCGTACTGAGACCCTCCTGAGAAAAGTCTCAGTGCGGTTTGTTTCAGAGGGTCTGGGTACGGTTCGTTTCAGAGGGTCTGGGTACGGTTGGAGCGTTCACATATGTGCAAAAAATACTTAGTCATCGGTCTGAGTTCGTTTAAATGGCTGGAAGGAAGGGCATCTGGTCTAAAAACAAAACAACTGTCAAATCATAATAGCAGCTAGTTTATTGTGATAACCCCTGAGGTATAAGGGAGCAGCCGAAACTAAACCGTATAAATACACGGTGTACTCAAACTGAAGTACCCTGAGTGTGTACTTTCTATACATTACTGCGCAGGTGACTCAGTGTTAATGGCTGTTGACTCATGCGTTTAATTAAACCTGAGTCACATTCTGAAGTTCTGAGCGGTGAATCATGTCGTGTGTGTGTGTGGTTTTGTGTGCACGTGTGTGTGTTTTTGTGTGTTTTAAAGGCGCTCATCTTTTTCGCGGTTGACTCACACTTTCTCACAAGTCCCAGCTCATGACGGGGAGGACAAAAGATCTGTTTTTCAGAAAGAAAAGTTTCACAGTGTCTTCTGTAAATCATGATACAGGTGTAGTGTCGAGTTTAAATTTCATTCAGGACCATAAAGCTGCATTGTGTAACTTTTCTGGTGGAGGGTCCTCAACCAGCTTTTCTCCATTTGTTCTGCTGTTGCTGCCTCTTTCACCTGGTCCCTGAAACTACATTTTTAGGTGAAAAAAGGTTGGAGACCACTCATCTACACCCCAAAGTAAATCGAAATGTGAACTGGTTTTATTTTTATAGAACTGTCTGTTTTTGTCACTTTAATGAAACTCTAAAGCTGCATTGTGTAACTTTCCTGGTGGAGGGTCCGTCAAATACCTTTCTGTCTTCATGGAGACCAAACCAGACCAAGTTACAGGTCAGATCTGTGGAGAGGCGACCCCGCTCACAGTCAGAATGTCTGTTTTTCTAGGTATTTTTGAGCTCTAAAACCACCTGTGATTGAATAAATGTAAAGTAGAGCTGTTTAATGTCACACTGTGGAACATTCCAGGCAGAGCAATGACGTACCCATAGAAACAAGCAGGTGACGGACCCCCAACCAAAAAGTTACACAGTGCAGCTTTTAATAAAACCACTTCACATTTAAGGTTACGTTTTTGGACTTCACAAACAGGTTTTTGTGATTTTGTGAAGTAATGTAAGAAAATTTTAAGTTATTATAAGTTAGTTAAAGCTGCATTGTGTAACTTTTCTGGCGGAGGGCCTGTCAAATGCTTTTGTCCTTGGAGATGTTACTGCTTTGTCTTGAATGTTCCACAGTATAACATTAAACCGCTCTACCGTACTGTTACTATATTACACACGGATTTATAGTTCAAAAATAAATACAGTTTTGACGGACCCTCCACCAGAAAAGTTACACAGTGCACCTTTAAAGGTTTGAGTTTTATAAAAAATAAAACCACTTCACATTTCGGTTTACTTTGGGGTGTAGATGAGTGCTCACCCAAACCTTTTTTCGCCTAAAAATGAGTTTCAGGGACCAGGTGAACGAGGAACAGAACAAAACGAGTACAACCCATTTCCTCTGGCCCGCGGTCCGGTTTTGGGCCGTGGACCGGTGGTTTGGGGACCCTGGTACAGATCAAAAAGAAAAGATTTGTCATGTTTTGTCTATTTTTAAGTTCAGGAACAGGTTTTTCGCACGAGCTCTGGCTTCCCCCAGGGCGCTCACATTTTTGGAACTTAATCACAGTCCGGTAACTCCACTGGAAATAAGAAGTCATGTAAGAAAATTTAAAGTTATCATTCACCGGATGCCGCGCATATTTCCGCGCACACACAGCCTGTACCTGCGGCGGCCATCTTAGATCCTCCTCTGTCGACGCTTGAGTGTGCGGGACATTCAGTACCGGCGCTACTCTCACGTCAGTCTGAATGTACCCGGGCTACACACTAAAGCTGCACTGTGGAACTTTTCTGGTGCAGGGTCCTTCAGATGCTTTTGTTCCACAGTATGGCATTAAACCTTTCTATCTTAGACTTAAACTTAGACAAACTTTATTGATCCACAAGGGAAATTATTTTAATCTATCTCCATGGAGACCAAACCAGACCAAGTTCCAGGTCAGATCTGTGGAGAGGCGACCCCGCTCACAGTCAGAATGTCTGTTTTTCTAGGTATTTTTGAGCTCTAAAACCACCTGTAATTGAATAAATGTAAAGTAGAGCTGTTTAATGTCACACTGTGGAACATTCCAGGCAGAGCAGAGACGTATCCATAGAAACAAGAAGATGACAGACCCCAATCGAAAAGTTACACAATGCACCTTTAAATAATCCTACTCAGGTATTTTTAGTCGTTACATTACCGAGCTCATCAGAATGTGAAGAATCTGTCCAAACTATGTGAGGCTGCATTCTTGAGATTTCTGAATGAAGAGCGTGTGAACGTGGCATCTGACTTAAACACACATCATGGAGTTTGTGCAATCAAACAAAACGCTTCTGTAAACTCACAAATATGTGGCACAGAGCTTTAGTTTTGTGACTCATTCAGTCTAAAAATACAAGTACACATAGAAGTATATAGAAGAAGTTAGAAGTGTAGAAGAAGAAGTTAGAAGTATTGAAGTAGTTAGAAGAATGGAAGAAGTTGGAAGTATAAAGGAAGTTGGAAGTATAAAAGAAAAAGAAGTATAGAAGTTGGAAGACGTTAGAAGAATAGAAGAAGTTAGACGTTAGAAATATAGAAGAAGTTAGACGTTAGAAATATAGAAGAAGTTAGAAGTATAGAACACCACATGATCCTGGTGATTTTATTTCTATATTTTGTCCGTAAATACTTTTCTATTCCAAATATGGACCTGGCTCCAAATTCCCTACTATAACTGCTGACCTCTATGAGCTTCATTTGACTGGAGCTGAACACTGTGGGTGACGTCACACTCCCTCAGTCCACTTCTTTATACGGTCTGTGACGGAGTTAGATAAGTTTAATGTTGCACTGTGGAACATTAAAGGCATATCTCCATGGCGATGAAGCTGCACCAGAGGAAAGTTCCACAGTGCAGCTTTAGTGTGTAGCCCGTGTACATTCAGACTGACGTGAGAGTAGCGCCGGTACTGAATGTCCCGCACACTCAAGCGTCGACAGAGGAGGATCTAAGATGGCCGCCGCAGGTACAGGCTGTGTGTGCGCGGAAATATGCGCGGCATCCGGTGAATGTCCGGACACACCTGCCGCGTCATCATGGAAACGTACCGGCAGGTACAGAGAGATTCATGCCCCGGTAAATGATAGTGTTCAAGAGAGGAGACAACAACTCTTCTCCTCCTTCTTCCTCTTCCTCCCCCTCCCCATCCTCCTCTCCCCATCCTCCTCCTCTTCTCTTTCTCTTCTTCTTCCTCTTCTTTTCCTCCTCCCCTCCTCTTCCTCCTCCTCTTACCCGTCCTCCTCTTCTTCTCCTCCTCCTCCTCTTCTCTTTCTCTTCTTCTTCCTCTTCTTTTCCTCCTCCCCTCCTCTTACTCCTCCTCTTACCCCTTCTCCTCTCCTTCTTCTTCTCCTTCTCTTTCTCTTCCTCCTCTTCCTCCTCCTCTTCCCCCCTCCTCCTTCTCCTCTTCTTCCTCCTCTTCCTTCTTGTCCTTTTCCTCCTCCTCTTTCAACCCCTCCTCCTCCTTTTCTCCTTCTTCTTCTCCTTCTTCTTCTCCTTCTCCTCCTCCTCCTCCTCCTCCTCCTCCTCCTCCTCTTCTGACACTGATGCACAGCTCAGTTCTGAATCCAGACAGGAAATGACAGCGTTCTCCATTCACCCCGACGCGCCCCGAGAGCAGAGAGCATCATGGGAGATCAGATGTATAAAGAAAAGGATGTGCACCTGTTTGGGAGTTTAGGACACGACTCCGACTTTTACTGAGAGGAGAAAACGGCGTTACAACTTAAAGGTCGTTTCTTACGCAAAACAGACTGTTGTTGAGCTTTAAGTCGTGTCAAAAACACCTGGAGTTCTCTTTTGTTTCATTCACATGTTTGAGGAACTCTTTATTATTCGTCTGTCTACATCTCCAAAGCTCCAAACGCTCTGTTCCACCTTGTGATGTCATCAAGTGGTAGTTTTCACGTGAACAGCTCCTTTTACCTTTAATTCAGTAGAGATTGGCATTTCTGGGGCTGAAATCATCCAAATGTCCTGGAGGAGCACTTCCTGGGTTGACGTCACAAGTTGAATTTGAAAATTGAGCTCTGCGTCCCAAACCCCAAATTCTCTCACTACACCTTCAACTTCACCGTCCGATTTTCCTCCGTTGTATTTTCCGTCTGTTCATGTTCTTGTGGATTTGTGTTTTCCAGAGTCCAGCTCCGGAGCTTTGGCCGCAGTTCTCTCCACGATCGGGGTGGCAGCAGTGGGCGCGGTCACTGGGTACTTCACCTACCAGAAGAAGAAACTCTGCTTCAAAAACAGAGGTAGAGACATGGATCTGTTAAAAGAACTGGACGGTGTTGCTGCTTGTGTGTGTCTTGAGCTGGTGTGGCGGACACACACTGGAACCTCAGCGAGAAAATCCCTCCGTGGCCCAGAAAGGATTTTTCCCATAAAGCGCAATATAATCACAAATGTTGAGCTGACAGGGGCTGACAGGGCACATACAGTTTTCAAAAAGGTCAGATTTTGTGGTGATTCTTACCTATTTTTACATCATAAACTTTTTCTCAGCTCAAAATCTTTCAGTTTAGTCTTAAAGTCTTAAAAGCTCCGGCTCCGTTCTAGCTCCTCTCGCTCCGATTGGTCAAAGTCCAAGACCGTAGTTCATGCACCATTGAGCTCGCCCCATTGACCCGAATGGACGGCCATGTTTAAACCCCAGGGCTTGGGTACAGACCGTCACTTTTACACTCTTAGTTCTCTTTAGGTGGATTATACAAGAAATAACAGAAAGGAGGAGGCAGTGAGTGAGTGATGTGGTGTTTTTTGGTGTTTCTCTGTAAAAAAGGCAGATTAAATCACAAATTGAATCTGTCTTTATATAAATACACTGTTTCCTGGTTCTTTTTTCTGCATAGATACTGTAGTTGTTGTTGCATGAGCTCCCCCTGCAGGTGTGGCCTTGTGAGTGCAGATTGGGTCAGATACAGAGATACAGAAGCTGTGTCCCAATTCTGTGAAAGAGTGAAGGAGTAAACCTGAGGGAAGGAGGGAGTGAAGGAGTAAACCTGAGGGAAGGAGGGAGTGAAGGAGTAAACCTGAGGGAAGGAGGGAGTGAAGGAGTAAACCTGAGAGAAGGAGGGAGTGAAGGAGTAAACCTGAGGGAAGGAGGGAGTGAAGGAGTAAACCTGAGGGAGTCTTCAGGAGCAGACGTCTGAGAAAAGAATCAAACTTTCTTGGTCTCAGTGAGGAGTTTAGATCCTCTCTCCTCCTTGTGTCTCCTCTGTGGGCGGGACTTCCTCCACCCACTTCCTGTAGAATCGAGGAGAGGAATCAAGAAGGAAGCGAGGAAATTAGAAATTAGATGCGCCCTTTATATGTATACGTAGTTTCCTAGTCCTTTTTTCTGCATAAATATTGTAGTTGTTTTTGCATGAGCTCCCCCTGCAGGGGGATACTCATTTCTCTTTCCTCACTTCCTTCTCCTTGATTCCTCTCCTCGATTCTACAGGAAGTGGGTGAGGAGGTCCCGCCCATAGAGGAGACACAGGGAGGAGAGAGGATCTAAACTCCTCACTGAGACCAAGAAAGTTTGATTCTTTTCTCTGGTGTTGCTCCTGAAGACTCCCTCAGGTTTACTCCTTCACTCCGTGGTTTTTCTTTGGGACACCACTTCATATGACACATTTGATTGACAGCTGGAAAATGGAGGATCGAGGAGAAGGAAGCGAGGGAAGAGAAATGAGACGCAGCCAGAGTAGTTTTGAGAGTTTTCGCCACGCCCCTTTTCTTAGTCGACCAATGGAACGGCAGCTTTTGTCTTTTGATGGTTTTGCACAGTAGTCTTGTGTATTCCCAGTCCTGCAGATCTCACTTCACGTTGTCGTAAACAAAGCCGTGCTGAGGGGGTGGAGTCAGCAGCCCCCATGGCCGCAGCGTTTAGAACAACACAACCTGCACACAACACTGCGCTTCATTTACTCTGCACAGTGTAAATATTAGTCAAAAGTTCATTTAATGTTTTGAGATTAGGAGCTGTACTAATTTTGCAAAACCAAAACGCAGCGGCGGCTCTAAGAGTCTGAGGGAAACACTGATGATCTGGAACAGTTGTGTTCAGAAGGTTTGGATCTCACACCGTCTCTTTCTTTCTCTGTCTCTCCCTTCCTCTCTCTTTCCCGCCCCCTCTCACACCCCTCTCTCTGGTCTCACTCTCTCACCCCTTCACCATCTCTCACCCCTTCACCATCTCTCACCCTGCCTCACCCCTCTCTCTATCTCTCTATCTCTCTCTCTTCAGAAGCAGATCCAGAGGAGGGGCGTAAAGCAGACGTCGCAGAGGCCAAGTCTGATCCTCAAGGTACAACCCGGCACACACACATGTACACACACACACACGCACACACACACTCACACAGACATACACACACTCACACACTATTGTATTGTCCTGTGTTCTAACTCTGTTCTCACACTTGTCTCTGTTTGTGTTTCAGTCCTTAGCAACCTGCTGAACTCGTCCTAAGGGTCATGTGACTGCCTGGACCAATCACAGTGAAGCACCATCTCACTGTGGGGCCCTGAGCTGTGTTACTGTGAGGCCCCCCGGGGCGGCGTGTGTGAGCGAGTGAATGTATAGGAATATGAAATATGTGAACTATAAGGGTTTAGGATTGTACCAATCTTTAAAATCTTTGTTTTTAAACCAAATCCAAACTGAGATGAAATCTCACGACCATGAAATGGACTCGGTATCCTCCACACTACCTGTTTCCCAACGGCCTTTACTGTTTCTCCTGTGTGAATATAATCTGATCCATCGTGTACTTCTAACCTGAAATCTGTTGTAGAAAAGTGTTGAGTTTGTCTGGGGCAGAACAGGCTCAAAAACTGTCTGTCCCACACGTGTAAAGAGGAGGGTCATACGCACACAAACAGGCGACTCACAATTATACAATATTCACACAATATGATCACGAACGACAATCCTTCATTGAGCACACAACACACAGGCCTCTGAGTGTCTTGGTTTAGTTTCAAGTGTTGCACAAAAACCGAATGAACCATGAAAGTGTAGAACTGTCGCCTTATCTCCTTGTTTGAAATCTTGTGTTGCAAGTGTGATTTATTTTTATTTTGAATCTTTTAGTCTTTTGTTTAAAGGCGACGTTCTACTTTTACATATCAACAAATGAGAAGTGACCCATTTTTCGACCTATGGCCCTCCTCTAGATTAGGATTTTTCTTGTACAAATCTGGACTCTCTGTCGTATCTCGTGTGTTTTGATGGTGAAGGGGCTTTACCTCGGATTCCTTTGGGCGACCACTACTTCTTCAGTTTGTCGTGTTTTGTGCGTAGAGACCGACCCAAAATGGCGGCGCAGGTGTTAGCGGTGTCCAGACAAGGCTGTGTCCATGAATGAGTGTCCTCCTGGGGACATAGAATTGGACACACCTTAGGAGACAGCGCAGCGGTGTGTAGACAGGTGTAGACAGGTGTAGACAGGTGTAAACAGGTGTAAACAGGTGTAAACAGGTGTAAACAGGTGTAGACAGGTGTAAACAGGTGTAGACAGGTGTAGTAATCGTAGTGCCTTCAGCGGTACGGCAGAGGCTTGGGTTCTGAACAGAGACGTGATTCTGTTTAACTCCATATCGATCTCAAACAGTGAAAAGAAAAGCTGCAGCCATGTTTCCACTTCGCGGTTCAGTTCAGCTGAAACACAAGTATCACCTGTCGGCGTTATAATGTTGAATTTATTTATTTACTTAGCTGAGGGTTTGATTCCAGCCAACTCATGTGTAGCTTGGTAAATAAAATACTCTTTTCAAAACTGGTCAAAACTACAACTCCACTTAGTGCCTTAAACTCCTGTAGTTTGTGTCATGTTCTCTAAGGTCTCTAAGGTCTAAGGGTCCCCAACCCCCGCCATGTTTCCTGTATTATCCATCCATCCGTTTTCTTCTGCTTTATCCAGGGCTGGGTCGTGGGGCAGCAGTCTGAGCAGTGAGGCCCAGACTTCCCTCTCCAGACACTTCCTCCAGCTCCTCCGGGGGGACCCAAGGTGTTCCCAGGCCAGCCTAGAGACATAGTCCCTCCATCATGTCCTGGCTCTTCCCCGGAGCCTCCTGAGGAAGGAGGAGGCACAGAAGCCTGAGCCAAGTTTAAATGTAGTTAGCCCCTGTGGTGATAAAACCTGTACTATAACAACCTGATATGGAATTTTTATACTTTTTGTTTATTGTGGTCTGATTAGAACTCTCTGTGGTCGCCATTTGAATATTTTTAGTTGAGATTGGATGCGCTATCAAAAAGAGGGGGAAAATCTTTAGGGGAGCTATGGGGGGTCCATTGGCCAGCTGTTTTTTTTACTTCTTTAACAAAGTCGGCCTGTATACCTGTGAACTCTAGAGGTACTTTTCAGCACTACCATATGCCACGCAGTGTGTTACAGTCTGTAGTACCGTAAGGTTAGCCGGACTGTTGGACCTGTCGATCACTGAAGCGCTCCAGTGGAAACATGCTAACTGTAAGCACTGCTGTATCTATCCCGTGTGAACCCGATCTTTGCCTTGTCATTTCAAAAACAGAACCGGAGACGGCCTGTTTACAGACCAAGCCTCTCTCGTATCCTTCCGCATAGAACACCACCCGCCTGTACTTTTTCTAGGAGCTTGTGTAAAGTAGTGCCTGAGATGTGTTAGCCGCTAGCTCGTCATTAGCGTCAGTGTTTGTTAGGAGGCCTTAGAAGCAGCTCGCTTTTGGTAGCACAACTAAACTGAATGTGTCTTTGCCTTTTCACTCCATTCGCTTCACTTTCGCTTCACGTTACTTGTAGAGTGTTGATTGTTTTGTTTGTTTTTTAAGCGCCATATTATTAGCTGCAATACTGGACAGAGACTGTTGCTAACAGCCTAGCCACGTGTTAAAGAAGAGAAATTCTGTGATGTCGAATATTCTACTGTACGGACTGTAGGGGGCGCCACACTGGCTCAGAGCTCTCCTTATCTGTGATTGAGGGACATGTAATGCACAACATATACTGTAACTCCAGCGTTTAGACTGAGCCAGAGATGCCTTGGAAACTGTAAAACCCGAAACGAACCTGGACCAGCGGAGACCTGGTGTCAAAGTCCAGTTCTAGAATTGGGTCTGGCGATTCAGAGACTTGCCGACTGATCCTTTGCAGTGACACCGCGCTGGGGGTGTTCTGCATGTATGTCTATAAGCAGAATGTTCGGCAGTTACCATGGTGACACAATGCACACACACTGTATTAGCAAAAAAACTGCCAAAAATGTTTTAATATAGTCTGAAAGCTCAAGAAAAAATGTAAAATGGAATTAAAGAGCACATTTTCAGGAGCCTGTGAGAAATACAAGCGTTCATGGTCCTGTTCAGGTTCAGAGTTTGATTTTTCAACCAAACTAACTGAAAAACTGTTGGCTAATGCTATCTAGCTTGTGACTATAATGTTTTGTGTGAGAATCGGCTCTTTCGGGTCAGATTGTGTTCAAACAAAGCTCAGATCAAGTCCGACTTGAGTAACAGAGCTTCTAACAGAGTAGTGCTTTCGGTTAGCTCCACACCCCCAGGGATTGTTGACGACATCAGCTGCAAAGGATCCCCAGTTTAAGTCATTTACCGAATTTGCGTCAGTCATGCTAGCCGTTAGTTTGACACAGACAAACACGTTAAATACGACGCAAAAGTCCGTTATCTTCGGTCTTTTTCCGTACACATCTGTTTGCTCAGGTTTTTTAGCCGTTAAATGTTGCGTTTTCAAGGGAAACATCTGGGCACGTGCGGATCGAATTTTGACGTAAATCCGGTTGCGACTCAAAACGGGGAATCGCGGCCCATTCTGTGACTCGGCGTCGCACCAGCACGAAGTCGCTTTCATGTGATGTCATCAAAAAGGGACGATCGATTTTACCCGATCGAGGTAGAGGGCAGGTGTCACGTGTCACTACTGGAACTAGTCTGAAACAAAACCTGAAACTTTTTATTATAATTTTATTTTTTTAATCTAGACGAGGCATAAATGTAGAGCTTGGAAAGCACATTAAGATTCATTTATGAATTAAAATCCGAAGAATTTTTAAGTTTGACGTAATCTCCAGGTCTCAGATGTCACCACAGCATTTTATAGCGGTGTAATGTTTGATTTTTTGGTTTTAAGTTTTGGTTAATTTACACATTTTGGTTCCTTTTTGAGAAATACAGCCCAATCATGGCCCTGGTCAGTTATATAAATTATGTTAAGGTGCACTATGTAACTTTTTGGGTGCTTGTTTCTATGGATATGTTATTAACTTGGTCTGGTTTGGTCTTCATGAAGATGGAAAGGTTTAAAGCCATACTGTGAAACATTCCAGACAAAGCAAAAACATCTCCAGAAACATTTGATGGATCCTCCACCAGAAAAGTGACACAATGCACCTTTTTAATTTGTGGATTTTTCTCTGGATAAGAAAAATACTGCCTGAAAACGAGCCAGAACCTGCCCTCCATGTTCAGGTCGCCACTGAATTCTTGAATGTGACTCAGTGAAACTTTAAATCCTGGTACATAAAGGCTGATTGTATAATTTTAAGCCAAAGTGCACTTGAGGCATCCGTTCCACACTGACCAGTCCTGCCTTAAAGTGACGACCCCGACCACAGAAACACAAAAGCACAAATGAATTTACATGGTGTGAATTCACAATGTCGTCTTGTTTTGAGTAAACTGGACTCATTTACTTAAAGATGCACTTTGTAACTTGTTCTGTCTGGAATGTTCCGCAGTGTGACATTAAACAGCTCTACTTTACATTTATTCGATTACAGGTGGTTTTAGAGCTCAAAAATAAACTGTGAGCGAGGGTCGCCTCTCCACAGATCTGACCTGTAACTTGGTCTGGTTTGATCTCCATGAAGATAAAAAGGTTTAATGCCATACTGTGAAACATTCCAGACAAAGCAATAACATCTCCATGGAGAAAAGCATCTGACAGACCCTCCACCAGAAAAGTTACACAATTTACCTTTTAATTACTTTTTTTTTTATTAATAATATTAATAAAAAAATGTGTGACCTGTATCCAGTTTTTTTTTTTTTCGTCAAGTAGTTGCATTTTTATCTAAAGCTTTTTTTTATTTTTTTATATATTTTTTTTAGAATTTGAATATTGAGTTACAACTTTGGATTTAAAAAAAAAAAAAAAAAATCTACTTAAAATGTATTTTATTTTTGGTTAAAATACTTAACTTACTTAAAGGTGTATTTTGTAACTTTTCTAGTGCGGGTTTGTCATGGACATTTTATTGCTTTGCCTGAAATGTTCCACAGTACGGCATTAAACGTATCTATCTGGCATTTATTCAATTCCAGGTGTTTTTATTGCTTGAAAAAAATACGAGCGGGGCCGCCTCCCCGCAGATCTGACGTGTAATTTGGTTTGGCGGCGTCATGTTTTTGCCTTCATGGACATAGATGCAATGACGTTTAATGCAATACTGTGGAACATTCTGGACAAAGCAACAACATCTCCGTGGAGACGAGGAGTTACACAGTGCAGCTTTTAAGTGACAAAACACAATTATTTAAGTTTTTAACATTTAATTTTGTTTAAAGTTCATTTGCCGTATAATTTTACCTCTGTTTATGTAAAACTGACAAAACCAGACTGGAAATTATGTCTCAAAACAAGTCCAAAATCTTAAAATAAAACGAATCTTTTTGAATATTGTGAACTGACGCTGATGTAACAGATGTGTGCGTTTGTGTTGATGTAAGTGTGTGTTCCAGATGTAGGTGTGTCTGTGCAGAGGTGGAGGTGGTTTTGCAGGAGAAGCACTTTTGTCCTCGGGTCAGCTGGACTCCTTCAGACTGTGTAAAACTTTATTTAAATATTCTGTTTTTTCTGTAATCTTCTTCCTCATGTCGTCTGGCACTTGTTCTTATGAAACTGTAAATAATGTTTGAGTCAATAAAAGCTTTTTTTTCCTGGGAATCGTCTGGGTTTTTTTAAATTATTATTATTGTTATTATTTTTTATTTTTTACAAAACCATGTTGTAGCAAACAGTGGGGACTAAGTAAGTATAAATAAGGCTAACGATAATAATAATAATAATAATAACTGCCTACTTTACATTTATTCGATTACAGGTGGTTCAAAGCTCAAAAATACAGAGAAAACCTGTGAGCGGAGTCGCCTCTCCACAGATCTGACCAGTAACTTGGTCTGGTTTGATCTCTATAAAGACAGAAAGGTTTAAAGCCATACTGTGGAACATTCCAGACAAAGCAATAACATCTCCATGGAGAAAAACGTTTGACAGACCCTCCACCAGAATTCACAAGTTACACAATTCACCTTTTAATTACTTTTTTTTGTTTATTAATAATATTGATTAAAAAAAATGTGACCTGCATCCAAAAAAAACACTTTTTTCGTCATGTAGTAACACTTAAGAGAGATTATTTCCACATCTCCGACAAAAAAAAAATCCAGTTTACGTGAGATTCATCTTGACAAATATTTATTATTATTATTGGATTGTTATTAGTCCATAAACACTCATGTCCAGCTGATCGAATTATTATTTAAAAATATTTAAATTAAATCAAGTTTTATCAGAGTTTAGTGGAGTTTATTTCACCCAGACTGTAGTGATCTGTGAGTCTGAATCTCTGTGAATGAGTCACTGTAGGGGGCGCTAAAGAGTGCAGGACTATGTAGTGAATGAGGGTTAAGGGCTGGGGGAGACATTCGGACAGTCTCCATGAAGATAGAAAGGTTTAATGCCATACTGTGAAACATTCCAAACAAAGCAATAACAGCTCCACCTAATCCTAACTTAATCCTAATCGACAGTACAGAAACCGTGGAATCATTCAAATAAAACAATTAAAGGAAAAAAATATGGACGTACAAACACCGTCACTGAACTAATGTACAGCTTTAATCGAGCTGCAGAAGTCCAGTTTTACCGTCAGTCTGGAGCTTTGTAAAAGGTAAAAGGCTCAGACTTTTTTCCATCTTTACTCATATGTTTTGTGTATTAAAGTAGTCACATTTTTTCCTGATGAGCTGTTCAGAAGCACAGTCTGTATAAATCTTACCTGCACGTTTGGTTTCATTCTCTTTTCCCCCGCGTCACGTTTCGCCCTCCAAACCTCTGCGTGCGTGTGCGTCACTGCAGGGCTTATACTATACACCTCTTTCCATAATAACTGTATCATTTAGCGCGCGAGGAGAGCTATCCCAGGTATGCCCGCGGTTCATACGGAGCGCCCGGTGATTGATGGTGACAGCTCGGGGGCCCGGGGCACCTCTGAGCGACGTGGGAACGCGCCCGTGCCAGTCCCTCTTATGTAACGCCTCCCGCTCATAAAAACGTGATTAAAACTCCTCTCGCCACAGCTGAGACCGGGACAACGCCAAATCAGAGGAGACAGTAGCAGAAGTGACAGGTGAAGGAGCAGAAGTGACAGGTGAAGGAGCAGGTTCACTTTGAGGACTGTATCAGATGAGATAACAGCGGATGAAGAGCGCGCAGGTTTAATCATCAGTTTTAATAAGTTCCGTTCACCGTAGAATCCCTCAGGCTGAGCTGGAGCGCAGGTCGGAAGTTTGTTGTGGAATTTGCTGTTAAACTGCATCAAGATCCATCCATCCATTTTCTTCCTCTTATCCAGGGTCGGGTCGCGGGGGCAACAGTCTAAGCAGGGACTCCCAGACTTCCTTCACCCCGGACACTTCCTCCAGCTCCTCCGGGGGGACCCCAAGGCGTTCCCCATCCAGCCGAGAGACATAGTCCCTCCAGCGTGTCCTGGGTCTTCCCCAGGGCCTCCTCCCAGTGGGACATGCCCGGAACACCTCCTGAGAGAGGCGTCCGGAACAGATGCCCTCCCCTCAGCTGCTCCTCTCGACGTGGAGGAGCAGCGGCTCTACTCCAAGCCCCTCCTGTGTGCCTGAGCTCCTCACTCTATCTCTAAGGGAGCGCCCAGCCACTCTGTGGAGGAAACTCATTTCGGCCGCTTGTATCCGCGATCTTGTCCTTTCGGTCGCCCTGCGCCACCTGGAGGACGCTCAAAAGAGGCTTAGGCTTATTGACTTATTACTCAGACTTTATTGATCCACAAGGGAAATGACTTGGACACAGTAGCTCACACATCACAATATATTACAAACAAATATAAAAATGGTAATATAACTTTTAAATAAGTAGCAATAAAAACAAGGAACAGAGGAGCTCATTCTCCAACAGGCTCCTACAGCTCCGCTCAAACAGTGAGAGATACAGGACTATATTCATACTATAATACTCCCTACAACTGTACAACTCAATCTTAAGTAACAGATAACCTTATGCCCTGTCAATCAGCAGAGTATTTACACTGTCGTTCTTGTCTCTTGTTTATAGCTGTGATTTTATAGTTTATTTTATAGTTTATTACTTATTTTTCTATTTTCTTCTTTTCTTTTCTTTTATTTTATTTTGACTTGTACATTTATTTTTATTTTTATAATTATGTCTCATTTGACACGTGTCTCTTGCTCTTTTTGCTACACCATCTATTTTTGTTACTCTCTGTTATTATATTATATTGTGATGTTTGAGCGACTGTGTCCAAATAATTTCCCTTGTGGATCAATAAAGTTTGTCTAAGTCTAAGGTAAAAAAAAAAAAAAAAGAAGACATAAATTATATAAATATAAGTACATAAGTAAAAAAAAAAAAAAGTAATATAAATACAGTATATCATAGTTATATACAAGAGGTCTTAGTCTGACCCACTTATTAATCACTGTTGGCCTATGTAGTATAATTTTATTTATTTATTTATTTATTTATTTATTTATTTATTTATTTATTTATTTTTTATCTGCTAACTGCTGCGCAACTTGGCTCCACATTACGGTACCGGCGCGTCATTCCCGGTGCGTTACGGTAGCGGTTCAGGAAGCCTCCGCGGGTCTCGTGAACACGCGCATTGATCCGGGGCTGTTCCGCCTGCGCACGATGCGGTAAGTTTACCGAGTTTCATCATAACAACGAGTCAAACTAAACCGAACAAAGTTACGGAACAACGTGTCCCCGGCCTCCGCGAGCCGCTGCACGGGCCGTACCGGTGATATGAGGGAGAAACTTAAACTTAAACTCTAATGTTTCTTCATCATAAACAGACCTGGAGTTGTTTTGTTTCATTCACATGTTTGACACACAAACCTGCAGATTTAGGCTGAGATCTTCTCTCAAACTGAAAACACTCTCCGTTGTGTTTTTAAACTTCACTAGAATCATTTGGATCATTTCAGCCCTGGAATTGCCGATCTCTACTGAACTAAAGGTAAAAGGAGCTGTTCACTTGAAAACTACCACTTCATGACATCACAAGGTGGAACAGAGCGTTTGGAGCTTTGGAGATGTAGACAGACTAATAATAAAGAGTTCCTCAAACATGTGAATGAAACAAACACAACTGCACCGCACTCCCTGACCTGAAACAGAATGAATAAAGTTGTTATTTTGCATTAGTCTTTATGTTTCATGTTTTGTGTAAAATTGAACGTTGCATAAACTTCTTTTTATCACGTTAAATCTGCTCATCACTTTATTTGGTTCATGTGTTGCTGGAGCGAGTGCGTCTGTGAACAGCAGCGGGACTTTTGCCTTTTAGCACATGGGAGAACGTGAGGAACAGAAACTAAAGCCCCATTCATCAGAGCAGCGGGTACACAACCCCAGCCCCGTTCATCAGAGCAGCGGGTACACAACCCCAGCCCCATTCATCAGAGCAGCGGGTACACAACCCCAGCCCCATTCATCAGAGCAGCTGGTACACAACCCCAGCCCCATTCATCAGAGCAGCGGGTACACAACCCCAGCCCCGTTCATCAGAGCAGCGGGTACACAACCCCAGCCCCGTTCATCAGAGCAGCTGGTACACAACCCCAGCCCCGTTCATCAGAGCAGCGGGTACACAACCCCAGCCCCGTTCATCAGAGCAGCGGGTACACAACCCCAGCCCCGTTCATCAGAGCAGCGGGTACACAACCCCAGCCCCGTTCATCAGAGCAGCGGGTACACAACCCCAGCCCCGGGGCACTCACTAGGAGAGCGCGGGGAACAGCCCTGCCGGTGGGGCCCGGGGTTCGCCGCTCTATCGGCCGCCGCCCACTCGTTTCTGGGTGTAAAAGTTTCACCTGGTGCAGCGCACAGGGTTTACGTCTACCTGGTGCCCTGGTCGTAACGGACAGGTGAAACTTCTAGATTTAAGTCAGATACAGGATTAAGGCAAGTGTCACGACCAGCTGGTGTAATCGACTCCTGGACCTGGTGTTGGGGCCGGTTGTGGGGGCCGGTTGTGGGGGCCGGTTGTCGGGGTTGGTGTTGTCGGGGCCGGTTGTTGGGGCTGGTTGTCGGGGCCGGTTGTTGGGGCTGGTTGTCGAGGCCGGTTGTCGGGGCTGGTTGTCGGGGCCGGTTGTTGGGGCTGGTTGTTGGGGCTGGTTGTTGGGGCCGGTTGTCGGGGCCGGTTGTCGGGGCCGGTTGTTGGGGCTGGTTGTTGGGGCCGGTTGTCGGGGCCGGTTGTTGGGGCTGGTTGTCGGGGCCGGTTGTTGGGGCTGGTTGTTGGGGCCGGTTGTTGGGGCTGGTTGTCGGGGCCGGTTGTTGGGGCTGGTTGTCGGGGCCGGTTGTTGGGGCTGGTTGTCGGGGCCGGTTGTTGGGGCTGGTTGTTGGGGCCGGTTGTTGGGGCTGGTTGTCGGGGCCGGTTGTTGGGGCTGGTTGTCGGGGCCGGTTGTTGGGGCTGGTTGTCGGGGCCGGTTGTTGGGGCTGGTTGTCGGGGCCGGTTGTTGGGGCTGGTTGTCGGGGCCGGTTGTTGGGGCTGGTTGTCGGGGCCGGTTGTGGGCAGTGCGTCAGATTGTGTTGCTCTGTAAATGTTGCGTTTGTCTGCATTGCGTTCTGATTGTGAAAACCAAACCCAGGGCAGGGGACTGATGAAATATGAGACAAATTTATATTTATTTTTATCACCACGGAAACGGGCAGGTGATGCCACTTGGCCAAGTTACAGAACAGATCTATGGAGGGGCGAACTTGCTTACTGGAAAAAGTTTTTCTAAAAAAGCAATTTAGCAATAAAATCACATTTGAGCACAACTGGAGTAAATACATGATGGATACGATTAATGCCATAGTGCGGAACATTTCAGGCAAAGACGAACAGATTTCAGGTCCCTCACGAGAAAAGTGAGCGTCTTTAAAGGTGTACTATGTAACTTTTCGATTGGAGGTCCGTTACCTGCTTGTTTCTATGGATATGTCATGGCTCTGCCTGGAATGTTCCGCAGTATGACTTTAAAAAGAACCACCTTACATTTAGTCAATTACAAGTGGTTTTATAGCTCAAAAATAAATAAAATAAGTTAATAAAATAGAATAAAAATAAATAAGGAACAAAATCAAGCTAAAACCAGTTAAAGGAAGGCCAACCAATAAAAATTAGTTATAAGAAGTGATTTTAAAGATGATACTGATAGTGTAGATCTGATCTCCTCAGGTCGTTCCAAAGCCGAAGCGCCCGGACTGAAAAGGCTCCATCACCTTTAGTCCGGAGCCTGGACTTTGGAACAGCCACAGGGACCTGAGGATCTAAGGCTGCAGCTCGTACGGGGTTAAAAGTTCTGAAATGTAACTTGGTGCAAGACCTAAACGAGCTTTAAAAGTGATCAGGAAAATGTTAAATCAGTTCTAAAACACACAGGCAGATGGTGAAGGAAGTAAAACGGGAAATGTGTTGATTAAAACCAGTGAGGAGCTGCTGCGTTGGACCAGTTGGAGGCAGGAGATAATTTGGTGTCGAGGCTGGAGAGGAGGGAGGTGTAATAGTCTAAACAGGAACAGATGAGCGTGTGGATGACTCTTTTAAGATCAGGGCGGGTGAGGATGGTTTGATTTTATTTTGAATTGTGCAGAGGTGGAGAAAACAGGATTGAGTGACTTTTTTAACGTGAAGGTGGAAGTTTAGGTGAGAGTCAAAAATCACGCCAAGGTTTCTTCTAGTTCTTCTAGTGTTAGCGATTCTAGCATTAGCCACTTACCTTAGCTCCAGCTGTTAAAAGCGTGAACATGTCCACGTCTCAGACAAAAAGCAAACAGTCCCGTCTGTTTATGTGAGATCCACCGTGACTAAACTTGTCTAATTATTACTCGTCCATAAACACTCGTGTCAGTCTGAGCTGATCAGTTTTTATGACAGAAATCAAGTTTTATTGGAGTTTAGAGGAGTTTTTTTCACGTAGACACCAAAATCCCATGACCTGACAGTACTGAGCGCACTAGAAGTATTGTAGGGGGCGCTATAGAGTGCGGCCTATGTAGTGGACGAGGGGTTTGGGGACTAGGCTGGACATTTGGACACAGACCTGGTTATAGTTTACAGCTTCTGTCTTATCTCTTATCGTTTTATTATCCGCTCACAGGTCAGGAGCTTTCAGAACTTTCTCTCGTGTTCAGTCTGTAACTAAACTAAGTCTGTCGTTTCATAATCGCATCAAAATAACGTGTTTTATGAGAAATCGTACTTTCTAGAGGCTGTAATTCCGCCGCACGACTCTGAGTTACACAAACAGTAGTAAAATGTACCTGTTTTCAGTTACGTTCCACAGAGCCTGTCAGACCAAAACCAGGGCAGCAGTGAGTGACTTTGACAGCCCATAATATTACCACTGTTTTCACAACCTGTGTGTGAAAATACCACTTTTAAATACTCGGTTTTACCAGGGCTCACGCAGTTCCACATTTTTGACTTCAGGAATTGTTTTAAAATGACAAAAATTTAAATAAAAACGTCAAAACACGATTTTCTGATCTGTTCAAATGTCGTTTCCTCGTCACAAACACCTGGAGTTGTGATTCACAAGTTTAACGCACAAACGCTGCAGGTTTATTTATGCTGAGTTCTTCTCTCAAACCGAAAACACTGTTCCACCTTGTGATGTCATCATGTGGTGATACAGGAAGTGCTCCACTGTGTTTTTAAACTCCACACACCTTCACTAGAATCATTTGGATCATTTCAGCCCTGGAGTTGCTGATCTCCACTGAACTAAAGGTAAAAGGAGCTGTTCACTTGAAAACTCCCACTTGATGACATCATAACTTGGAACAGAGCGTTTTGAGCTTTGGAGATGTAGTCGTTTTGTGGAATACAGGACCTTTAATGAAAAAAGATGAACTATTGTTTGTTTGGCAGAAAGTAACAGTCACAGTGTTGCAGACTTAAGACCTCGACACGATGTGGAGCAGCGGCGGCAAAAACTGTTGTTGTGTCTTCAAGTCGCTCCGAGGAAGTCCGCAGGGAGAAGTCCAAACTGTCAGGATCAAAACAAACTCTTGAACTGTGTCTCTGTCCACAGGTTTAGTTTTTGTTAACTGTAAAAGCACCGGCTACATACTGGTGCTTTTAAAACCTTTGCTGTTAAATTATTCTGAAAAGTGGACACACAGTGGACTCACAGTGGACTCGCAGTGGACACGCAGTGGACTCGCAGTGGACACGCAGTGGACACGCAGTGGACTCGCAGTGGACACGCAGTGGACTCGCAGTGGACAGTGGACTCACAGTGGACAGTGGACTTGCAGTGGACTCACAGTGGACACGCAGTGGACACGCAGTGGACACGCAGTGGACTCGCAGTGGACTCGCAGTGGACACACAGTGGACTCGCAGTGGACAGTGGACTCTTAAATGTCCAAATGAAGTCCAGGCAGATTTAGTCAGAATTGTGTTTTCTCGTTGTGTTTGTGCAGGTGTGTGCGGTGGACGTGTCTTCTCCTCTCCGTCCTCTCGGCCACAGGAAGTGATGTCACAGATAAGGACCGCCTCCCTAACTTTGTGCTGATGATGGTGGACGACCTGGGCATCGGGGATATTGGTTGCTATGGTAACGACACTATCAGGTTTGTGGAGCCAGCGTTCACCTTCACTCAGTTTAATCTAATGTTTGTTGTTTCTTTGGACTGTCAGAGCTGCAGCAGAGGTGGATGAAGTACTCAGTTATGTTACTGAAGTAAATCTACAGATACAGGAGCAAAGAAATACTCAGAAGTACAAGTATCACCGAAAAAATGTACTTAAATAAAAGTATCGAAGTACATGTTTAAATCTGAGCAGAGGGAGTAAAACCTGAGGAACACGCAGATTCACACGGTTTTCTAGAACAAAAAAAAACAGAACAACAGTTTGTTTGGGATTTTAGCATCATATAAAGACACAAACAAAAACCCTGTCCTCTGTGTCCTCCTCTCTCCTCTGTCCCTCTCTCTCCTCTGTCTCTCTGTCCCTCTGTCTCTCTCTCCTCTGTCCCTCTGTCTCCTCTGTCCCTCTGTCTCCTCTGTCCCTCTGTCTCCTCTGTCCCTCTGTCTCCTCTCTCTCTCTCCTCTGTCTCTCTGTCCCTCTGTCCCTCTCTCTCCTCTGTCCTTCTTTTTCCTCTGTCTCTCTGCCCCTCTCTCTCTCTCTCCTCTGTCCCTCTGTCCCTCTGTCTCTCTCTCCTCTGTCCCTCTGTCTCCTCTGTCTCCTCTGTCCCTCTGTCTCCTCTCTCTCTCTCCTCTGTCTCTCTGTCCCTCTGTCTCTCTCTCCTCTGTCCCTCTGTCTCCTCTGTCCCTCTGTCCCTCTCTCTCCTCTCTCTCTCTCCTCTGTCTCCTCTGTCCCTCTGTCTCTCTCTCCTCTGTCCCTCTGTCTCCTCTGTCCCTCTGTCCCTCTCTCTCCTCTCTCTCTCTCCTCTGTCTCCTCTGTCCCTCTGTCTCTCTCTCCTCTGTCCCTCTGTCTCCTCTGTCTCCTCTGTCCCTCTGTCTCTCTCTCTCCTCTGTCTCTCTGTCCCTCTGTCTCTCTCTCCTCTGTCCCTCTGTCTCCTCTGTCTCCTCTGTCCCTCTGTCTCTCTCTCTCCTCTGTCTCTCTGTCCCTCTGTCTCTCTCTCCTCTGTCCCTCTGTCTCCTCTGTCTCCTCTGTCTCCTCTGTCCCTCTGTCCCTCTCTCTCCTCTCTCTCTCTCCTCTGTCTCCTCTGTCCCTCTGTCCCTCTGTCTCTCTGTCTCCTCTGTCCCTCTGTCCCTCTGTCTCTCTGTCTCCTCTGTCCCTCTGTCTCCTCTGTCCCTCTGTCTCCTCTGTCCCTCTGTCTCCTCTGTCCCTCTCTCTCCTCTGTCCCTCTGTCTCCTCTGTCCCTCTCTCTCCTCTCTCTCTCTCCTCTGTCCCTCTGTCCCTCTGTCCCTCTGTCTCTCTCTCCTCTGTCCCTCTGTCTCCTCTGTCTCTCTCTCTCCTCTGTCCCTCTGTCTCCTCTGTCCCTCTGTCTCCTCTGTCCCTCTGTCTCCTCTGTCTCTCTCTCTCCTCTCTCTCCTCTGTCCCTCTGTCTCCTCTGTCTCTCTCTCTCCTCTGTCCCTCTGTCTCCTCTGTCCCTCTGTCCCTCTCTCTCCTCTGTCTCCTCTGTCCCTCTGTCTCCTCTGTCCCTCTCTCTCCTCTCTCTCCTCTGTCTCCTCTGTGTCCTCCTCTCTCCTCTGTCTCTCTCTCTCCTCTCTCTCCTCTGTCTCCTCTGTCTCTCTCTCTCCTCTGTCCCTCTGTCTCCTCTGTCCCTCTCTCTCCTCTCTCTCTCTCCTCTGTCCCTCTGTCCCTCTGTCTCTCTCTCCTCTGTCCCTCTGTCTCCTCTGTCTCTCTCTCTCCTCTGTCCCTCTGTCTCCTCTGTCCCTCTCTCTCCTCTGTCCCTCTGTCTCCTCTGTCCCTCTCTCTCCTCTCTCTCTCTCCTCTGTCCCTCTGTCCCTCTGTCTCTCTCTCCTCTGTCCCTCTGTCTCCTCTGTCTCTCTCTCTCCTCTGTCCCTCTGTCTCCTCTGTCCCTCTCTCTCCTCTGTCTCTCTCTCTCCTCTCTCTCCTCTGTCTCCTCTGTCTCTCTCTCTCTCCTCTGTCCCTCTGTCTCCTCTGTCTCTCTCTCCTCTGTCCCCTCTGTCTCCTCTGTCCCTCTGTCTCCTCTGTCCCTCTCTCTCCTCTGTCCCTCTCTCTCCTCTCTCTCCTCTGTCTCCTCTGTGTCCTCCTCTCTCCTCTGTCTCTCTCTCTCCTCTCTCTCCTCTGTCTCCTCTGTCTCTCTCTCTCCTCTGTCCCTCTGTCTCCTCTGTCCCTCTCTCTCCTCTCTCTCTCTCCTCTGTCCCTCTGTCCCTCTGTCTCTCTCTCCTCTGTCCCTCTGTCTCCTCTGTCTCTCTCTCTCCTCTGTCCCTCTGTCTCCTCTGTCCCTCTGTCCCTCTGTCTCTCTCTCCTCTGTCCCTCTGTCTCCTCTGTCCCTCTCTCTCCTCTCTCTCCTCTGTCCCTCTGTCTCTCTCTCCTCTGTCTCCTCTGTCCCTCTCTCTCCTCTGTCCCTCTGTCTCTCTCTCCTCTGTCCCTCTGTCTCCTCTGTCTCTCTCTCTCCTCTGTCCCTCTGTCTCCTCTGTCCCTCTGTCCCTCTGTCTCTCTCTCCTCTGTCCCTCTGTCTCCTCTGTCCCTCTCTCTCCTCTCTCTCCTCTGTCCCTCTCTCTCCTCTCTCTCCTCTGTCCCTCTGTCTCTCTCTCCTCTGTCTCCTCTGTCCCTCTCTCTCCTCTGTCCCTCTGTCTCCTCTGTCCCTCTCTCTCCTCTGTCTCTCTCTCTCCTCTCTCTCCTCTGTCTCCTCTGTCTCTCTCTCTCTCCTCTGTCCCTCTGTCTCCTCTGTCTCTCTCTCCTCTGTCCCTCTGTCTCCTCTGTCCCTCTGTCTCCTCTGTCCCTCTCTCTCCTCTGTCCCTCTCTCTCCTCTCTCTCCTCTGTCTCCTCTGTGTCCTCCTCTCTCCTCTGTCTCTCTCTCTCCTCTCTCTCCTCTGTCTCCTCTGTCTCTCTCTCTCCTCTGTCCCTCTGTCTCCTCTGTCCCTCTCTCTCCTCTCTCTCTCTCCTCTGTCCCTCTGTCCCTCTGTCTCTCTCTCCTCTGTCCCTCTGTCTCCTCTGTCTCTCTCTCTCCTCTGTCCCTCTGTCTCCTCTGTCCCTCTGTCCCTCTGTCTCTCTCTCCTCTGTCCCTCTGTCTCCTCTGTCCCTCTCTCTCCTCTCTCTCCTCTGTCCCTCTGTCTCTCTCTCCTCTGTCTCCTCTGTCCCTCTCTCTCCTCTGTCCCTCTGTCTCTCTCTCCTCTGTCCCTCTGTCTCCTCTGTCTCTCTCTCTCCTCTGTCCCTCTGTCTCCTCTGTCCCTCTGTCCCTCTGTCTCTCTCTCCTCTGTCCCTCTGTCTCCTCTGTCCCTCTCTCTCCTCTCTCTCCTCTGTCCCTCTCTCTCCTCTCTCTCCTCTGTCCCTCTGTCTCTCTCTCCTCTGTCTCCTCTGTCCCTCTCTCTCCTCTGTCCCTCTGTCTCTCTCTCCTCTGTCCCTCTGTCTCCTCTGTCCCTCTGTCTCTCTGTCCCTCTCTCTCCTCTGTCCCTCTGTCTCCTCTGTCCCTCTGTCTCTGTCCCTCTGTCCCTCTGTCCCTCTCTCTCCTCTCTCTCTCTCCTCTCTCTCCTCTCTCTCCTCTGTCCCTCTCTCTCCTCTCTCTCTCTCCTCTGTCCCTCTGTCCCTCTGTCTCCTCTGTCTCTCTCTCCTCTGTCTCTCTGTCTCCTCTGTCCCTCTCTCTCCTCTGTCCCTCTGTCTCCTCTGTCCCTCTCTCTCCTCTGTCCCTCTGTCCCTCTGTCTCCTCTGTCCCTCTGTCCCTCTGTCTCCTCTCTCTCCTCTGTCCCTCTGTCTCTGTCTCCTCTGTCTCTCTCTCCTCTGTCCCTCTGTCCCTCTGTCTCTCTGTCCCTCTGTCTCCTGTAGGACTCCTCACATTGACAGACTGGCCTCTGAGGGGGTCAAACTGACCCAGCACCTCTCTGCTGCCCCCCTGTGTACGCCGAGCCGCACTGCCTTCCTCACCGGACGCTACGCCCTGCGCTCAGGTACTGTCCCCGTCCTCTGTCCTCTGTCCTGTGTCCCTCTGTCCTTCTGTCCTCTGTCCCTCTGTCCCTCTGTCCTCTGTCCTGTGTCCTTCTGTCCCTCTGTCTCCTCTGTCCTCTGTCCTCTGTCCTCATTATGAGTCTGTCTACATCTCCAAAGCTCCAAACGCTCTGTTCCACCTTGTGATGTCATCAAGTGGTAGTTTTCAAGTGAACAGCTCCTTTTACCTTTAGTTCAGTAGAGATCGGCAAATGATCCAAATGATTCTACTGAACTGTACTTTAAAAACACAGTGGAGCTCTTCCTGAAACAAAACTCCAGGTAACGACATTAGAACAGATCAGAAAATCGTGTCATTTTGGCCCTTTAAGTTCAGCAGTTTATTTAGGAGCCGAAAACAGAACCGATCGGGCGTAATCACACATTAACCCACACGTCCAGAGCAGAGACGCCAAAAATCAAAAGGTCAAAAAAAAAACTTTATAAGAGTCAAGAGTTAGGAAACCCTTTTCATTTCTGTTTCTTTTTTTATTTCCAGTTTTATTTACACTGCAGAGTCTCACCGAAGCATCAAAACTCTGACTGACACATGTGGAATGTAATAGACAAACCCTAACTCCACCCTTTACTTTGACCCTTTTTTGCTTTTTTACACTTTTTTTTTTTTTGTATAATTTCTTGACCCTGACGTAGCTGAGAAGTGAAAACCATTTCAGGAGGCCAAGGGTTTGCAGCAGCTGTTAACAAAGCAAAGGGTGGAGAAGAAAAAAAAAAGAGTTTGAGGAAACGTTTGATATTTCATGGTAATGTTTGATAATAGTTCAGTTGTGGAATATTTTAATCCATGTTTTAATCAAATTTATTTAATCTTAAAATGTGTAAATGTATTTTTTTTAAATTAACGTACAGCTATAAAGTTCAGTTTTAATGTTTTCATAAGGTGGAGGTTTTAATAAAAGCCCTTTTGTTTTTGTTTTTGTTTTTTGCCTCTTCCTGCACCTACTTTTTAATCCAATGTGCATTTAATTGTTATACACATGCAAAAACAAAAATCTAACATGTTTATTAAAAAAAACTAAAGTTTTTCATTATATTTATTTAGATGAGACTCATTTTTCTTTGCTACATAATGCCGTACAAGTTACTTCATAAATTCAATGTCTTCTGTGTGTTTTTCAGAAGTAGAAAGTACTAAACGTATTCTGTAGAAAAATAAAAACACTTTTGTCTGGTTGTGTTTTTTTGACCTCTGGATTTTTATTGGGGAAAGACGTTTTTCCCTTTAACACATGAAACCGCCCCTTTAAATCCACCTGTTTTTGACAGAAAGAAGTTACAGTGACATTATACAGTAACTCAGATTAACTATGGTGTGAAACTCTGTGTCCTCTCTGTCCTCTCTCTGCCCCCTCTTCTCTCTCTGCCCTCTCTCTTCCTCTTCTCTCTCTTCTCTCTTTTCTCTCTCTCTCTCTGCCCTCTCTTCTCTCTCCTCTCTCTCTGCCCTCTCTTCTCTCTCTTCTCTCTCTTCTCTTCTCTGCCCTCTCTTCTCTCTCTGCCCTCTCTTCTCTCTTCTCTCTCTGCCCTCTTCTTCTCCCTCTTCTCTCTCTTCTCTCTTTTCTCTCTTCTCTCTCTGCCCTCTCTTCTCTCTCCTCTCTCTCTGCCCTCTCTTCTCTCTCTTCTCTCTCTTCTCTCTCTGCCCTCCTCTTCTCTCTCTGCCCTCTCTTCTCCCTCTTCTCTCTCTCTCTCTCTCCTCTCTTCTCTCTCTCTGCCTCTCTTCTCCCTCTTCTCTCTCTTCTCTCTTCTCTCTCTTCTCTCTCTGCCCTCTCTTCTCTCTCTTGTCTCTCTTCTCTCTCTCTTCTCTCTCTTCTCCCTCTTCTCTCTCTTCTCTCTCTGCCCTCTCTTCTCCCTCTTCTCTCTCGTCTCTCTTCTCTCTCTTCTCTCTCTGCCCCTCTCTCTCTCTCTCTTCTCTCTCTGCCCTCTCTTTCTTCTCTCTCTTGTCTCTCTTCTCTCTCTTCTCTCTCTCTTCTCTCTCTGCCCTCTCTTCTCTCTCTTCTCTCTTCTCTCTCTTCTCTCTCTGCCCTCTCTTCTCTCTCTTCTCCCTCTTCTCTCTCTGCCCTCTCTTCTCCCTCTTCTCTCTCTTCTCTCTTCTCTCTCTTCTCTCTCTGCCCTCTCTTCTCTCTCTTGTCTCTCTTCTCTCTCTCTTCTCTCTCTTCTCCCTCTTCTCTCTCTTCTCTCTCTGCCCTCTCTTCTCCCTCTTCTCTCTCGTCTCTCTTCTCTCTCTTCTCTCTCTGCCCTCTCTTCTCTCTCTTCTCTCTCTGCCCTCTCTTCTCTCTCTTCTCTCTCTTGTCTCTCTTCTCTCTCTCTTCTCTCTCTGCCCTCTCTTCTCTCTCTTCTCTCTTCTCTCTCTTCTCTCTCTGCCCTCTCTTCTCTCTCTTCTCCCTCTTCTCTCTCTTCTCTCTCTGCCCTCTCTTCTCTCTCTTTGCCCCAGGTCTGGGCAGTGAGGGTCGGGTGCAGGTGCTGTTGTTCCTGGGGGGCTCTGGAGGTCTGCCCCCCTCTGAGACCACCTTCGCCCAGAGGCTCCAGCAGCAGGGCTACACCACGGGCCTCGTGGGTAAGAGCCTCTCTCTGTCCTCTACACCACGGGCCTCGTGGGTAAGAGCCTCTCTCTGTCCTCTGTCTCTGTTCATCTTGACAAACGCCAGTGAAGAAGAAAATGTCGTATTTTATTCCATAAGTTTGATTGGCCTCGGACAGATTTAGTGTTGGAGTGTGCGTCTTTGCGCTCACACACGGAAGAACAGGAGGCGTCAGTCAATAATTTATTTTAATTTCATTTGATATGTATTTGTGTGTATATTTGTGTGTTTTTGTGTGTGTTTCAGGTAAGTGGCACCAGGGCCTGAGTTGTATTTCTGTATATTTGTATGTATTTGTGTGTTTTTGTGTGTGTTCCAGGTAAGTGGCACCAGGGCCTCAGTTGTGAGCATCGTGAGGATCACTGTCACCATCCAAACCTTCACGGTTTCTCGTCGTTTTACGGTTTGCCCTTCACCCTGTTCAGTGACTGTGTGCCCGGGAACGGCAGCGACGTGCTGGTCGACCTGCAGGGGGCGCTGCGCGGACTCACCCTGCTGCTGGGGCTGGGGCTGGCCACACTGGTGAGTAAGAATGTCCAACATCAGACTGCGAGATAGGGCCAAAAAATCAAACCTCCCTGGAGGATTGAAGTCAGAGCAGAGACAGAAGCTCTTTACCTTTTCATTCTTCTCTTATTTTTATTTATTTATTTATTTTCTTTCTTTTTTTCTTTATTTATTTATTTAAAGGTGCAGTTATTATTATTATTATTATTATTATTAGTATTAGTATTAGTATTAGTATTAGTATTAGTAGTAATATTATTTATTTAAAAGTGCGTTGTGTAACTTTTCTGGTGGAGCGTCCATCAAATACTTTTCTCCATGGAGATGTTATTCCTTTGTCTGGAATGTTCCACAGTATGGCATTAAACCTTTCTATCTTCATGGAGACCAAACCAGACCAAGTTCCAGGTCAGATCTGTGGAGAGGCGACCCCGCTCACAGTCAGAATGTCTGTTTTTCTAGGTATTTTTGAGCTCTAGAACCACCTGTGATTGAATAAATGTAAAGTAGAGACAGAGAGAGAGAGAAGAGAGAGAGACAGGGAGAGAAGAATGGAGGGAGAAAGGGGGAGAGAGAAGGGGAGAGACAGAGCGAGGGAAGGAAGGGTTAGAGGGAAGGAGAGTCAGAGAGAAAGAAGGGGAGAAAGAGGGAGGAGTCAGAAGCGCGAGAGAGAAAGACAGAGAGAGAGAGAAAGGGGAAGAAAGAGGGCAAGAGATAGAGGGAGAGAAGGGTGAGGGAAGGAGAGACAGAGAGGAGAGAAAAAAGCAAAAGAGAGCGGGTGAGAGACAGAGAAGAAATGAGGGAGAAAGAGGGGAGATAGACAGAGAGAAGGAGTCGGTGAAGCACGAGAGAGAAAGAGAGAGAGAGAGAGAAAGGGGAAGAAAGAGGGCAAGAGAGAGGGAGAGAAGGGTGAGGGAAGGGGAGACAGAGAGAGGAAAGTGAGAAAAGCAAAGGAGAGCGGGTGAGAGAGACAGAAGGAATGAGGGAGAAAAAGGAGAGAGAGAAGAGAGAAAGGGGAAGAAAGAGAGGGAGAGGGGGGAGAGACAAAGAGAAAGAGAAGGAGAGAGGGAAGGAGGGAGAGAAAAGGAGAGGAGGAGGAGGAAAGGAAGAGAAGAGGACGAGAGGAGAGGAGAACGAGAGGAGGAGGAGGAGGAGAGGATTAAGCGAGGAGGAGATGAGGAGAAGAGAAGGAGGAGAGGAGTAAGGGAGAAAGAGGAGGAGGAGAGGCAAACAAATAGAGTGTGAATAACAGTGTAATCCAACATACTTCCTGCACTCATCTGTTTAACTCTATAAACTGTGAGGAGGCCCAGTCCTAAAGCTGTGCTGCCCCCGTGTGGTGCTGCTGGGTATTACACTTCACTTTTCCCATGTGATGAAGTCACATTTAAAGGAACTGTGGAGGATTTAGATTTTAAATTCCACAAATTCACAAACTTGACGGATCTTTGCCTCCAGATACGAAGTAAACGTGTTCAGATCAAAAATACAGCAGCTTTTAATGATAATTGTAATGCTCATTTATTCTTAAAGTTAAAATATTACGGAAAACTGACTCTTGTGAGGTTTTAGTCATGTTGGAATGTTGTTCTCTCAAAATCAGACCTGGAGTTGTGTTTGTTTCATTCACTTGTTTGAGGAACTCTTTATTATTAGTCTGTCTACATCTCCAAAGCTCCAAACGCTCATGTTAATAATATTTAACACTTGTGTAACGCTTTTCACGACACTCAAAGACGCTTCACGTAGATCAAGACACAAACACAAACGTCACACGCAGAAAAAACAGGAGATGCACTTGTTTGAATTCAGTTTTGAACACGTGAGTTTTCAGGGCTTTTTTGAAGACAGTGAGTGTGGATGAGGGAGTTCCAGAGGGCAGGAGCGGAGGACGTCCTGTCCCCCCAGGTCTTCTGTTTAGTCCCGGTTGAGGTCGGGGGAGACGGGAGGTTGGCGTCAGCTGATCGGAGGGCACGGGTGGAGGTGTGGTGATGGTGGAGGAGGAGCCTGTGGAGATCTTTGAGGACAGTGGTGAAGTGAACAGTAGAAATTGGCAATTCCGAAATGATTCAAATGATTCTAGTGAAGGTGTGTGGAGTTTAAAAACACAGTGGAGCACTTCCTGTATCACCACATGACATCACAAGGTGGAACAGAGTGTTTTCAGTTTGAGAGAAGAACTTGACTTTGTGTGTCAAACGTGGATGAAACAAAACACAACTCCAGGTGTTTGTGACGAGGAAACGACATTAGATCAAATCAGAAAATCGTGTAACATGGGCCCTTTAAAGTGGACTTAATTAAAGGTGCACTGTGTACTTTTCTAATTCTGATTTCTTCTTATTTGGTTCTAATTTGGTGTTTTGGTTCCAGACGATTCTCCAATCAGAACGCAGAATGAGCGTCACATGACTCTCTCATGTGGGTTGCTGGTTCAAAGCTGAAATCCAGTGTGTTTAAACCTAAAATGTCTCTGATCTGAACGGTCACTCCCTAAACCCCAGAGTCAGTGCTAGTGCAGCCTCTGCAGCTCAGGGAGGGAATTCTGGAGGTTCTGAGCTTCACATGAGCCTGTCCATAAACTGAGACTGAGACAAACGCAGGACGTGTCTCTGTCTGCAGGACGTGTCTCTGCAGGACGTGTCTCTGTCTGCAGGACGTGTCTCTGTCTGCAGGACGTGTCTCTGTCTGCAGGACGTGTCTCTGTCTGCAGGTGAAGGATCTGGAGACACAGCGTCAGATGGGATTATAGAACTTTTTTGGAACAGAGCTCAGGATACAAACAGCTCCTTTAAAGCTGCATTTTGTAACTTTTGTGTGTGTGTCTGTGCACTGGTGGACCTCACACTCTCTCTGTGTTTCCCCGTCTCCCCCTGCAGGTGTTTGTGCGCTGGTGCAGCCTGGTGGACCTCAGTCCCTCGCTCCTGCTGTCTCTTGTGGTCCTCCTCCTGCTCCTGGCCTCGGTGTGGGTGGTGCCGTTCGGGCTGTTGCGCAGGTGGAACTGTGTCCTGATGAGGGACAGGGAGGTGGTGGAGCAGCCCCTGAAGGTGGAGTCTGTGCCCCGGCGGCTGCTCGCAGAGGCCCAGGACTTCATCCACAGGTGGGACTGACTCGTGCTGGGGAAGTACTGTCCACTTTGTGTTGTTTTTCTAGAAGTTCTCTTTTTCTAGAGAATTTAAAAGCCCTGTAGTACACAAAATGGAGAAGTCTTTATTTATAAAGCACTTTTAAAAACAAGGTTTACGAAGTGCTGTACAAGCAGAAAGAACAATAAAAACAGCATCTAGAAAGCACAAAATCAGACAATGATGCAAACAATTCAATTAATAAAAATAAATAAGGAATAAAATCAAGCTAAAACCAGTTAAAGGAAGGCCAATCGACAAAAATGAGTTTTAAGAAGTGATTTAAAAGACGATTGATGGTGCAAAGCCTTATTTCCTCAGGCAGGTCAAGCCGAGGCGCCTGGACTGAAAAATCTCGTTCATGTGCCTGTTTCGGGTTGATGGAGAGCACAGACACAGGCAGAACATGCAAACTCCACACAGAAAAGCCTATAACATCTCTGCTCTCTGTAGGAACAAAGACCGTCCGTTCCTCCTGTTCTTCTCCCTGGTCCACTTGCACACGCCGCTCTTCACAAACCCTCAGTTCATGGGGAAGAGTCTCCACGGCCTGTACGGGGACAACCTGGAGGAGATGGACTGGATCATCGGTCGGTGCTCCTCACCTTCTCTCAGAATTTGAGAAGATGGTGGAGGCTCTGGTGTGTTTACTTCCTGTTCTAATGACTGTTCAGGTCAGGTGACTGAGACGGTGGACTCTCTGGGCCTGTCCAACCACACCCTGATGTACTTCACCTCAGACCATGGAGGACACCTGGAGGACAGGGACCACACGGGGCAGAAAGGAGGCTGGAACGGCATTTATAAAGGTTCTGAGCTGTTAAATCGGCTTCAAAGTAGTAAAAATAGGTTCAGAATAAAGCAAGAATATAATTAGTTTGGTTCAAAAGCGTCTCCACTGTCTAAACGCTCATTTATGCTCCGCTTTTGTACATAAACAGATCTGTAGAAGCCGTCACTGCATTTACACTTCCAAATAATCTTCTAATGTCAAGGCTGAAGAGGAGGGAAATCAACACAAGATCTACAAAACCCTGGTCTTTGTCTTTGTCCCTGACCTACAATGTCGCTTTGCAGGAGCTTTTGAGGAGGCCATGATGGACGAGTGCGACTGAGATGTTTGTTACTGCACGAGTGAACAGTCTGCAGGCTGGACTAGAACTTTAATGTACAGTTTAATTTGCAAACTGAACAAATCAGACAGTGAAATACTATGAGATTCAGTGCAATACGGTATTTAAGGATCCACATTAGTCTCTGTAGTTGCACAGATTACTCTTCCTGAGCTCCACTCTCAACATAAAATCACACAAAAACACTTTGACCGAACGTTAACAGTGAATCACATAATAAATACATAACAGTCACTTTTTTCATGTGGGAACAGGCAGAAAACACGTCCATCAGTTCATCGCAGTTTGTTTAGAATTGATTTCTTGATAAACGACTGTGTATCAGCGTCATTTCTTGAAGCAGATTTTCCCAGTGAGAAATGTCTCTGTATATAAAAGTTTTTTCAGTGCATTCGTTCTTGGTTTAGGAAAAGTAAAGGCTCGTCTTGACTCCGAGGTCTGTGCGTCCAGACTCTGTGTAAGGACAGAACCAAACTACATGTCCGTCTCTCTTTGACGTTCATCCATGTCCGTCTCTCGTGCTTAACGTTAACACGAGTTCTGAAAGGGCATCTGAGCTAATCTCGCAGCTCGATTCTGAACTTTCTGCGGTTTGTCCAGGTCTTTGTTGGCAGCACAGACCCTCAGGACAATAATCCAGAGGAGATAAAACGAGAGAACGTATTACAACTTTTCTCACTTCAATTGGCATAAATTGAGTATTTCTTCTAATTACTGAAGTATTTCTGCTCATTTTAGTGATAATATTATTTATTTGAGTTGTTCATGACAGAGTTCGGTCTAATGTGACACCCAAAGTTTAACCTCTGTCCATTGTTCCAATAATTGGTTATTGATAGAAATATTTAACTTCAGTCCAGTACGTGGAGACACTGGTGTGTGTGTCTCTTAAAAACATAAAAGTTTATTGTTTTGTATTTGTCGTTGTCCTTGTCTGTTTTAAAAATGGACCATGAGTCGAGAAGAAAGAAGAACTGAAATTGAACTGAAATATTTCAGGTGTTTTTTATTTTATTTTATTTTTCCAGGAGGGAAGGCGATGGGGGGCTGGGAGGGGGGGATCCGGGTGCCGGGGATATTCCGCTGGCCCGGCAGGTTGCCCCCTGGCAGACAGGTGCACGAGCCCACCAGCCTCATGGACCTGTACCCCACCCTCAAGTACCTGGCCCGGGACACCCAACCTGACAGGTACAACACCTGCCTCTCCTGCCAACTTACACCAGTGTCCTTACCCAGGGACCACGGAATGTTTAGTTTTCTATTTCTACTATTTCTACTATTATTTTATTTTTATTGATTTATTTATTTAACTGTTTCTATATTTCTATACTATATTAAAATATATTTGTGGTTTTGTTTTTTGTTTTTTGTTTTTTTTTCATTTTTCGTTTTTTGTTAAAGGCCCTTGTTACACTATTTTCTGCTTTGTTCTAATGTCGTTTCCTCATCACACACAGACCTGGAGTTGTGTTTTGTTTTACATATGTTTAACACACAAACCCTGCAGAAAACACTCTGTTCCACCTTGTGATGTCATCATGTGGTGATACAGGAAGTGCTCCACTGTGTTTTTAAACTCCACAAACCTTCACTAGAATCATTTGGGTGAGTTAAGCCCTGGAATTGTCGATCTCTACTGAACTGAAGGTAAAAGGAGCATTTCATGACATCACAAGGTGGAGCAGAGCGTTTGGAGCTTTGGAGATGTAGACAGACTAATAATAAAGAGTTTCTCAAACATGTGAATGAAACAAAACATAGCGGGTTTGACCTTTGACCTTCAGTTGCACGCTCATATTCATCACTGTCTGATCCTGTGTCTGCTGTGAAATTTGCCGTCAGGGATTTACGATCAGAACTCATCTGAAAACACACAGAGGTCACGGGGTCAACGCGTCAACAGACAGTTTTTTTATTCATTGATTTTATTATTATTGTTCTTTTATCTATTGATTGTATTAGTTCCTTTTGTTTGGAACATCATTCTGCTGATTTAAATGTTTTAACTCTTTGTGAAGCACTTTGGAAACCGTCTTGTTTATGAAATGTGCTGTTCAAATAAAGTTGGATTAGATGTGGGAATACAACAGGGGCTGGTCTAAATACAAATCGGTATTGAAGCCAAAAACGTTGTGTATTTCCTGTACTTCCTGTTCCTGTCTGATTCTGCCCTGTGTTTGTTTCAGGCTCCTGGACGGGCACAACCTGATGCCACTGCTGGAGGGCACAGTCCACAGATCTGAGCACGAGTTCATGTTCCACTACTGCGGAGTCTACCTCAACGCTGTCCGCTGGCACCCCCCTGGAAGTCAGTACACCTGTCACTAAGACCACCAGAAAAGTTACACAGTGCACCTTTAAAGAGCCATTAAACACCCTCCCGAAGCTTTACTCCACTCCTGGGCAAAATCTGAAAAATCCTCTAGAGTGGGCGGTCCCGGCGGGTTGGGAGCGGGTGTGGGGCGGTCCCGGTGTGGGGCGGTCCCGGTGTGGGGCGGTCCCGGTGTGGGGCGGTCCCGGTGTGGGGCGGTCCTGGCGGGTTGGGGGGAGCAGGTGTGGGGCGGGCTCTAAAGCGATGATTGACAGCTGACCGACAGCCACAACAGTCCAACATGGATTGTTTCAAAGTCCGGAGCACACGGTGCCCTCCGGACTTTGAAACAGAGCGGACATTTGTGCTCGGGTCTCGCCGTTTCCCTTTTCTCCAGACACGGCGGGACATGGCAGTGCCCGGCGGTGCCAGGTGGGGGCGGGGCTGAGAGGGGCTCCTCACGTCGTCGATTATTACGCTGGTCACATAATAATCTGCATCTGACTCATTGGCGGCCGTTTGTCCAACCCAAAAACTCAAATGTCGTGGCCGTAGTTGATCCTAAAGAAGCGGAACAGACACGACTTTGACCCAAAAGTCAAATTTTTAACAAATATGAACTAAAATGCCAAAATAAGGCCAGGGGCAGGTTTACACTTCTGTTTTAGACCCATTGCGATGAGAGAAACCGGTCATATTAAAGCAAATCAGATCTTTAAGACGGAGGGTCTGTCAAATGCTTTTCTTCATGAAGATGTTATTGTTTTGTCTGGAATGTTCCACAGTGTGACATTAAACAGCTCTACTTTACATTTATTCAATCACAGGTGGTTTTAGAGCTCAAAAATACCTAGAAAAACAGACATTCTGACTGTGAGCGGGGTCGCCTCTCCACAGATCTGACCTGGAACTTGGTCTGGTTTGGTCTCCATGAAGATAGAAAGGTTTAATGCCATACTGTGGAACATTCCAGACAAAGCAATAACATCTCCATAGAGACAAGCGTTTGACGGACCCTCCACCAGAAAAGTAACACAATGCAGCTTTAAATTGGTGGGATAAAACCTGTTGTAAATATAAATTATAGTTTTACACTGATCAAGAAGCAATTTGTGAAGAAAAGTAGAAAAATATGTTGAAAATTACAGGAAGTAGAGAGTTCTGTATCGATGACATCAAGGTGGGGAGAATGAAACTTTTATTTAAACAGAGTGAAGGTGTTTTATAATAGTTTTATTTGTCAGATAATAATTCCTGTGTACATTACAGGAGTTTTCGCCCAGTGTATTACAGGGTTGCTAGGTAACAGTTAAGGTTAAGTTAGTGTGATGTCATGATTTCCAACCAGGAAGTAAAATTTAAAATCTTAAAAATGTCCAAACTGCAAACGGCTTATTTTATATATAATGAACTTAACTGTGTTTTATAAAAATGAGCAGTTCAAACTGTCATAGGCACTTGAATGTAATTGTTGATAGTATTTTCTCAGGTAAAAACAACAGACTGTATAAAAAAGTGTGTTTGAAAGTGTATAAAAAAGATTAACAGCGTTCAGCTCCAGTCAAACGAAGCTCACTGAGGCTAGCAGTTATAGGAGTGAATTTGGAGTCAGTTCCATCTTAGGAATAGGAGTTTATTTATGAGTCCTCCAATATGCTTGATCCACCCGGGTCATAACAGGTACACACACCACACGTGGGCACGCCCGGCACACGTGGGCACGCCCGGCACACGTGGGCACCCTCACCACACCAGCCTAATCTTAAGGCTTAGACTGAGTTAAGGGTTTGTGAGGTTGGACAGGTGGAAGAGGAGCCGGCCTTAATGATCCATTTTGATTGAGACGTCGGTTACAGGGATCAGTTTGGGCCTGATCTTTGGCTGCATCGGGTCATCGCTGGTGGACATTTTGTTTTCATCATGTTTCATCCTGGATAATTGTTGCACGTCAAAGTTGTGTGACTTTTCTTTATAGTGCGCGTTTTTAAAATACCTTAAGTCTTCGTTTAACTGCTCGTTTACGCCAAAAGCTCCAAACTTCTCCACAGAGATTTAGTTTGTAATGGGACCTAAAATGGGCCGTAGAGATGTTTTCTGTAAAGTTTGATGTGTGGAGCGTCTCTTTCACACCTGCAGGCCATTTTAATAAAATAAATAAATCAGCCTGAACTTCTTTCTGTGTAGAGCAGATCATAGTAATGTAATCTATGAAACATACGTACAGGGAAAGTCTAATAACGTCTAAGAGGGGGGGGTTAAAAGTTCAGACTTAAACATGGTCCTGACTCATGGTCTGAAAGGTACACTTCCCTTAAATCTGTTAATATTTCATTTTAATGTTTTAATTTTCTCCAGTCCAAAGTCCATGGAAAAAATGTACGGGAAATTTACTTCCAGAAGAAAATCTCAAATAATCTAATAAAAACCTGTTTGTCTGCATCCTCAGGCGACTCCATCTACAAAGCCCACCTGTTCACCCCTAACTTCTCACCAGAGGGCGCTGTGGGCTGCTACGACACTCACGTCTGCATGTGCCACGGCGATCACGTGACCCCGCAGACTCCGCCCCTCTTGTACGACCTCACCCGCGACCCCTCGGAGTCCCGCCCCCTGACCCCGCAGACGGAGCGGCGATATTATGAGGTGCTGGAGCGTGTGGACGAGGCCGTGCGGAGACACAGGGACACGCTGAAGGAGCAGGTCCACCCCGAGGGCCCCTCCGCTCAGATGTCCTGGTCCCGGATCCTCTGGAGGCCCTGGCTCCAGCCGTGCTGTGGGACTTTCCCCTTCTGTGGGTGTGAGGAGGAACGGGCACCATAGACTGTTTATCCTCCTGGGACTCCAAGAAAAAAAGTGTATTGCAATATGGTTTTTTTTGTGATTTTTCTATCTATTTGGAGGTAAATGAAGACCTTAGAATTTAGACTTTATTAATTTTATTTAGATTTATTATTTTATAGCATGTCCTCTGTAATGGACGCTGGGGACGTTTTGGTGTTAAATCCATGTAAAGTTTAAAACCGAACTAACTTTTTTGATAACCAACGTCTGTGACAAGCTTCATTGTGTTCATTTTTTATCCCGGACATAATATTACCCTATAATCCTCCAGCCCTTTAGTCAGAGGAAACTATCCCCCCCTCATGTGCACAGAACCGGGGAACTCACTTTAAAACTGGCAGCTGGTTTGCTCGGCCCAATGTTCCCTGGTACTTTCCCCGTCTATAGAGTGTGAGGAATAGAGGAACATGGGTATGATCTCGCCTTTCTGGTTGAATATTTAATTAAGTTGCGGGTATTGGGGAAAAAAAAAAAAAATCAAATCCCTCTACTTGTTTCAAATAAACAAATGTGAAAGACTGAAACATTTGTTAAGGCCTTGTGTGCGTTACAAACATTCCTCACTACGAATCCATGTCACCAAACAGTAGGTTATTAAAAAAATCCCAAAACAGTGGCCCTATAGTTCCTCCTTATACAAATATTTATTTACCTTTGCACATCCGAGCAGCACAGTCACTGCAGCACCTCAAGTATGAAACTGCTGGGCTCCTAAAAAGGAACTGCAAAAGGTTCCTGCAGTACGAACACCCACAATCATCACTGTGAATTCTGCAGATTGGTCCTGGTTTGGAAACATACAAACTCTTTAAAAAACACAGGAACAAGCCTGAACCAACCTAGATCTGGTTCTCCAGCCAAAGGGAACCACCAGAGAAGACCGAGCTCCTATACGCCCAAATACAGAAGAATAGATTGGCTCAGAGGAGGAGAGTGAAGAAAAGCCCGTCCAATCAGAGAGCAGCGCCTTCCCCATCGTCCAACCAGAGAGCGGCTCGGATTCTGCCGTCCAATCACAGAAGGGCGCTTTTCCCTGGAACATAGACGGGGAACCGTTCCATCTGAGACACGAAGTCCTCATCAGGTCAGACCACAGACTGTGTAAAGAAGTGGACTGAGGGAGTGAGACGTCCCCACAGCGTTCAGTCAAATGAAGCTCACTGGGGCCAGCAGTTATAGGAGCCAATCAGGAGCCAGGTCCATATTAGGAAGAGGAATTTATTTACGAACAAAATAGTGAAATAAAAACCCCAGGATCATGTAGAACGGGTTCATACCAACATTTTAAGAGTGAAATGACGAGGCTCAGCAGCAGGTACAGAGAGAGGGGAAAAGTGCCTTGCCTAAAGACACAACAATTTGCCACTGGCGCCCGCTGTGTCCCGATTTTCCCAGAGGTCTCCTGGGATTGTAAACAGTTTGCAGAGGTTCAGAGTTCTTCCTCACTTCCCTTATGCATTCAGACCGTCCTCATTACTCACCACGATGAGTTTATAAACCCTTTACACAACTCTGAGACTAGAGTGTTACCAACTAGCATGCTAACAGCACACTTCCTAGTTCTCCGACAGTAAAACACCATAAGTAAAGATCGACCGATGTTTTATTTCATTTGATTTTATTCAAACAAATCTTCAGCATTTTCTATTTCAACATTATAAAACTTTAGTCCCTGGGTTGAACGAGGCCTGTCACGATAACACACTGTGGCTGAGTTCTTCTCTCAAACTGTTCCACCTTGTGATGTCATCATGTGGTGATACAGGAAGTGCTCCACTGTGTTTTTAAACTCCACACACCTTCACTAGAATCATTTGGATGATTTCAGTCCTGGAATTGCCGATCTCTACTGAACTAAAGGTAAAAGGAGCTGTTCACTTGAAAACTACCACTTCATGACATCACAAGGTGGAACAGAGCGTTTGGAGCTTTGGAGATGTAGACAGACTAATAATAAAGAGTTCCTCAAACATGTGAATGAAACAAAACACAACTCCAGGTCTGTTTTTGAGGAGGAAACAACTTTTAAACATGACTTAAAGCTCTCAAGAGTCAGTTTTGCGAAATACGGGACCTTTAAAAAACAACGCAAACCTTAAATAGTTCGTTTGCATCTGTAACGAATCATAGAAGTTCATAATTCAGTTTTCTACAGCTCAAATCACATCGTAGAACAGAAAAATAACCAACATTTTCCCAGTAGTGCAAAGAAAAAGTCTCTGTGATTAACACTGAGCCCAAAAAATGCCTGTTCCATCTGAGATCTGAGGGAGAAGTTGATATCGTGATACCGTGACAGGCCTTGGTTGAACATCGAGTCACAGATCAGCTACAAGGACAGAGGAGAAAAATAAATAGATAAAACTCTTTTTGGTTTAAATCTGTTTCACAATTTCAGTTCAGAATTTAAAAAGTAGAAAAAACTGAGCAGGAACCACGAGGCCCACAGTGTTTCTGGTGTTTCTCCTGCTCCGGTGGAGAACTTCACTCTGGTAGAACACAAGCTCTCACAGAAGATACTGATACTCTGCGGCTGATGTCATCAACATTCCCTGAGGGTGTGACGCTTGTCTGAAGAGGTGAGCTGATCTTTGCGGTTAAACAAGGCCCTCTTGTGCGTTTGCTAATGTGTGCGTTGTGTCTCATTGTCATAGTGATGCATGTAGAACACCCCCATTGTGATGTCACGGCAAAGTATCAATATACGTCAAACATGTATTCAGTAAAAACAGAAGTGGAATGAGGGAGTGTGATGTCACCGCAGCGTTGAAGGTTGTTGAAGGTATGTGCATTTTAAAGTTTACATCTTTTATCCATGTTCTAGTAGTTTCTTCTCACTGACCCTTTGAAGTTGTATCTGGAGTGATTTGTGCAGGTTTGAGTCATCTTTATTCTCCTGTGTTCAACACGTCATTGCTCCGATCTTCTCCCGCTGCCGTATCACGTCCATGCTCACTTCCATTTGGAACGCGGCGGCAAGTGGGTTGGCTATGTCCATTTATATAAACAGTCTGTTAAATCACATTAGATTAGGTTCTACCAGATTCCTCCAGGTTCCTCCAGGTTCCTCCAGGTTCGTCCAGGTTCCTCCAGGTTCCTCGGGGCACACAGAGTCCCCTGGGGCTCTTTGGTTCCTGCTCTCTTTGGTCTGAGCTTCAGTTCAGTGCAGTCAGTAGTGCAGTCATACAGCAGGTCCTCCTCAGCTCCTCTTCTGCTTAAGTCCTCCCCACCCAGAGGAGAGGTGGAGATGGTTCCTCATGTCTCTCTCTCCTGAGCATGGAAGTATAATAAGATCTGGAAGATGAACCCAAGATGGTGTTGTGTTGTTTTCAGTGGCAAAAAAAGTTTTTTTCTTCCACATTACCTCCTGAATACTGACGTAGCCCCACCCACCAGCGCGGGTAGGCTAACTCTTACAAAGCTAACTTTTAGGAGCTTTGGATTGAAAAATTATTAAAAGTTCACACTGTAAAAATACAGACAAATCCTTCAACATCTGACCTTTGTGAAAGCCAGATGCCCTGTCAGAACACGGAATTCACAAAAAATACACTATGTTCTATGGTCAGGTCAGAGGTTCGGTACATTGTGTTCTATGGGAGAATTTTGTTTGGGCCGGAGCTCCCAGGAGCTGCAGTACCTGGAGCGGCCACTAGTCGATCTCGCACCAGGACAGAGGGGGAGGGGCTTATCCACTTCTTATTATAGATCCATGCTTCTGAGCCAAGAAAAGCTATGATTTTACGAAAGCAAAGAAACATAACAGAACACACCCACTTTCAGTTCAAAGGTGTGACCTCCTAAAGGTCAGAGGTCACAGGGTACTTCCTTATGACTTCAGTGAGGTCGCCCCTCTGCGGTGTGAGCCCTGAGCGGGGCCCACAGTTCGCCAGAGGAGCAGAGCACCAGAGAGAGGGCAGTTCTTTAGGGGGAGGCCAATGAAGAGTTCTGGAGCTAGAGGACACCCCTGCCGCGTGCCCCCCTTGGCGAGTGCCCTTCCTGTTAGGAGAAGCTCTCTCTGGGGCTCAACTTTGGCACATAGTCCCAGCTGTCCCTCATCTTCTTCTGCTGCAGCTCTCTCTTGAAGAAGCCGGCCTGAAACACACACAATAAAAACACACAAGGATGAAGGGACTGCGATTTTTCTGGCATCTTTGTGCTTGTGATCAGATCATTTGTGTCCATCGTCTCCAATCCCAGTGAGGAGCACCACTGGTTTAGATGTTTTACGGCTGTAAACACAGGATGGTGAGGAGTACCTTCCAGAGGCAGTAGATGAGCACAGACAGGATGAGGAGCCCCAGGAGCAGACTGACCACGAGCAGCAGAACCCTGACCGCTGCAGAGGGCTTCTGGGAGAACAGCGCCACCACCTGGACCTGCACACACAGCACAAAGGTCAGATACAACACTCCTCCCACACACAGCACAGAAGCATTAGCTTTAGAATATTTTAAAAATGCAATAAAAGTGCAATATTCATTTTACCGACTCAAACACCTTGTTAAAATGCAGCAGGAATCAGAGCCATAAAGGGGCATGTGTAATAGTGTAATAGTGTAATAGTACGTGTAATATGAATCTGTGTAATGAAGGGGAACAGGATTTTTAAATGTGTGTCATGTAAGTGTTAAATGTCTGTTCTCACATGACTCTGATCTCGTCTCTGTGCACACACTGTGTTCATGTTCTGTTTTTGCACCTGCAGCCTGCAGCCTGCAGGGGGGGCTGCAGATGGAAATGAGCCCAGGGCTATAATCTGTCATATTTACATTTGTGTAAATCTTCATTAATGTGCACAATTCCACTTTTAAATAAATAAAATAAATACCTTGGCGTCCCTCTGCTCACTGGTCACCACTGTGTGCAGATCCTCCTCTGGACGAGACACAAACGCCACAGTGTCCAGCTTCACCACACTGTGTCGACCCTGTGACACACACACATCCTGATGATCATGTGACCTCAGCCGTTCACCTGATCATGTGATCAGTTCGAACTCCAACAGGTGATCTGATCTGTGCTGTTAAACAAGTCCTTCTAAATAACATTACTGTGACAAGCTAGCATTAGCATTAGCATTAGCATTAGCATTAGCCCACAGTTTTTCAGTTCGTCACTTTCACCTTTTAGTTGAAAATCAAATTCCTAAACAGGACCGTGAACGCTCGCACTGATCACAGGAAAATGAAAATGTGTTGTTTTTTACTTTTGTATACATAATTTTATATGTCCTGAGTTTTCAGACCAGATCGATTAACTTTTTGTCTGTGTTTGTTAAAGCGTGTGTTGTGTCACCATGGTAACCAATAAAGATTACCATACACATATATGTAGACCACCCCCCGCGTGTGCGTACCGGAGCCTGCAGCAGCACGGCCGGGTTGAGGCTGGTCTCCAGGTGGATGGTGGCGACTCTTCCCGCCTCCAGGGGCCCCAGGTGACAGACGAGGCGCTCACACAGAGGGTCCCGGGGGCCACAGAACTGCACAGAACACAGGGTAAAACAGGGCCCCATGAGGACTTTATGTACTCACTCCGAGGTGGGGCACCGATCTGATACTGGTATCGGATATCGGCTTCCAAATATCGGTTCAATCGATATCCTGGTTGGATAAATCGATGTTATAAGAGTTATGTGTGTGTGTGAGTGTGTGTGTGTGTGTGTGTGTGTGTGTGTGTGTGTGTAAGAGTTATGTGTGTGTGTGTGTGTGTGTGTGAGAGTGTGTGTGCGTGTGTGTTACCAGGAGGCGTGTGGCTGAAGGAGAGAAGAAGAAGACGAGCTGTTGGAGGAGTGAGGCGTGAGGCACCGCACAGTCGTCCAGCACCGAGAGCACCCTGTCCCCGAGGGAGCACCCGCCCTGAGACACCTACAACACACACAGGTACTCCTCACAAATACAGAACCACACCTAGAACACACACACACACTGTGTAAAGAAGTGGACTGAGAGAGTGTGACCCACAGCGTTCAGCGTCAGTCAAATGAAGCTCACAGAGGCCAGCAGTTCCAGGAGTGAATCTGGAGCCAGTTCACACAGATCACTACAGTCGGGTCATGTGACTCTGGACTCTGGGTGGAAAAACGTCCACTAAACTCTGATAAAAGTTGATTTGTGTCATAAATAAAGATCAGATCAGACTGACACAAGTGTTTATGGAATAATAATAATCAGACGAGTTTCTATGGCGATGGATTTAACGTAAACAAACCGGAGTATTTGCTCCAACGCTCGCGCCGCGTTTATTTAGTCGAGTTTTATTCAGAATCAGGATCTACAGCTCCATAAACCAGAACTTTTATCTGCTTCATTCAGTCAGGTGAGTAATAGTACTATAGTAGAAGTACATGAGTATAACAGTAGTAGTATTTGTAGTACTTTTATCTGCTTCATTCAGTCGGGTGAGTAATAGTACTATAGTAGAAGTACATGAGTATAACAGTAGTAGTATTTGTAGTACTTTTATCTGCTTCATTCAGTCGGGTGAGTAATAGTACTATAGTAGTAGTACACGAGTATAACAGTAGTAGTATTTGTAGTACTTTTATCTGCTTCATTCAGTCGTGTGAGTAATAGTACTATAGTAGTAGTACATGAGTATAACAGTAGTAGTATTTGTAGTACTTTTATCTGCTTCATTCAGTCGGTTGTGTCCAGTTAAACTCCTGTCGCTGTAGCCGTTGTTTCCCCGACTCTCCCAGTGCATTGTGGTCTATATTGACCGCTCTAGTGACACCGATGACCACGACTTTTCAAGGTGCATTGTGGGAAATTTTGAGTGCACTACTTTTTCACCAACTGGACATTTGTGACCCTTAAACAGCGCCCCCTGTAGGTTATAGTGTGGACATTCAGACACACCCATAGTCTCTGATCTGCAGTAGTGTGTGTGTCTGTGCTGCCCCCTGGTGTCTGTGGGGTGGTACTGCGCTCTGTACCTGATAGTCTCTGATCTGCAGTAGTCTGTGGGGGTGGGGCAGGAGGGTTCGGGGCAGAAGCACTTCCACCACGGTGTCCAGAGAGCGGCTCGGACCAGAGTTCACGACCTGCAACACACACGCACACACGCGCGCACACACACACACACACACACACACACACACGTTGGGTTTCCATGCTTCTTGGGACAGTCCATTGACTTCCATTCATTTCCTGGAGACTGATCCCAACCCTCCCCATAGTCACTACTCGCCTAACCTGAGCCTAAACCCTGACCATAAATAATCTGCAGCCATATCTGAACTTTAAACCCTGTTGTTCATCTAATAATAAAAGATTTGTATCACAGAGACCTGATTTTGACCCCATAAGGAAGGCAGGTCCCCATGATGTGAGTGTTATTATATTAGTCCCAACCCCAGACTCCTCACTGAGCACTGTCCCCCATAATCCTCCACTCCCCACACCTGCCATAACCCCTGCCATAACCCCTGCCATAACCCCTGCCATAACTCCTGCCATAACTCCTGCCATAATAGACCTCACAGTAGTGTATTCTCTTCTATTCTCAGTATTTGCACTTTATGATTTGCACTGATCCCGTCTTGCACCATGGCAACGTGACTCGCTTGTAATTTCACTGTTTCTTGTGACAATAAATAAATCCTTGAGTGTTATAAAAATGCCCACATAAGCCCCTGAGCTCATACTCTGTAGGTGAAGTTGAGGGTCTCGGTGTAACAGTCGACTGGGGCGTAGTCCGGCTCCAGCTCCGAGAAGGTGAAGGAGGAGGGGCTCACGTGTCTGTGGAGCACAAACCAGCAGGGGTCAGCACTGAGCGCTCAGCCAGAGGTCCACAACACAAACACTTATGCAACTCTTTTATTTAAAAATGCCTGCAGACAGAGACACGTCCTGGAGACAGAGACACAGACACAGAGACACAGACACAGAGACAGAGACACGTCCTGCGTTTGTCTCAGTCTCAGTTTATGGACAGGCTCATGTGAAGCTCAGAACCTCCAGAATTCCCTCCCTGAGCTGCAGAGGCTGCACTAGCACTGACTCTGGGGTTTAGGGAGTGACCGTTCAGATCAGAGACATTTTAGGTTTAAACACACTGGATTTCAGCTTTGAACTAGCAACCCACATGAGAGAGTCATGTGACGCTCATTCTGCGTTCTGATTGGATCTTAAGGACCAAATATGAAAGAGGACAGAGGACAGAGCAGGACTGACCCGTGGATGGACATGTCCACTTCCTGTTTGAGCGGCAGCACCAGACTCACAGAATTGTCCCCCAGAAAGTCCTCCTTCTCAAAGTTCTCACTGCAGAAGACACAAGACACAGAGGACAGGGGAGAGGGGAGTAACACGGTGAGAATTAGATTAGTTTATTTGTTTTATTTAAGAAAAGAAAATATATTGGCGTTCAAAAGGAGAAGGTAGAACTTACAGAGACCTAACCCTCATTAGGGCTGTGTTAAAATTAAAATACAAGATATCGTGATTCTACACTTGGTGATACACAAACATACTAATCAAGTCTAGTGTGACTGAATGTGTAAAAGTAAGCTGCAGTACTTATAAATGTCCAGGAGGGGGCAGAGCGGCTCACCTGCGGCTGCTCAGCTGGAGAGTGATGTCACCAGGTGTGCTGTTGTGGCTCACGTCCAATAGGAAGCTGACGTTGAGCTGCAGGAGGTCACATGGTGGTTAGACTCCGCCCCTCGCACACTCAGATCTTTGGATTCCTAATCATGAAGTGTTTTTATGTGTGTGGAGAGCCTGGTCTGATGTGCTCGAAACAGAAGGCAGACGTAACCAAAAAAGTGTCTTTGACCAGACAGAATTTATTAAAATTGACTCATGTTGTTAACGTAAAATAAATTAATTAGAAATAAACTGTTAACTCAGGTAAACAGAAAAAAAGTAACTTAAATTAAAGCAGTGCAACAAACGTTCACCTTGATACACAGAAGTCCAGCTGCTTTTCTGCCTCCCAGCAGGAAAAACCTTCCCCAGGAAAGTACAATTTTCCTTTGCAGGTCAGATGTTCAGGTAACTTTACTCTGACTCTAAAGTTAACCCTTTTCTTCACAAGGACCTAAGTCCCCTTTTAAATCAAAGTGTTTAACATAAACTAAGGAACTTAATGGAACTAAGGCCCACTTTGTCACAGTGTGGATCTCCTTAACGTGGACTTACCTGAGCCTGTGCAGGGAGGAGGAGCCCCACCACCCCACAGGCCACGCCCACTGTGCTGTTCACCTCCGCGATGATGTCACAGCTCACCGCCATCTCCTCCTGAAAACAAAAGGTTTGTATTTCACTGTGGCAAAGGACAAATTCAGTTCTGTCAACGGCTCATCCAGGCTGCTTCTTCAGTTCTGGTCAGACGCTGGTGGACACTGCCTGAAGGGGGCGCTAACTACAATGAAATTACTCTGGGACACACATATTTATTTACAGTTTCTGTTAGTCAGGTGAGTCTATTCAATATGGAGTGGGAGTGGGGGAGTAGTTAGCAGAACCATTCAGGGCCATGATGGTGTTTTCACACCTCTGGACATGTCCTGGCTAGTCCCATTGTTTTCTCTGTTTGTTTTGATTTAGGTTTGAGGATAGAGTTATAGATGGGAGACAAATGATGTCTGAGACCCCCATTTCTGTTCAAGGAAGGATTCTCTTTCTTGACAAAAATAGCTTCTTTAACTCCTCCTCTCAAACCAGTTCTTTTCTCTGGCCAAGATCTGGACCTCGCTGTCCTCAAAGGAGTGGCCTGTGGCTTTTAGGTGGAGATGTACGGCAGATTGCGGTCCTTTTAGGTGGAGATGTACGGCAGACTGAGGTCCTTTTAGGTGGAGATGTACGGCAGACTGAGGTCCTTTTAGGTGGAGATGTACGGCAGACTGAGGTCCTTTTAGGTGGAGATGTACGGCAGACTGAGGTCCACTCTGGCTCTCGTCTGTGTTGGTTCATCCTCTTGTGAAGTGGCTGTTTTGTTTCTCCAATGTAGCGCTCACTGCAGTCTTCACTACACTGAATGGAGTAGACCACATTGCTTTGTTTGTGGCTCGGTGTTTTGTCCTTAGGATGGACCAGTTTTTGTCTTAAAGTGTTTGTGGGTTTGAAAACAAAAACAGACACTTTACACTGAAAAACTCTCCCTCTCTGCCGTGGCCTCATCATTTTGGTGTTAAATGTTCGTATTAACGCGCTCTACATGATCCTGGGGTTTTTATTTTAATTTTTTTCCTATTCCTAATATGGAACTAGCTCCAAATTCGCTCCTTTGCAGTGGTGGAAGTTCACAAAGTACAAAAGTAACAGTACAATACTGAAGTACAATTTTGAGTTATCTGTACTTTGCTTAAGTACATTTTACAGTGGGTACTTTTTACTTTTACTTCACTACATTTAAGAGCAGGTATCTGTACTTTCTAGACCATTACATTTGAGATCTGGACTGAAAAGTAAAAAGTACTTTTCTTTATGGTTTGAACCTGCTGAAAAGGCTGAGACTTATTTTGAACACATTTAATTTCAGTTTGTGTCCAAACTTTGAGCAAACCAAACATACAAAAACATAAAAACAGCTGGAAAAATATAAAAATCATTTGAATCACTTAAAATCAGCCAAATTCTTTATCAAAATCACTACATTTGATGCTTTAATTGTTCAAAAAAATCTCAGCAAAATACTTTTACTTTTTACTCTTTTAGTTTTACATTTTTAAACAGGTCCTTCAATAGTTTTATTTAAGTAGATTTTTCCATGGGATACTTTTACTTTTACTTGAGTAATCTTGTCCCCTTGTATCTGTACTTTTACTTTAGTAACAAAATTGAGTACTTAATCCACCACTGCTCTGTTGTAACTGCTGGCCTCGATGAGCTTCATTTGACTGTAGCCGAACGCTGTGGGCGACGTCGGACTCCCTCAGTTGTTCTTCTACAGCTGCCCCTGTGTCGTGGGACTCACCGTGTGCACGCGCACGTACTGCACGGCGGGGGGGAAGAGGAGGGTGAGGCGCGGTAAAAAGGCGTCATCGCCGGCGTTTACCACAGACACGTTCACCATGAAGCTCCGCCCCCAACCCAGAGGGAAGTACGGGCGCTCACTGGGGACAAAACACACGCTAAGAGTCAAATCTTCAGTCAGAACGAGGTAAAGAGGACAGATAACAGATAATACTCCCTACAACTGTACAACTCACCCTTATGTGACAGATAATACTCCCTACAACTGTACAACTCACCCTTATGTGACACATAATACTCCCTACAACTGTACAACAACTCACCCTTATGTAACAGATAATACTCCCTACAACTGTACAACAACTCACCTTTATGTAACAGATAATACTCCCTACAACTGTACAACTCACCCTTATGTGACAGATAATACTCCCTACAACTGTACAACAACTCACCCTTATGTAACAGATAATACTCCCTACAACTGTACAACTCAACCTGATGTAACAGATAATACTCCCTACAACTGTACAACAACTCACCTTTATGTAACAGATAATACTCCCTACAACTGTACAACTCACCCTTATTTAACAGATAATACTCCTTACAACAACTCACCCTTATGTAACAGATAATACTCCCTACAACTGTACAACAACTGTAACTCACCCTTATGTAACAGATAATACTCCCTACAACTGTACAACTCACCCTTATGTAACAGATAATACTCCCTACAACAGCTCACCCTTATGTAACAGATAATACTCCCTACAACAGCTCACCCTTATGTAACAGATAATACTCCCTACAACAGCTCACCCTTATGTAACAGATAACCCTATGTTTCTGTCAGTCATCAGATCATTTTTGCACTGTTTTCCTTATGATCTCTTGTGTATAACTGAGATTTTTTATGACTTATTTTTCTATTTTATTTTGACTTGTACAAAGTTTGAATTTTGAATCAAATTTTAACTTTAAATGATTTGAATCTGACGTGTCACAAAATGAGGCTGTTCGTTTCCCTCTCTGTATATTCACATGTATTTGTCCCTCACACCACTAGATGTCGCTGTCGTGCTGTAGTTACCCGGGCAGGTCGAGCCGTGCGGAGAGCTGCAGGTCCGTGGAGCAGTCGTCAAGGAGACAGGAGCGCGAGAAGAGCGTCTGAAAAACACGGAATAAAACTTTAACACGTGACCAGCAGAGTCGACGTTTAAAGGTCCAATATCACACAAAAGTGACTCTTGTGAGGTTTAAGTCGTGTTCTAATCCTGTTTCCTCCTCAAAAACACCTGGAGTTGTGTTTGTTTCATTCACATGTTTGAGGAACTCTTTATTATTAGTCTGTCTACATCTCCAAAGCTCCAAACGCTCTGTTCCACCTTGTGATGTCATAAAGCGGTAGTTTTCAAGTGAACAGCTCCTTTTATGGAAGATAATTTGTTCTATTAGATTTTGAATTTTAAATATCACTGAATTTCTCACTTGGAATCTTTTAACTCTGGAAAAAAACATGTTTGAATTATTTTTATTTTGAATTTTAGTTGCTGAAATTCTAAGTGTACATTTGAACAGTGAAGAATAAAAATTTCACCTTTTAAATATTCAGCACAGACATTTTCAAGGCTCAAATTCAACAGTCAAAATTCACAGCAAAGATCCAAGACGCCAAGACAGAATCAATCGATCCTGTGTGAGTGAGGAGGACAGAGGCTGTTTCCTAATGGTTCTCATCTGTGGGCGGGGTTTACACTTAACAAATAAAAGAGATGAGGTTTTGATGAGGTGAATTCTGACCAATCAGATCGCTTCACTGCACCATTTCCTGTTTGTTACTAAGTTCGATCGGATCACACAGGATCGATTGATTCTGCCTTGGCGTTTTGGATCTTTACTGCAAATTTTTTTCACTTTTTCATTTTTTACACTCTGAATTTTGACTGTTGAATTTGAGGCTTGAAAATATTTGTGCTGAATATTTAAAAGGTCTTTTTTTTTTTTATACTGAATTTTAAACACTTTGAAAATGTACACTTAAAATTTCAGCAACTACTGTATAATTCAGAATAAAAATAATTCAAACATGTTTTTCAGAAGAAGAAATTCAACAAGATTTAAAATGTAAAATCTGATGAAACAAATGATCTTCAATATCCTTTTTCTTTTAGTTCAGTAGAGATCGGCAATTCCTGCGCTGAAATTATCAAAATGATTCTAGTGAAGGTGTATGGAGCACTTCCTGTATTACCACATGATGACATCACAAGGTGGAACAGAGTGTTTTCAGTTTGAGAGAAGAACTCAGCCAAAGTGTGTTATCGTGACAGGCCTCGTTCAACCCAGGGACTAAAGTTTTTATGTTTTTTAATTTGTTTGAATAAAATCATATTGCTCTCCTAACTGTGTTTACTGTCAGAGAATTAGGAAGTGTGCTGTTAGCATGCTAATAGGTTATGAGAATGTTTTTGTTTTTTTATGTAAATAACAGTTTTTTCTTGTTGTAGAGTGGGGCTGACCTCACTTTTTTGACTCACTTTTTAAACCTTCATTTACCTAAATAATGTTGTCTTTATTTATTAATGTAATCATAACTATCATGTAATCGTTTTTGTGCGTGTTTTGTCTGTTGTTAGCATTTAAGTTGCTAGGTAACAGTGTCGAAAAAACAGATTTTTTAACCTTTTCAATAAATTAAAAAATATACAAATACATTCAATTCATTTTTACATATATATAAAATTGTAAAAAATATATAAAATTGTAAAAAAAAAAATCAAAACTTAAAAATGTAATGATATTCCATTGTATTAAATTTGTACAAGTATATTTGACTGTGAAAATGCTGTGCACTTTGATCCTTTTGTCAGAGGAAGTGACCCCGGTTTGCTCCGCCCACAGGAACAGGAACAGGAACAGGAAGTGGTTAGAGGGTTTAGCCTCATTAACCCAAAACGTGTCTCTTCAAAACCGCCTTCATAATCACACTTTTTATCAAATAAAGCAGGACTAAACCAGGACTAAACCGGTACTAAACCAGGACTAAACCAGGACTAAACCAGGACTAAACCGGGAAAAAACCAGGACAAAGCAAGGAATGGACCAGGACTAAACCAGGACTAATCCAGGATTAAACCGGGACTAAACCAGGACTAAACCAGAACTAAACCGGGACTAAACCAGGACTAAACCGGGAAAAAACCAGGACAAAACAAGGAATGGACCAGGACTAAACCAGGACTAAACCAGGACTAAACCGGGAATAACCGGGACTAAAGCAGGACTAAATTGGGACTAAACCAGGACTGAATCTGGGACTAAACGGGGACTAAATCAGAACTAAACAAATCAATCTTCCATTTATTCAATTACAGGTGTTTTTATTGCTCACAAAAACAGGAGCGGGCTCGCCTCTCCACAGATCTGCAGTGTAACTTGGCCTGGTTTAGTCTCAGTGAAGATAGAAAGGTTTAATGCCATACTGTGGAACATTCCAGACAAAGCAACAACATCTCCATGGAGAAAAGCATCTGAGGGACCCTCCAGCAGAAAAGTTACACAATGAACCTTTAAATTTGATGACGCTCCAAATATTTGTCAAAGATGCAAAAAAATGGAATTTAAAAAAGCAAACAGTTTTGTCAGTGAGCAGCTAGATTAACCAGATAATTGATACTCTGCAGCTCATGTCATCAACATTCCCTGGGGGTGTGATGCTAACTGGAGACACTGCTCTGTCTGAGGCTCTGTCACTGTAGTTAGACTTTAATCCGAGCTTTGTTTTCACACAATCTGACCAGAAAGAACTGACTCAGTTGGAACTACGACAGGCGAGAAGGTGAAGACTCTCACATTTTTAGCTGAAAATCAGGACTGAAAATCAGGTCTAGTCCTGAGTTAATCCTGGTTTAGTCCTGATTTAGTCCTGGCTTAGTCCTGGTTTAGTCTTTATGTGATAAAATAGAGATGAGTTTCAAATCTAACAGAGCTTCAGACAGAGCAGTGCCTATAGTTAGCGTCTTGACAGCTGCCTCGGCCTGTGGCGTGGACAGGTGGGCATGTCTCACCTGTGCGCTGGCGCTTTTGGCCCCGCCCCTCTGCAGGATGGGCCTCAGGGGGGGGAGGGGCCTGTGCGGGCCGCGGGGGGGCGTGGCTTCTCTCAGACCGAACGAGGCCCGGAAGAGCACCGGAGTGAAGATGTCCCTCACGGGCCTCTGTAGAACGAGCAGGAAACACGTAAACATGACGCACTTTTAAAGGTCCTGTTTTAAACTAAAGTGACTCTGTGAGGTTTAAGTTCTAATGTTTCCTCCTCAAAAACACCTGGAGTTGTGTTTGTTTCATTCACATGTTTGAGTAACTCTTTATTATTAGTCTGTTTACATCTACAAAGCTCCAAATGCTCTGTTCCACCTTGTGATGTCATCAAGTGGTAGTTTTCAAGTGAACAGCTGAAATGATCCAAATGATTCTAGTGTGTGGAGTTTAAACCACAGAACTTTAATCAAACCTGAAGCTGAACCCAAGATGGCGTCGTGTTGTTTTCAGGGGCCTGGGCTCATCCAAAAAATACGTTTGTAACGTGCACGGCGTAAAAAATAAAAGTTAAACATTTCTCTCTCTGACCTCCTGGATATTTAGCATTTAATAAAAAAAGGTTTGCAAAGTTTCACAAAAAACACAGTGGAGCACTTCCTGTATCACCACATGACATCACAAGGTGAAACAGAGTGTGTGAATGAAACAAAACACAACTCCAGGAGGAAACAACATCAGAACAGAGAATGGGCCCTTGAACAGAACAATAATAATATAACAATCCCACAATGCACTGCAGCGTTACATCACTATCGTAGGGTTCTCTAAAAGTGTGTGTGTGTCTGTGTGTGTCTGTGTGTGTGTGTGTGTTGTGGGGGCGGAGTTTACCCTCAGAAAGGCCAGGTGTGTGTTACAGGTTCGCTGCCCGAGCCGCGCCCGGACACGCCCCCTCGTGCTATTGGACGAGCCGTTGCCGTGGAAATAGAAGCGGTGGGGGAAGGAGGGTTTGTGCAGGAGGTCAGAGGTCACATTGTACAGGAGGTCTAAGGACACAAGACAAGAGTCAGATGCCCTCCTTGTGTGTCAGATGCCCTCCCTGTGTGTGTCAGATGCCCTCCCCCTGTGTGCCAGATGCCCTTCCTGTGTGTCAGATGCCCTCCCTGGTCTTTTTCTGTGTAAAAGCTGCTAACTTTATCGTTTAGACCTCCACAGAGTTCTGAAATGTGACTCTCGTGTTCATTCATCAGTTCAGATTTCACTCAAATTGCTCAAATCGTAATATTCCTGGAGTTCTTCCCACGTGCACTTTGAACAGAATTGTACTTGTGAAATCACAAATGAAATCACAACAACCAAATCTAAATCTAGAAACCATTATTAAAAAACACACGCTATTTCTGCTTTTTTTTCCCAACGTATCCAGGAAGTTCGATGACTGTTTTCCATCTAAACCCTAAATGAATGACTCACAATCTGGATTTGGTGAATAAAGAATTTCCTGTTTATTTAGAAATGAGTGGGGGAGGATAGGGGGTAGGTGAAAACTGGAATTTTCTGAGCACTCAAGTCTCAAATGCAGAAGAATACAGTGTTACTCAAACATGCACACATCAGTCTAAATAGAAAAGACCTGTTATGTCCTCTTTAAAAACATGAAGCAGACTCTCTGAACGAGTGCTAGTGCGGCCTCTGTCCATATACTGAGAATGCGAAAAACCTGGATGTGTCCTATAGACTCAGAAGAAGAAGAAGTGGTCACTGTCCGCGTTTGGTTGCAGTCAAATGAAGCCAATTGAGGCCAGCAGTTATAGCGGCAAATCTAAAGCCAAGTCCCATATTAGGAAATCCGAGTGCGTAAGCGAAGAGCCAATCAGGAGCGAGGTTGTTTTGAACTTTTCAGTTTGGAGGTCTGTCACCTGCTTGTTTCTATGGATACGTCATTGCTCTGCCTGGAATGTTCCACAGTGTGACATTAAACAGCTCTACTTTACATTTTACAGGTGGTTTTAGAGCTCAAAAATACCTAGAAAAACAAACATTCTGACTGTGAGCGGGGTCGCCTGTCCACAGATCTGACCTGTAACTTGGTCTGGTTTGGTCTCCATGAAGATAGAAAGGTTTAATGCCATACTGTGAAACATTCCAGACAAAGCAATAATACACACTAAACACTAAATCCACTTTTTATTGCTACTAAATTGTGTACATTGTGCTTTAATTGTATTATCTACTGTTCCAAGTCTTTTTTTTTTTTTTTTTTTTTTGGCAGTTTTAATTCAAACTAGGGACATGAGCAGCTGTCTGGTCAAAAAAACGTCTCTGCAATTTCCAGTAGTTGGTGACATCACGCAGAACTGCCCCGATCACATCCAGGTGTTTCTGATACAAACACCTGGAGGGACGGAGTTTGAAGTGTGGATACCTGTTAGACCAATCACACTGTTCCTTATACCCCCAGGCCCCGCCCCTTTAGTCCTCCAGGCCCCGCCCCTCTCATAAACACAGTCCAGCGCACTCACCCACGGGTCCCCTGAACTGCCTGGAGCTGACCCGGAAGCAGACGCTCACGTTCATGCAGATGGTGGGAGCTCTTTTCTCTGTGCACAGCGCCCCCTGCTGGTCCACGCGCTCGGGCAGGTGCACTGAGGCCTCCACTCGCACCACGGGCCGGGACCTGGGACAGAGACAGAGGCTGGGAATCGCAGGGTCCCTCACGATTCGATACGATACTCGATACAGAAACCAAATACATTTTAGTCACAATATTTCTTTGTTAAACCGCCACCTGAGCAAAGTTAAAGGTGCATTGTGTAATTTTTTTGGTTTGGGGTCCGTCACCTGTTTGTTTCTATGGAAATGTCATTGCTCTGCCTGGAATGTTCCACAGTGTGACATTAAACAGCTCTACCTTACATTTATTCAATTACAGGTGGTTTTAGAGCTCATAAAACACTCTGTTCCACCTTGTGATGTCATCAAGTGGTAGTTTTCAAGTGAACAGCTCCTTTTATCTTTAGTTCAGTCGAGATCGGCAATTCCAGGGCTGTAATGATCCAAATGATTCTAGTGAAGGTGTGTGGAGTTTAAAAACACAGTGGAGCTCTTCCTGTGTTACCACATGATGACATCACAAGGTGGAACAGAGTGTTTTCAGTTTGAGAGCAGAACTCTCACTAAATCTGCAGGGTTTGTACTTTCACTTCCACAAACAGCGTGCGGAAACGTGCTCAGAGCGTGTGAGAGCTCACGAGGGGTCATCAGGTCCTGTCCTCCTCACACTTTCACACTTTGACTTTTCATCACTATTTTTACTCTGTGGATTCTCACTTAAGACATCACAGCTCTGAAGGTGTGGAGTAAACAACAACGTGTCAAATAACAAGAACATTTTAGAGTTTCATCAAAATGGCCTCCACTCTTCACTTTGATCACTGTTTTAGATTTAGACAAACTTTACTGATCCACAAAGGAAATTATTTTCTCGTTCCAGTGAAGAACTGAACCATCCATCCATTTATCCATCCATCCATTCATCTATTCATCCATCCATCTATCCATCCATTCATCCATCCATCCAGCCACCCATCCATCTATCCATCCATTCATCCATTCATCCAGCCACCCATCCATCCATTTACCCATTCATCCATCCATCTATCTATCCACCCATCCATCATCCATCCATCCATTCATCCATTATCTATCCATCCATGTATCCATCCATCATCTATCCATCATCTATCCATCATTTATCCATCCATCTCCATGGAGATGTTATTGTTTTGTCTGGAATGTTTCACAGTTTGGCATTAAATGTTTCCAGCTTCAGATAAATGAATAAAATCTTTTTTTTTTACCTGAGGACGACAGCCGAGTCCGACAGAAACGCCCCGACCGCCACATCTGGAAGAGACACAGAGTAAAGGCCCATTTGATCTGTGATTTATCATTTAATAAAAGGACACAAACACACAGGGAGGGCATCTGACACACACAGGGAGGGGTCTGACACACACAGGAAGGGCATCTGACACACACAGGGAAGGCATTTGTTCTGATCTAAACTTCAGGGTTAGATGTTTTATGCAGAATATAACAGGAGATTATAGGACTACAAAAATCGCCGCCTTTGTGATTTTCTGACTGGGGCCATTCATATTGTGATTTTGATTTGTGATTTTTTTTACACACTGGGAGAACAATTTGAATCCATGTTGATTTATTTTAACTGAAGTCACCAGCGCCCGAGGAAGCTTTAATATACTTACCGTGTGTGTAAAAAGTTGCGCACTGTGGCTTTAAGTTCTAGTGTGTCATTGATCATTTATTAATTACAGGTCATTTTTAAAACAATATATTTTTATGTTGCATTATAATGTGACGGACTTTTACAGCGACTTCAACACAAAAACGAGCTTCAGTGAACATGTAGTACCTTGGTAGCCGTTGTCGTCCATGTCGACCCCAGAGCCGAGCGACTGACCGAACATGAACAGATCCCTGCCCAGAGAGGCCCCTGAGATCCTCTGTACACAACACACACAACACACACAAAACACACACACACAAAACACACACACACAACACAAACAGTTAATAATGCGGACACAACTTTTATTGTTTCACATTTCATGAACCAATGTCCAGAATGAGTGTGGTCGGGCGCACAGTAGGGATGCAACGATATTTGATATAATCGTTCGATACTGGTCTCATGATTCGATACAGATGTTCAGTCGATATGTACAGACACGGCTCCGGGTGTGGGGGAGCCACACACAGACACGGCTCCGGGTGTGGGGGAGCCACACACAGACACGGCTCCGGGTGTGGGGGAGCCACACACAGACACGGCTCCGGGTGTGGGGGAGCCACACACCTCCCCACTGTGTTTGGGGCCAAAAACAACAGGCCTTAAAAGTTCTAGGGGATTATTAACTCTAAATTCATTACCTCACCTGACAGGGACTGTGGCCTGTGTCACCTGTGAGGGGGCGGGGCCTCACCTGTGAGGGGGCGTGGTCTCACCTGTGAGGGGGCGGGGCCTCACCTGTGAGGGGGCGTGGTCTCACCTGTGAGGGGGCGGGGGAGATGCCGTCCTCTCGGCCGTTGTAGATGTACACAGCTCCTCTCAGCTCGTCCTCATGAGGAGCTCCAACTGCCACATCTGAAACACAACACTTCAGTCAGAAAAAGGTCTGTTCTTATCTGTGTGGTCCGTGAGGTCCTGTCTGTGACCTGTGTGGTCCATGAGGTCCTGTCTGTGACCTGTGAGGTTCATGAGGTCCTATCTGTGACCTGTGAGGTCCATGAGGTCCTGTCTGCGACCTGTGAGGTCCTGTCTGCAAACTGTGAGGTCCATGAGGTCCTGTCTGTGACCTGTGTGGTCCATGAGGTCCTGTCTGCAACCTGTGAGGTCCTGTCTGCAAACTGTGAGGTCCATGAGGTCCTGTCTGTGACCTGTGTGGTCCATGAGGTCCTGTCTGTGACCTGTGAGGTCCTGTCTGCAAACTGTGAGGTCCATGAGATCCTGTGGACTTTAGAAACACGCAGGAGCTTTGTCATGAGTTTAAACGGCCCCTTCGTTCTGTGAGGAGGGAGAACTGCTCAAACCCAAACCTCATTTTTATCGTCTTAAACACGTGAAAAACAAATTGTTCCTTTTACTCTGTTTGCAGTGGGTCCTTTTCCATTCTGAGCGTTCTAATTATTCAGCACAGTTTATACATTGGAAATACTTTATCATCCCGAAGGAAATTCATTTATGAGCGTTTTTCACAACTTTCAGAGGTCAGAGCAGAGGTCAGAGGTCAGAGCAGAGGTCAGAGCAGAGGTCAGAGCAGAGGTCAGAGGTCAGATCAGAGGTCAGAGCAGAGGTCAGAGCAGAGGTCAGAGGTCAGATCAGAGGTCAGAGCAGAGGTCAGAGCAGAGGTCAGAGCAGAGGTCAGAGGTCAGATCAGAGGTCAGAGCAGAGGTCAGAGGTCAGAGCAGAGGTCAGAGCAGAGGTCAGAGCAGAGGTCAGAGCAGAGGTCAGAGGTCAGATCAGAGGTCAGAGCAGAGGTCAGACTTCAGTAATGCTAAAAACAGCTAGCATGCTAACACACACTGATTACTGGACAATGAAAAGCTTTATAATTATGAATTATTTTGACCTCCAGAGCTGCTCGCTCCACAGATCTGAACGGGGCCAACACACATTTTGCTGAAAGTTGCGTAACGTCCCTTTAAGAGTAGAGCAGAGACACCAGAGTGACAGCGATTTCTCGAGACCTTTAATAATAACCATCGCACTCTTACAAAACCGAGCCACGCTTTAGAGTCCCCTGCTGTTGCTGTGCTCTTGAGCAAACTGTGGGTGGGCCATGCTCCAATAAACAAACATATGGAATTACAGGGGCCACGTGTCCCTCTCATTACACTTTAATGACAGCCCCGCCCCCCTTATCACGAGGGCCCTCTCCCAGACAGAGCGGGGCAGTTAGAGACCGCACCCTTTACACCCGCGAGTGTGTGTGTGTGTGTGTGTGTGTGTGTGTGTGTGGGCATGTGCGTGTGCATGTGTGTGAGTGAGGCAGAGGGTGTGCAGATGCTCCTTTCACACAGGATGGAGGGTCAGGGTGATACAGAAAACACTGAAAACACTCAGAGCGTGTAAAGCATAAAGCGCCTACAGCAGAAACATCAATAAAACCATATTGTATGTGTCTTGCCCATAGACTGTATATATAAATGGCCAAACAGGAAGTGAGCATGGGGGCACTTTCGGCTCCATTGACTCATTCACTTCACATTGAGAAACTGTGGCCCCCTCTCTCTGCAACTGCTGCTCATTTTCATCTTAAAATGTTCATATTAACCCGCTCTACATGATCCTGGGGTTTTTATTTCACTATTTTATTTCCTTCTGATATGGACCTGGCTCCAAATTCACTCCTATAACCGCTAACCTCAGTGAGCTTCATTTGACTGGAGCTGAACGCTGTGGGTGACTTCACTCTCCCTCAGAACACTTCTGTACACAGTCTATGCTCTGGAGTAGAAAAGGTGGAGTCTGTTACCGGGGAAACCGTCATCATCCAGGTCTCCGAGGTCGGCGATGGCCTCCCCAAAGCGCGCCGCGTACGCCCCGCTGCCCAACAGCACAAACTCCGCCTCCTGCAGCTCGGCCTGGTTTCCACGGAGACAAAACATACGACGGATCATGTACAATTACTCACAATACAGATTTGTTAGTCCAGACATCACATGTAACAACAAATAAAGGCGAAATAGCACTAAAACAACTGAATATATGGTTTAACAGCATTATCTACATGTCTTTTTTTGGCCATTTAAGTGACATTTTCCCCAAACTTGGCCTTAGTGTAAATAAAGTCGGAGTTAGCGCTGTCGCTGTTGTCAGGCCCCACTCTCCTTCGTGCAGTTTTTGAGCATCTACCCCAAAGGCAAAATGAAGGAATCAAAGAGGAAACACAAATGTCTTTTCTGTCATTCTCAGTGTTTTAAGAGTCTGCAGAGCCTCCACAGTCTCCACAGTCTCTTTAACCTGCTCTGGGCGTTAGCATTAGCATTAGCCGCCGAGGTAAACAGCGGCTCAGGTCCTCATTTTGGAAATCGGATCGGTGATTTGGGCTGAGTACTCGCGGATACGATACCTGAAAAATGTGCGGTATTGGAGCTTTTGTCGATAGCAGTATCGGTATCAGAACAACCCTAGAATATTTGCAACTTTTGGGTCAAAAACATATAAAAATGAGTGTGTTTTGGCTCCAGTGGCCTCTGTAATTTCAAGTACTACGTGACATCACACAGGACTGCCCTGATTACAGCCAGGTGTTTCTGATACAAACCCCGTGGATGTGTGGACATTAAAAACCAGGATGATCAAACATGAGCCAGTGTGAGTGCTCTCTGTGACCTCACCTGTCCCTGGTTGAGGTAGACATGGACACGCCCCTCCTCGCGGCTGGCTCCTGTTGCCATGGGAGCGCCCACCAGCAGGTCTGAGAGTCCGTCTGCATTCAGGTCCACCACACACAGACTGGCCCCGAAGTACGAGCCCAACTGAAACACACGGAGTCCACCAGGAACACGGGCGTTTATTACAGAACCGATGAAGACCACTGAAGAAGACCACTGAAGAAGACCAAGGCTACGTTCAGACTGCAGGGCTTGATGCTCAATTCGGATTTTTTAAAAAATCTGATTCTTTTGCAAGGTCGTTCACATTTCCAATTAAATGTGACTTGATGTGATCTCCAGTGTGAACTTTAAACACCCTAAAAGTGTCCTGGATGCGCACTGAAGGACACGACAACCTCACACACAACGAGCGTGCTCAGTCTTTACAGAAGTCGCCTAAACATGGACGCTAGCATTGAGCACCTGACGATTTTAAAGTTGCTGTCGTACTGGAGCCAGAACATGTACAGCTTATTTGTTTTAAGAGATTGAGAAGGAGAAGGACAAGGTTTTTGGCCGTGGCGTTTTGTGGGGCAGTGGCAGTAACGTCCGTAGAAATGAACGTGTGGAGTCGCAGCCGAGAGTGGTGGGATTGCCATGTGCTTCCCACCACTTCACTGACACGGAGTTCATACACAATTTTCGTATGACCAGAAGAACGTTTGTGTACATTTGTGAGCACCTACTTGTACCACTCTCACTTGCTGATGACGTGTAGGTCGGATGAATGCGACCTGGCCGTTCAGACTGAAGTCGCACGTCAAAAGATCGGGTATGTATTGGTTTTAGAACCACATATCCAAGTGGCCTGGGTCGCATTTGAAAAAATCGGAATTGTGTCGTTCAGACTGTCATTAAAAGATCAGATACAGGTCGCATAGGGGCGAAAAAAAATTAGATTTGGGTCACTTCAGGCTGCAAGTCTGAACGGAGCCTTATTCAGGTCAAAACATGCAGCCTGTGGTTTCAGTTTTCAGGTTTTAGCAGTTTATGTAGTTAGAATCATTGAGACGTTCCAACTGTGAAGCCTCTCCCACAGTGTGTTACAGACTAGAACTAGAATCGAATCTGGAAGATGAATCCAAGATGGCGTCGAGTTCTTTTCAATGGTCTGTGCTCATTGGTGCATGGGCCCAAAAAAGATTTTTACTTCCGCGTTACTTACCGAATACTGACCTTAAGCCGCCAAACGTGTGATGTCAGAAACGTGCACTTCTGACCAAACAGAGTGAGAGCTGCTAGAGCGGAGCTAGCGCGGTGGCTAAATCTTACAAAGCTGACGATTTTAAAGATTTTTTCATTTTGTAAAAATACAAAAGAATTCTACAAAATCCGACCTTTATGAAAGCTGTCGATACCTGTCAGCCGAACACGGACAGTTTGATTTCACGAAAAATAGATTGCGCTCTGTGGGAGATTTCCTTCTGGGCCGGAGCTCCGGGGAGCTGCAGGACCTGGACTGGCCACTAGTCGGTGTCACAGAGGGGGAGGGGCTTATCCAGTTTTGTTATAGATCCACTGGTCACAGATCACAGTGTCACAGTGAGCTCACCTCTTTCCCCGACACGCTGGAGAGAACCCCCAGCCTGTTGTAGTCCACAGAGAAGATAAAGACCTGCTCCACACACACACACACACACACAGAGAGACACACACACACACACACACACACACACACACACACACACACAGGGGATGGGGTTAGAGGCTCCTCAGAACATCAGATGGTTTTACATTCTTCAGACTGTACCTTCCCCCTCTGGTTGTACTGTGGAGCGCCCCCTACCACCTCCATCGAGGACGCGCTCAGGAAGTGCCCCGCCCCCACAGAGTAACCTACAAACACACACACACACTCAAGAGTTTACACTGGCCATATGTAAAGGTCCAATATTACGCACAACTGACAAGTCATGTTCTAATGTTTCCTCCTCAAAAACAGACCTGGAGTTGTGTTTTGTTTCATTCATGTTTGAGTAACGGGGTTATGAGTGCAGAGGGCGGAGTTATGAGTGCAGAGGGCGGGGTTATAAGTGCAGAGGGCGGGGTTATGAGTGCAGAGGGCGGGGTTATAAGTGCAGAGGGCGGGGTTATGAGTGCAGAGGGCGGGGTTGAGTTCAGGGGGTGTGGTAGAGTATGGGGGCGGGGTTATAAGTGCAGGGGGCGGGGTTGTGAGTTCAGGGGGCGGGGTTGAGTTTGGGGGTGGGGTTATGAGTTGGGGACAGGGTTAAGACTCCTGGGGGCGGGGCTTACCCAGGTAGCTGCCGAAGCTAACCGTGGCAGAGTGGTCGTCCACATAAGAGGACAGGACTCTGCTGGACGTGTTGTAGACCAGGACTGAGCCGGTCCAGTACGAAGTCCCCGGGGCCCCCATCACGATCAGGTCCTGGAGGGTTTGTGCAGAGAATTAATGGCATACAATAGATAATACTCCCTACAACTGGACCTCTTGAATATAACTGACCTGCGTGAGGACGTTGGAGATACCGGCCTGACACGAGCCGTAGTCTTCCCCAAACTTCCTCTGGTGATCTGTAAAAAACACACAACCGTGTGTCGGGGTCAGGTGTGTGTCGGGGTCAGGTGTGTGTCGGGGTCAGGTGTGTGTCGGGGTATACCTCTATAGCAGGGGATGAGGGGCTGGCCGTGCTTCAGATCCGCTCCGTATCTGAAACACACTCCGTTCGGAAGTTTGTTGTTCTGACCGTCCCTCTGGGAGTAATACACATTCTTCCAACGATGTGCACAGGCCTGCACACACACACACACACACACGCACACACACACACACACACACACACACACACACACACACACTATTACTATGTGTAAAACCGCCTACTGCAAACACTGTGATAGAGCTTTTAAGGAACTGCCTTAGAGATTTAAAATAGTACAACAATCACACCTGAAGCAACACACACAGGACACACACGTTTTGTACGACTTATTTTGGTGGAATTAAAACTATTGTAAATACAAATTAAAGTTTTACATCAATCAAGAAGCAATTTGCAAAGAAAAGTTGAAAAACATGTTGAAAATTACAGGAAGTAGAGCTCTAAAACACACTGATGGCGTCACACTGGGAGAATTCTATCCAAACGTTTGTCACAATTTACACGCAGGAAACTTTTTTCTTTTTTTCTGATACATTAAACAAAATAAAGGTGTTTTCTTATATTTTTATTTGTTAGATAATCATTGCTGTGAGAGGAGAGACATTAGGGGAGTATGATGACGTCACCATTTGCAGCCGGGAAGTATTTTTTTTCATTAAAATTTTAAACCTAAAAAATGTCCAAATTGGGAAAATGAGTGTGAATGTTGTTATAAAAATCTTATATATGCCATAATGAAGTGAACTGTGTTTTAGTGAAATTAGTACTGGTCATCTAACCGGACATAGGCACTTTAAAAGGTGAATTTTAAACAAATTTGACTCCTGCAAACTTTTAGTCGTGTTATAATGTTGTTTCCTCGTCAAAAAACGTCTGTGGGGAGGTGTTTTGTTTCATTCACACATGTTTGAGTTCTTCTGTCTACATCTCAGAATGTTTTGCTTCTGACGTCATTTTAACCTCAACTGAACCGATTTACAACACACCAGAAGAACCTGGAGCTGTTTCTTTTTTATACGTTTGTTTTACTTTGTTGTTGTTTTGTTGAAATGGCCACAGAGAGTCGACGGTGTCTTCTACAGTGACGACGTTTCAACAAAAGTAAAAGCCGTAACTTCAAAGTTTGGTAAATCCTGAAATGGTCTAATGGATTCTAGTGAAGGTGTGTGGAGTTTAGAAAGAGAGTGGAGCCGTGACATCACAAGGTGGAACAGAGTGTTTTCTGTTTGAGGGAAGATCTCAGCCTAAATCTGCAGGGTTTGTGTGTTTAAACATGTGTGCATACTGTGGAACATTACAGCCAAAGGAACATCTCACTTCCATTGGTCCTCCAGGCCAAATAGTTGTTGTTTTTTTTGTGATAAATTTTTTATTTGTAATCAGGCAAAATCAAATTATATTTTAATGAAGAAGAAAGATGCAGGTCAAAGTAAGGAATGCACGTTTTTCCAGTAAAAAAATAAATAAATAAATGAATAAATACAAATTAAAAAGTTAAAATTAAAATTAAATAACTTTTTTGGCTAAAAAAAATTAATTAATTAATTAAAGCTTCGTAGGTGTTTGTTGATAAAAAAAAATTTGTTGGTAAAAATTGTAAAATAATAAATGTTAATAGACAAAACTAAACTCAAAATGCAGTGGAGATAGATCTGCATAATGCAATATTGTGGAACATTCCAGGTTGCTTGATTTGTGGCACCTTAAAAGCCATTTGACCAAAACACGGTTAAAATCATTATATTTCAAGAAAAGATTTTATAACTACTTTTTATTTTCATTGAGTTGGCAAACGCTGCAAAAGTTCAAACCATGTGTTACTTCGGAACAATCTCCATGGAGACGAAGAGTTTTATACCGTACTGCAGAGCCGGGCGATGGATCTTTGGATTTTTGGCACAGCCTCATGTGTGAATGAAACAAAACACAACTCCAGGTATGTTTGTCATGAGGAAACTATATTAAAACAGAGATTAAACAATAGTGTAATATGGGCCCTTTAAATTAACTGGATTTCAGCGTTGAACCAGCAACCCAAATGAGAGAGTCATGTGAGGCTCATTCTGCGTCCTGATTGGTTAACCGGCTTGAACCAAAACACCAAATTAGAACAGAAATAAATGTCCATCATGTCCAGTGCTTTTGTCATTAAGAATAAATCAGAATTAGAATAATCAGTAAAAGTTATATTTGATTTGAATGTGTTTATCTGGTATGTGGGGACACAGTTTGGTCAAATTTGTGAAATTTAAAATCAAATTCTTGAATACAGTTCCTTTAATTCCCACAATATCAATAATATATCAACATTTTTTTACATTATTTTTGCTCAAATACGTGGGAAAAATCAAGTACAGAGGCTTTATTAGGATTATCAAAGCTTTCACATGTTGAGTTCCTCTTTGACAAACTACAGTCTCCTTCTTTAGAACAGAACGTTTCACAGAAGTAACTCAGAACATAAACCCAAAAATACATATTCAGAAGAGTCTTTCTGAGTAACTCTTTTCCGGTAGTTCTTCTTTCATGTGGCCGTTTTACTTTCCTAAAATCAAAGGGCGATGTTTTAGAATTCGATGGTGCAGTTTATTCTTCAAACCGGGTGATTATTCATAAGAAAAACAGAAAACGGCGTTCTCTTGGTGATTTTTTCCTTTGCGAATCAGTGATGAATAAGATTTGAATCCCTATAATCACGTTTTTACACTGCAGCTCGTTGTAAGTAGAGTAAAAAAAGAAAAGATTCAGAACCGATATCGATACTAGTTTCAAATATCGGTGTGGATACTGACATTTTTTTGCTGGATCGGGGATCGTTTCCATAAAATCGGTTAAGATGATATTCTGTTTGGGCAGATTTTGACTTAAAACATCTCATAAGTTTTGAACATTTATTAATTTAAAACAAAATGTGATGAATAAATAAGAGTTACATAACACAGCTGGAGCTCTTGTGTAATAAGTGAACTGCGTTTTAAGGAAATAAGTGTCATTTTCCATTCCTCGCATTTTTGAGGTCAATTTCACACCATTTCTGAATAGAATTATTTTGTTTGGAAAGATTTTAGAATACTTTAAAAACATAATTCACAATCTAGAAAAAATAACTGCCATGGAGAATTATTGTATTATTATTATTATTATTATTATTATTATTATTATTATTATTATTATTTTCTCACTGGCATTAGGGATATAATAATCATAATCATTATTGTTATTATTTATTTCTTGTTTCTCTTATTTTAATATAGTTTGAGCCCTTTGTTGAGCTTATGCCCTTTTAATTTTTGGCTTGTGTTCATGTTCTTTGTTATTATTATTATTTCTTTTATTATTATTATTTATAGTTATTATTATTATTATTATTATTATTATTATTATTATTATTATTATTATTATTAATAATAATTCTTTCCTTATGGATCTGTTTTAAGTATGAGTGGGTGTGGATGTGAGGTGTGGGTGGTGTTTGGTTGAGTGTGAAGCCTGACCTCCTTGGGATTTGTCAATAATAAATTAATAAAAAGTAAAAAAAAAAAAAAAAAAAAAAAAAAAAAAAAAGAAAGCTGTGACCCGGATGTCCAACCGACGACCAGAAGCATGGAGCTTCTATGAAAAAATCTGGATGATTTTTGTGCAAAGTTTGAAAAGAAAAAAAAAGAAAAAAATCTGCTTAATATACTGACAGATACTTAAAGCCAAAGTATCGGTATCAGAACAGAAAATGTTGAATCTCTGTTCAGAATACAGTACTCTGATTGGACCGTGTTAAGAAATATATTACAAATACTTTTGACTGCAGTACTCAGTATTCTGTCATTAAATACATTTCCAGAGTATTCTTCCCGACACTGAAAACTGTCCCGGATTTCTCACGTCATATTCAGGCCAATCGTGTGTCCAAGAAGTGTTCTGAGGGAGTGTGACGTCCCCCACAGCGTTCGGCTCCAGTCAAACGAAGCTCATCGAGGCTGGCGGTTCAAGGAGCCAATTTGCAGCCGAGTTCCATAATTGCGCACTTCCTCTTTGAAATGCGTCGGCTAGCAGGTTAAATACGTCCATTTATATAAACAGTCTATGAGCCAAATGTGCTAGTGAACAGTTATGCATCATTTTAAACTGTGTATCCGCAGTTTATCAACCATCTGCCATCTGCATGTCCTCCCTGGGCCCCTGGTGAGGCCCCTGGTGAGGCCCCAGGTGAGGGAACTTACCAGCACATGTCCTCCCTGGGGCCCTGGCTGCCGTGACAGACTGACCCCGAGCCACTGGTGGGCGCTCTCCCCCTCACAGGTCTTCCCACAGCTGCTGACCTCTGACAGAACAAGCACAAAGCGTTAGCATGTGCACAGCTCCATGGATCTGTAATACAAACTGGATAAGCCCCGCCCCCTCTGTCCCCGCTCTAGTGGACGCTCCAGGTACTGCAGCTCCCGGGAGCTTGGGCCTTGAAAGAATTCTCCCATATTTTTGTGCCCATGAGCCAATGAGCCCAGGCCCCTGAAAACAACACGACGCCATCTTGTGGTCACCTGCAGGTTTGATCAGTTCTGCGGCAGCACCAGGGAGGCTCATTTTAGCATTTGCCTGTTTCATCCAACTCACAGTTTGAATTGTTTTAATTGGGTTATAACAAAGGTTGAAATGTTGCTGTTTTCCTTACGACCTCTTGTTTATAGCTGAGATTTTTTTATTACTTATTTTTCTATTTTATTTTAACTTGTACATTTACATTTTACATAATTATTTGACACCAGTCTCTTGCTTTCTTTTTTGCTACTTATTTAGAATTTACTATCACCATTTATATATTTTTTTTTACTCTTTGTCATTTCCCTTGTGGATCAATAAAGTTTGTCTAAGTCTAAGAAATAATGTAGGTTATAAAACTGTAGTTTCCATGATTGCTGAAACACACTGTACAATCATATTTTAACCTCCTGTATCTGTACTGGGGCAGGACCACAGCCTGTGGACCCGCCCTTTTCATCCGCGCTGTTCTGCAGTAGATTGATGGATTTTGTTTTTTCATTTGAACACGGATGTGACAGTTACATTGGGCTGTTTTACTACTACACGTTCATACATGTTATTTAAATAATAAATCAATTACCATCAGTTTATTTTATTTATTTTACTAACCGGAAAAACTCAACATCGGGGTCTTCGAAGGTCTTTTAGCACAATTAAACCAAACAAACCGTGACGAACTGTAAATGAACCTATATCGCTAAATGTTAAGATTAATAATACAACAACCCGAAAAAAAAAGTTGTCAAAACAAGTTAAAGTTGTTAGACGCACTCCGACACAGTTAAATCCACAAACAAAACGGCTGCGGTCCATTGAGAGTTTTATTAAATGTTTTGATCCACTCGTTAAAGTCGGAAAAGTCGCGCTGTCATTGGATAAATGTAAATGTCACTCAAAACTGTGAAAACGAGGTCACCCCCCGATGGTGGAAGGAGCAGGAAAGTGGGAAGGGGGCGACTTAGCAACGAAACGCACCAGCTGTCAATCAAACCTGTTGCTAACGTGAGAGGGAGCGACCTCGGGGAATGAAGGCGTCTGATTGGTCCGTTATTTATGTTCAAATCTTTTAAGGACAAATGAAAAATTCAGGATCGTGTAGAACAGGGGTGTCCAAACTTTTTTCATCAAGGGCCACATTTCTAAACACAGACGAAGCAGATCGAGGGCCACAGACTGGGGCTCAGTACAGTGAATAATTGAAATATTCATGTTTAACACGTTAGAATGAGCGATCAGTCCTTTATTCATGCTAACATCCACAAAACCACACAGTAAATATTAAATATTGTCTCATCAAGGTAGATTTTCAAGAAACTTGCCGCCAAAACTGCTCAAGGTAATTTGGGCCAATTCACCTGGAAGCCTGAGGGCCAAGAAAAATTTGTCTGAGGGCCGCATTTGGCCCACGGGCCATAGTTTGGGCATGCCTGGTGTAGAGCGTTAATATGAACATTTAAAACTAAAATAACGAGGCCACAGCAGCAGGTACAGAGAGAGGAGCCACAGGATCCCAATGTGACTCACTGGAGACACAGTCGGAAGAGCCGGAAGAGCCGGAAGAGCCGCCTGGAGCACTTCCTGTTTGGAACGCGGTGGCTAATGCATTAGCTATGACCATTTATATAAACAGTCCATGGGCAGGACACGTTCTGCTCACACACACACACACGCACGCACGCACGCACGCACGCACGCACGCACGCACGCACACACACACACACACACACACACACACACACACACACACACACACACACACACACAGGGACAGTGGGGGACATACCTGCGTCCATGGGGACACATCGCTGAGTCTGGTCCTGCAGGCTGCAGCGGTACACGGCTCCAGGAGGGGGCAGTGTGGGGTCAGAGGAGTTAGCCACCGGAGCTCCCACCACCAGCCTGCACAGAGGTCAAAGGTCAGAGGTCACCACAGCACAGGGTCATGCAAAAGCTTTCTACTGTGTTAAAGTTCCCTCTGTTTTGGTGAGGACAGATGAGGACAGGTGAGGATGGGGTGTGGACAAGTAAAGACAGGTGAGGACAGGTGTGTACAGGTGTGGAAGGGGTGTGGACAGGTGAGGACAGGTGTGTACCATTGTGGAAAGGGTGTGGACAAGTAAAGACAGGTGAGGACAGGTGTGTACAGGTGCGGTCAGGTGCGGTCAGAGTACCAGCTGTGGCTCTTGTGGCGATGCAGCAGGACGGAGTAGCCGAACATGGAGGCCCCGGGGCCCCTGAACTGCAGGCTGTGCTCCTGGTCCAAAGTGTAGCTCCAAACACAGAGGGAGGAGAGCAGGGGCCCGAGGAGCAGGGGCCCGAGGAGCAGGGGCCCGAGGAGGACGGGCCAGGGACACATGCTGAGGAGACACATCAGGGACAATCCGTCAGGCAAGACTTTTCCAAGACTTTTCCAAACTTTAAAGGTCCTTTATTACGCAAAACTGACTCTTGCTTGAATTTTCAATAAACTTAAAACAAATTTGAGTGTGCTCTACGGGTTTATGTTGATTTATTTATTTAAAACAAGGACAGTGCACAGAAAACATTAAACTCAGAGAGAAAAGACGCTCTGTCCCAGATTTAGCTACAAATTCTTTTCCATCTGCAGTTCTCAGCAGGAACAAAAGACATTAAAGAAACTATTTACATTAAACCAACTCTAAAAACAACATTTCATCAGTAACAGCGTCTCCTTAAAATAACCATAATCCAATAAAATAATCAAACTTCATTCATTCTAATTTCCATAAATACAAGATTTCAAATTCATCATTATCTTCTAAAAATACTCAGATTCATTGTCATAAAAATCCTCTAAAATGCACATTTACCAAATTCATCAGTTTTGTTTTCCTCTAAAATACAAATGTCATAAGTCGAACACATTTACATCTACAAAGTGCGGGAGCTGGTGTAAGTTTTAGGATCAGTGGGAAGCGTATTCCAGTTTTTTGCCGACGGTCCGATCACAGGACGTTTAAAGGAAATGGTCAGATCAGGATTTACACATGAGTATTACAAACTGGTCAACATTATTCAGACGGTCCTTATCATGGCACGCGCTGACGCAGATCCGGTTTGGGCCAGAACGGAAGCTAGTAGGGGGTCTCTGGCTAATTTAAGGGGTATTCAGGGTCTTATCTCCCAGAGTTCCGATGGGCGTGATTGACAGACAGATTAGCTAATTACAGAGGAGGGGTCAATCAAAACAAACATGGCGGCTGAGACAAGAGGATGGAGAAACAGCACAGATACGAGAACCTTCAGACGGGCCGAAAGATGAATCACAATCATAAACTGTGTAAAGAAGTGGTCGTCTCTGTTAGCAGAATGTTCCGCAGTTACAAAGGTGACACGATTAGGGGACACCCCCGGTTTGGGGCGTTTGCTAAAAATTAAGGAGAATTTTTCTGCACTCGACCCATTCACGACTAACGTGAGTCAGTATAGTCACGTTTTCTTTGTGTTTTGGTCATTTTGAAGCAGTTTTTCTGTATTTTACTGAAACAAATGACAATTTATGCCTCTTTTTACTGTTGGCAGGGATCAAATTAGTCAAAAATCACCTGGGACATTTCTTGTACAAAACTGCAACAAATAACTGGTTTTGGATAAATCTGCTGGGACAGGGGACACAGGGCTCAGAACTGGGACTGTCCCGGGGAAAAAGAGACATCTGGTCACCCTAGACACCATGCACACATTAGCAAACGCTGACAAAAAAGTTTAAAAATTGTCTGAAAACTCAAGAAAAAAATACAAAATGGACTTAAAGAGCACATGTTCAGGAGCCTGTGATCAGTGCGAGCGTTCATGGACCTGTTTAGGAGTTTGATTTTCAGCAAAAAACTGAGAGACTAACTGAAAAACTGTTGGCTAATACTAATGCTAGCTACTTTATGACTGTCATGTTAATTCATTAATTAATTAATTAACACACAGAGAGAGGACTGTCCCACACACAGAGGACTGTCCCATAGACACACACACACACACAGAGGACACATGCAGCTGCTGTCAACATACTGGATTATATTCTTTATGGACGATGGTTTTGAGTCAGGATTAAAAGGACACTTATTAGTGAAGCCTTGTGATCTGAGAGGTGCCTGTGTGAGCCTGAGTGTCACAAATGTGTCGGTTTTGAAGCTACTTTTCGTTCTCTCTCATTGTTAGCGTTTAGCTGCTGTAGCTCCCACACATAAACAGCCTGTTTTCTCTTACATCGGCCTAGTGTAAAGTGACTGTAGTGGTTGTACACGTTACTGGACTGACCCACACCGATATGTAGATGAGCTGTGAATAGAAGTGTGAATGTCCTGCATTTACGTATATAATTAATTACCACATTCCGCATTTACCGCTAAAGGCTTAGCGGTAATTTACTTACTTTGTTTACAGGTAAGAATGTCAGGCAAAAACAATGTCATTAGGCCGACCTACCGTCTTTAAATATGACTGAAGAGGTAAAATAACAGTAAACGTGGCCTAAACAAACCCGACTGTCTTCCTACCGGTGGAGGCAGGACACAGGCACGTTTCCGTATTACGATTGCTTCATTAATCCAAAAACCTGTTTAAATCAGATGACCAGACACATCACAGCAACATCACGTGACTCTGAAGAAGACCGCAGGGCGCAGTCCAAACTGTCAGGTATGAAAACAAACTCTTGGTCAGAAAAAATAACCTAATAACCAAATGAACCTCATTGGACTATGGCTAAAAGCTCACAGGAGTCCATTTTGTGCAATATAGAACCTTTAAAATCCAAATCTTACATTCACCTCCATTAAGATGCCAAATTTAAAAATTATTCTAAAGTACTGTGACATTTTTTTGGTTTCCCTATGGACATTTGGCAGAAAAATGTCGGTCTTTGACGTCCGGTCTCAGACTCTGTTTTGCCGTTTTTTCCCACCCAAAAACAGAACATGCAAATTATGAGGAAGAAACACAAACTTTTAAATCTTCACGTCAACATTCACACGGAGGAAGAAGGGGCCCCACATGAACTCACACCACAGTACAGAGAGTAAACGTGACTCAGACCAGTACTAAAGACACTGCATGAGCAAATACTAAAAAAGTCCCGATGACACGACAGAAATGAGCCTTCCCTGAATTTCTTTAGAACCATCTTGAGCTGCATCAGGAGAATCAGGGCTTGCATCTCCACAAACCTGGCTCTTACTTACTTCTTAATGCTTCTTTCCATGGAAATGCTGTTCCTGTGACTATAATCTTCCACAGTAGGGCATAAAACACATCTGTCGCCATGGAGAATGTTCCAGAGTATGGTTTTATCTTTCCGCTGACACTTTCCGTTACCGTGGTGACACATATTAACAAACACTGACAAAAACTTTTTAAGATCGTCTGAAAACTCGAGAAAAAATACAAAATGGATTTTATATTAGGAGTAACCTGGGAACTAGACCAGAACTAAACCAGGACTAGAACAGAACTAAACCAGGACTAGACCAGAACTAAACCAGGACTAGAACAGAACTAAACCAGGACTAGACCAGAACTAAACCAGGACTAGACCAGAACTAAACCAGGACTAGAACAGAACTAAACCAGGACTAGACCAGAACTAAACCAGGACTAGAACAGAACTAAACCAGGACTAGAACAGAACTAAACCAGGACTAGACCAGGACCAAACCAAGTCTACGTCAGGACTAAAACAGGATCAAGCGGGACCAAAGCAGGACAGTGTAAATTCACCTTAAACCTGGACTAGACTAGGACTGAACCAGGATTCAACCAGGACTCAAACAGGACTCAACCAGGACTCAACCAGGACCAAACCAGGACTCAAACAGGACTCAACCAGGACTCAACCAGGACTACATCAGGATTAAAACAGGATCAGAGCAAATTCACACAAAAAAACAGGACTAAACTAGGACTAAATCAGGACTAAATCAGGACTAAACCAGGACTAAACCAGGACTGGACCAGGACTGGACCATGACTGGACCACGACTGAACCAGGTCTTAACCAGGACACAACCACGTCTACATCAGCAGTGAAACAGGATCAACCAGGACCAAGTGCAAATTTACCCTAAACCAGAACTAAACCAGGACTAGACCAGGACTAAACCAGGACTAAACCAGAACTAAACCAGGACTAAACCAGGACTAGACCTTCGGTGACTCTGTACAAAAGTCATGTTGAAAATATTAACTCTCTGTGGTGTTTTTTGCCGTTCACTTTCAGATCTGATTTTTGTGTTCTATTCTTAAAAAAAGGAAATACCAGATGTTTTGTTTGTCAGATAACTCAAAAAACAATTTTATGTTATTTTCCAAATACTTTTCACTACTACTACTACTACTACTACTACTACATACTAACCATTGTACATGTGTGATACAGTCAGAGGTGGAAGAAGTATTCAGTTTTGTTACTTGAAGGTTCATTGTGTAACTTTTCTGGTGGAGATATTATAGTTTTCTCTGGAATGTTCCACAGTATGGCATTAAACCTTTCTATCTTCATGGAGACCAATCCAGACCAAGTTCCAGGTCAGATCTGTGGAGAGGCGACCCCGCTCACAGTCAGAATGTCTGTTTTTCTAGGTATTTTTGAGCTCTAAAACCACCTGTGATTGAATAAATGTAAAGTAGAGTTGTTTAATGTCACACTGTGGAACATTCCAGGCAGAGCAATGACGTATCCATAGAAACAAGCAGGTGACAGACCCCCAACCGAAAAGTTACACAGTGCACCTTTAAATAAAACAGTACTTTCCCCGTAGTTTTCAGAGTCCGAGTTCTTTGAAAATAGCAGATTTTGTGAATTATTTCATGTTTTCTCCTTTACATTTACTTCAGATTTAAACCAGATGTTACGTCCTCCTGACAGTTACTTTTACTTGAGAAATACTTTCCCCAAATATTTTTACTCCCACTGTAGTAATTTCTTCAACCACGAGTGTGTACTTCTACTTAAGTAACTTTGAAGTAACTACAAGTACATGTGAAAACGTACGTGGCTCTGTCCGCCGCTTTTCTCACTGGTCACAGTCAAAAGTTCCAGAACGGGTCATTTCACTCACCTCTGATCCGGAGTGTGAAGCCGCTAAATCCAATGTGAACTGGATCCGGACTGGATCCGGACTCTGACGGTCTGAACTCGTCCACGGAGCCACGCGCGTCGCTCCGTTCAGCGCCGACCTCCCGCAGTGAGACCGGGACCTGCTCCGTGTGTGGCGCCCGCGTGGGGAGGGAGCGCGTGGTGTGTGTGTGTGTGTGTGCGTGCGTGCGTGCGTGCGTGCGTGTGTGTGTGTGTGTGTGTGTGGGTGGATGGGTGTGTGCGCGCGCGTGCTCGTGTAACGGTGTTTCCCCCCCTCACACGCACGCGCACCATGCTTCCTCTGCCGCTGAAGCGTGAACGCACGAGACCCGCGTAAACACAACAGAAGAACACAACAGAACACAACAAAACATGTTGTTACACAAAAACATTTTGTTACATAAAGCTGCACTGTGTAACTTTTTGGTTGGGGGTCCATCACCTGCTTGTTTCTATGGATACGTCATTGCTCTGCCTGGAATGTTCCACAGTGTGACATTAAACAGCTCTACTTTACATTTATTCAATCACAGGTGGTTTTAGAGCTCAAAAATACCTAGAAAAACAGACATTCTGACTGTGAGCGGGGTCGCCTCTCCACAGATCTGACCTGGAACTTGGTCTGGTTTGGTCTCCATGAAGATGGAAATGTTTAATGCCAAACTGTGGAACATTCCAGACGAAGCAACGACATCTCCATGGAGAAGAAAAGCATTTGACGGACCCTAGACTAGATTAGAAAAGTTACACAATGCAGCTTTTCATATTTCCTGTGGAGATGGAAAAGTCGCACATGCTTCACCACAACAGCTGCATGTGTCTGTCTGTTTTTCTCATGAATTTTGCTCTGTTTAAAACCTAAATTACATAATAAAATACTTTCACGTATTCTACAAAAGGAACTGTACTCTGAAAAGTATAAAATAAAAAAGTACTGCACCAAAATTACTCAAAATTACTATTCTTGTATGGATTAAGTTACTTCCCAACACGGCTCTTACAGGTCAGATCTGTGGAGAGGCGACCCCGCTCACAGTCAGAATGTCTGTTTTTCTAGGTATTTTTGAGCTCTAAAACCACCTGTGATTGAATAAATGTAAAGTAGAGCTGTTTAATGTCACACTGTGGAACATTCCAGACAGAGCAATGACGTATCTATGGAGACAAGGATTTGACAGACCCGCCTCCAGAAAAGTTACACAATGCACCTTTAAGTAAAAGTATTTAAGTACCCATTTAAAATATAAGTATTTCATACAAGTGTTGTTAATTTGTTAAAATGTTGTGATATTGATTAAAAATTATAGATATATTTGTAGCAATTAATCAAGTTCTTAATTTTTCTTGTGAATTTTGTATATTTACTTTTGTTTTCTCAAAGCCGAAGCTTGAATAAAAAAATGTAGTCTGGATTTTGCCACAAACATGGTAAAATAACCCCTAAAACCTTTTGAAAAGTATTTTTTACTTACTGAAAAGTACTTTTAATGGCTTTCAAATAGTAAAAGTAAAAAGTATCCACTGTGAAATGAGCTCAAGTGAAGTACAGATACCTCAAAATTTTACTTAAGTACAGTACTTTACTACTTGTACTTTGTTATGTTCCACCACTGACACCACTGTGAGAAAAGGAAGTACAATTACTTCATAAAAATATGACTAAAGTAGGAGTACTGTTACATTGTACTATATAGAACTGTAGTAGGAGTAAAAGTACGCGGTAAAGTAAAGTACACAATAGATTCTTGTGTATTTAGAAGCTGCACATGGGGCCCATGTGTGACTGATGTTGTAATAAACTCCATTTCTCTTTGTGTGAAGTTGTTGTTTTGTTTTTTGATCTTGTGACGCGTGTGTCACCAGACGGGCCCCGAGCCACAGCACATGGGGCCACATGAGAGAGGGGCCAAAGGGAGAGAGGAAGGGGCCAAAGGGAGGGGCCAAAGGGAGAGAGGGAGGGGCCAAAGGGAGGGGCCAAAGGGAGAGAGGGAGGGGCCACATGAGAGAGGGGCCAAAGGGAGAGAGGAAGGGGCCAAAGGGATGGGGGAGGGGCCAAAGGGAGGGGCCAAAGGGAGAGAGGGAGGGGCCACATGAGAGAGGGGCCAAAGGGAGAGAGGAAGGGGCCAAAGGGATGGGGGAGGGGCCAAAGGGAGGGGCCAAAGGGAGGGGCTAAAGGGAGAGAGGAAGGGGCCAAAGGGAGGGGCCAAAGGGAGAGAGGGAGGGGCCACATGAGAGAGGGGCCAAAGGGAGAGAGGAAGGGGCCAAAGGGATGGGGGAGGGGCCAAAGGGAGGGGCCAAAGGGAGGGGCTAAAGGGAGAGAGGAAGGGGCCAAAGGGAGGGGCCAAAGGGAGAGAGGGAGGGGCCACATGAGAGAGGGGCCAAAGGGAGAGAGGAAGGGGTCAAAGGGAGGGGCCACATGAGGAAGAGAGAGAGGGCCAAAGGGAGGGGTCAAAGGCAGAGAGAGAGGGTTGCAGGGGCCAAAGGGAAGGGCCAAAGGGAGAGGCTAATGGGAGAGGCCAAAGCCAGAGAGAGAGGGAGGGGCCACATGAGAAGGAGAGGGCCAAAGGGAGGGGCCAAAGGGATAGGGGAGGGGCCAAAGGGATAGGGGAGGTGTACCCTATTTGTAATGAAAAGTTGCATAGTGCAGCTTTAATCATTATGAGCACTAAAATCATTACTCATTCCTGTGTTTGCTTGTATCTGCTTACTTAACCACAAAAATCTACACAGACAAACTGCAATCTACACAAACAAAGCTGGTTCCACACCCAGACTGTATATATGAATGGACACCACGTTCCAAACAGGAAGTGAGCATGGGCACACTTTTGGCTCCATCAACTCCCATTGTCGCTCTACATGATCCTGGGGTTTTTGTTTCACTATTTTGTCCTTAAATCAAGATCTGAACTGTAATAACAGATCAATCAGACACCTTCTTTCCCCTTTAACAGCGTGGCTCCTGATTGGCTCTTCGGTTGCTATGATACTCGTGGTCGGAATTCCCTCAGTCCATTTCTTTATACAGGGAGGTGAACCCCATAAGTAACTCATTCAAAATTTCACCTGCCTTGATTTCTGTAGGTAATGTGTTTGTGCGTTTGTGTGACCAATCAGAGCGCAGGACCGTTGCCATGAAGACCCCCCCGCCTTGTGTCAGAGGAAGAAGCCGGGGCAGGAAATGCCAAAAAGACGAGCTGTTTACACTCCACAAACTGTCTGCATTCTGACCTGATAGTCCTGGTGTAGTCCTGGTGTAATCCTGGTTTAGTCCTGGTTTAATCCCACTTGAGTAATATTATTTAAGTACATTATTCTGCTGTACTTATAACTTACAAGCCCCGCCTCCTTCTACTGTCTGTATGCTCATTTATTTAATTTAAAACAAACAAATACGAGGATTAGACCAGAACTAAACCAGGACTAGAAGAGGACCAAACCAGGACTAAAGCAGGACTAACCCAGGACTAACCCAGGACTGAACCAGGACTAAACCAGGACTAAAGCAGGACTAACCCAGGACTGAACCAGGACTAAACCAGGACTAAAGCAGGACTAAACCAGGACTGAACCAGGACTAAACCAGGACTAAAGCAGGACTAAACCAGGACTGAACCTGGACTAAACAGACTAAACTAGGACAAAACAGACAATCAGAACTAAATCAAGGCTAAATTGGAACTAAACCAAGACTAAAGCAGAACTAAACCAGATCTAAACCAGGACCCACGTTGACTCATAACAGGATTTCATATTTCCTGTGGTCATGAGGAAACTGACCAGACGATTACTGCAATTACTCAAGTGCAAAAACATTGGCCAAATATAATCTCACTAAACACTCATTGTGAGTGTGAGGAGTTTAAAGTCTCTGTTCCGGATTTTTATCGTCCTAAAAACAAAACAAAACAAAACAAAACAAAAAAACAGATCTGGATCGTTATAAACAGTTTTCAGTGGTCCAAAGTTCTCCCTCACTTCCCTTATGTATTCAGAGCGTCCTCATTACTCACCATGAAGAGTTTATAAAGGCTTTTTACAACTTTCAGATGTGAAGCTAACAACAACTAGCATGCTAACACACACTTCCTGATTAGTACCAATTTAGGCCTGCTTTAGTCCTGGTTTAGTCCCATTTAAGTCCTGGTTTAGACCTGGTTTAGACCTAATATGGTCCTGGTTTTGTCCTGGTTTAGTCCTGATTTAGTCCCAGTTTAGTCCCGCTTTAATACTGGTTTAGACCTGGTTTAGACCTAATGTGGTCCTGGTTTAGTCCTGGTTGTGTCCTGGTTTATTCCTGGTTTAGTCTTGGTTTAGTCCAGGTTTAGACCTGATATGGTCCTGGTTTACTCCTGGTTTAGATCTGGTGTTGTACTAGTTTAGTCTTGGTTTAGTCCTGGTTTAGTCCTGATTTAGACCTGATCTAGACTTAATATGGTCTTGGTTTAGTCTTGGTTTGGTCCTGGTTTAGACCTGATATGGTCCTGGTTTAGTCTTGGTTTAGTCCTGATATGGTCCTGGTTTAGTCTTGGTTTAGTCCTGGTTTAGTCCTGATTTAGACCTGATCTAGACTTAATATGGTCTTGGTTTAGTCTTGGTTTGGTCCTGGTTTAGACCTGATATGGTCCTGGTTTAGTCTTGGTTTAGTCCTGATATGGTCCTGCTTTAATCTTGCTTTAGTCCTGGTTTAGTCTTGGTTTAGTCTTGCTGTAGTTCTGGTTTAGTCCTGGTTTAGTCCCAGTTTAGGCAGGTTAAACTTCAAGGTCTTATATTAATTACACAAATCTGATTTCTGTGAGCTTTAAACCGTGTTCTAATGCTGTTTCCTCCTCAAAAACATAACATATAATATTGTCCCTTTAAACAGATCCATACAGAGACGTTAGAGCAGAGACAGAGACAGAGACAGAGACAGAGACAGAGACAGAGACAGAGACAGAGACAAGCCTGTGACATCACAACACTTCATGGGAGCGCTCGTTTTAAACAGGAAGTCTAAATTGCACACTCACTGAACCCAGGGTCAAACGCTTCAGCGGGTCAGGGCGAGTCCAAGTGACTATGACCCACTGTACAGACTGAGACATGAGTGACCAGACGTCCCTTTGACCCGGGACAAGCCCGGTTCTGAGCCTGTATCCTCTGTCCCAGCAGATTAAAAAAAAACAAAAAAAAACAAAAACAGATTTGACCCAGATTTATACAAGAAATGTATGTTTGACCAATGTGATCAAAACCAGGTCTAAACCAGGTCTAAACTAAGATGAAACCAGAACTATACCAGGACTAAACCAGGACTAAACCAGGACTAAACCAGGCCTTTGTTCTGGCGCTTGGACTTCCAATTATAACTGCTAGCCTCGAGGAGCTACAGTATATTTTGGTGGAAAAACTGTGATAACGTTTACAGCGACATGAGTCAGCACATTTGTTTCTTTTATGAAGTCGTTTTAGATCAAGATCGTGATTTAAAATGTCACAATTAGAACAGAACGATCCACAGGGGTCAGAGGTCACAAATATAGAGACTCATAAGTGCTATAGGACTGATTTTAAATGGACAGAGTCTGTTTTTCACATTTGTAAAACAGTAAAATATCAGGTACACCGGCTTTCCCCAGAGCAGACATATATGATTTGATTCTATTGTAATTTGACCTAAATTTCCACACCTTGGTGGCGTTGTGTTTTGTCCCAATTAAACCACATGCCCTCCCAGCTCCGTGACACATCCTCTTTCCTCACTGGTCTCGTGAGCTCCTACACGGACCACAGATTTAAGGATTAACACCTGCTCGTCCAATTGGCCCAGCGGAACCCAGAACTACATAAAAAGGGACCATTCGTTCTCAGGGACGTTATTCGACGACACACACCTGACGTTTGCTGTGTTGCTGTGGTCAAAAGTAGGCTGTATCTTTGTGTTTTTGTCTCATATTTTCAAGCATTTCGATCTAAAATTTGCCGTTTATTTGTGTTTCAGCAACATGAAGCTCCTCTCTGTGAATGTTCTTCTGGTGCTCCTCGGACTCTCCCTCGCTTTTCCTGTAAGTTTGTTTTCCTAATTGTTTTTTTGCTTGAAATATTGGATCTGTAGGACTTTAAAGGCACTGTTTTTACTTAATAAAAATAAGTACAGCTCCTTTATTATTACACAAAACTGACTTTTATGAACTAAATCGTGTTCTAATGTTGTTTCCTCCTCAAAAACAGACCTGGAGTTGTGTTTGTTTCAGTCACATGTTTGAGGAACTCTTTATTATTAGTCTGTCTACATCTCCAAAGCTCCAAACGCTCTGTTCCACCTTGTGATGTCATGAAGTGGTAGTTTTCAAGTGAACAGCTCCTTTTACCTTTAGTTCAGTAGAGTTTGGCAATTTCAGAAATTTTAAATGATCCAAATGATTCTAGTGAAGGTGTGTGGAGTTTAAAAACACAGTGGAGCACTTCCTGTATTACCACATGACATCACAAGGTGGAGGGGGTTTGTGTGTTAAACATGTGTGAATGAAACAAAACACAACTCTAGGTCTGTTTGTGACGAGGAAACGACATTAGAACAGATCAGACGATGGTGTAATATGGGCCCGTTAAGATCCTCGTGTTGTTCTAGATGCAGGAGCAGGAGGACGACGCCCGGGTCAAACGCAGCAGCGAGGTGAGTGAACACACCTGGAGTCCCGGTCACATGTTTTCATTTCTCCGTCTGTCTCCGTGTTCTAAACCTGTGCTCTCCTCCTCAGCACATGAGCTCTAACAGCTCCACCCTTACGCTCCTGCTCCCTCTGATCATGGCCCAGGCTCAGTCCAACCCCAACCTGGCCGCGCTGCTGCTCCAGCTCCTGACCAGTGTGGGCTGAGCACCGCCACGCCAGACCGCCACGCCAGACCTCTGCGTCTGACCGTCACGCCTGACCACATGTTCATATATTGTATGTCATGTTGTTTTCTCATTCAAACTGTAAACATTAAAAAGTGACACACAACCGAAGGTGGAGGCTTCATTTTGCATTTAACCCTGAGCAGAACGATGGATTCTCTGATATTTGTTCAGTTAGGGTTAGGGTTAGGGTTAGTTCAAGCATTGAGGTTCGGGCAGAGTCAAAGGTGAAGCGCCCAAATGAACCAAAATAAACATGGTGCACACAGACGTACTTCAGTCTGTTTTAGTGTCAGTACAGAATATTTAGTTTGGTTTATGTACGCCTGTCACACATTCCAAAGACGCAAGAAGGGGAAAAGGAGCGAAGCCAAACTAAGGTGATTCTTGGAGATTCCTTCCAGCGATGGCGTCACTGAAGCAGACGAAGGGTCTAAAGACTGACGCGTTGGTCGATAAATTACTTCTGGACAGGAAACTTCTGCTTATCATTTGAAAACGTACAGTAGAGTTACAGCAGCAACAGCGATTCTGAACGAGCCCTGGCTGTAAACAAACAGGATTTCTAGAGTCTGGAGGAGGTGGAGGAGGAGTTTCTACTTATGGAGCTGTGGAGGAGGAGGTGGAGTCACACATGAGGAACATTTGAAAAAGAACAAACGGTCGCTGTGTTTCTTGTTCCTTGGAAAATCCTCTGTACAACCTTTAAGTGCGAGACGTTCAGATGAGAATGTGAAGAACTCACTTCAGAGTGTCTCAGATCAGTTGGGTGTGAGCCTGGTTAGGCGGCATTCACACTGATCCTGGTTTAGTCCTGGTTTGACCCATTTCAGTCCACATGTAGACTTGGTTTAGTCCTCATCTAGGCCTGGTTCATTTTCGGGTTTAGTTCTGGTTTAGTCCCAGTTTTGATGTGGAAGTGTGAAAGCAAACCCAAGGGCCTGTCCCTTCACTTATTCAGTCTGTGCTGTGTAAAAGTAAATCCACTTTAAAATGTTCTGTAATGTGGTGTAAACTTAAGTACTCTAGTACTTTTACTTGGTTACGTTCCACCGCTGCAGTACATGTGAAGGTCTGGGCGACGTGTTTCCAGGGCATCAGGTGATAGGAGCTTTATCAAGACTGAATCTCAGAACAGCAGGGGCCCGGGACAGCAGGGGCCCCAGGCTATAGTCCCTGATAACAACACTCATATGACTGAATGTCTCCCCCAGCCCCTCACCCCTCACAGGCTGCACTCTGTATCAGACTCTACAGAGCCTCAGTCTCACTCAGGTCACTGCAGTCGGGTCAGGTGACTCTGTCTGAAGGCTAAAAGCTCAAACCTGATTTGTGTCATAAACACTGATCCGACTGGACTGACGCAAGTGTTTATGGACGAATAAAAATCACACACGTTTGTGTCCACGTGGTTCTCACGTAAACAGACTGGATTGTTTTATTTTTGTCTGAAATATGGGGGTAAACAGGGGTCAGAAGTTGAGCCTAGAGAGCGGAGCCTGTTGTCTCCTGTCCTGTTTCCTCCTCTGTGTAAAACAGGCGCAAACGCTGCTCTGTCTGGAATGTTCCACAGTATGGCATTAAACTTTCTATTTTGCATTTCAGGTGTTTTTAAAAAAAAACAACAACATGTATTCTTAATGTGAACAGTGTTGCCTCTGCACAGATCTGAGCTGTAACTTAGCATTGTGGTGGCACCTGTCTCCATGGAGATATTAAGATAATGGTTTAAAGGTACTACAGTATATTACACAAAATTGACTCACTCACTCCCCCTTTAGTCCTCCAGACCCCCCCCCCCACTCCCCCTTTAGTCCTCCAGACCCCCCCCCACTCCCCCTTTAGTCCTCCAGACCCCCCCCACTCCCCCCTTAGTCCTCCAGACCCCCCCCCTTAGTCCTCCAGACCCCCCCCACTCCCCCTTTAGTCCTCCAGACCCCCCCCACTCCCCCTTTAGTCCTCCAGACCCCCCCCACTCCCCCCTTAGTCCTCCAGACCCCCCCCCACTCCCCCTTTAGTCCTCCAGACCCCCCCCACTCCCCCTTTAGTCCTCCAGACCCCCCCCACTCCCCCTTTAGTCCTCCAGACCCCCCCCACTCCCCCTTTAGTCCTCCAGACCCCCCCCTCCCCCTTAGTCCTCCAGACCCCCCACTCCCCCTTTAGTCCTCCAGACCCCCCCCACTCCCCCTTTAGTCCTCCAGACCCCCCCCCCCACTCCCCCTTTAGTCCTCCAGACCCCCCCCACTCCCCCTTTAGTCCTCCAGACCCCCCCCACTCCCCCTTTAGTCCTCCAGACCCCCCCACTCCCCCTTTAGTCCTCCAGACCCCCCCCACTCCCCCTTTAGTCCTCCAGACCCCCCCCCCACTCCCCCTTTAGTCCTCCAGACCCCCCCCACTCCCCCTTTAGTCCTCCAGACCCCCCCCACTCCCCCTTTAGTCCTCCAGACCCCCCCACTCCCCCTTTAGTCCTCCAGACCCCCCACTCCCCCTTTAGTCCTCCAGACCCCCCCCACTCCCCCTTTAGTCCTCCAGACCCCCCCCCCACTCCCCCCTTAGTCCTCCAGACCCCCCCCACTCCCCCTTTAGTCCTCCAGACCCCCCCCCACTCCCCCTTTAGTCCTCCAGACCCCCCCCACTCCCCCTTTAGTCCTCCAGACCCCCCCCACTCCCCCTTTAGTCCTCCAGACCCCCCCCCACTCCCCCTTTAGTCCTCCAGACCCCCCCCCACTCCCCCTTTAGTCCTCCAGACCCCCCCCTCCCCCTTAGTCCTCCAGACCCCCCACTCCCCCTTTAGTCCTCCAGACCCCCCCCCACTCCCCCTTTAGTCCTCCAGACCCCCCCCCCCTTAGTCCTCCAGACCCCCCCCCCTCCCCCCTTAGTCCTCCAGACCCCCCCCCCCACTCCCCCTTTAGTCCTCCAGACCCCCCCCACTCCCCCTTTAGTCCTCCAGACCCCCCCCCCCCCTCCCCCTTTAGTCCTCCTGGTCCCGCCCAGTTTAACAGCTCTGTTTAAATGCATTTGTAGCCAGACTTTATGTGTTTAGTCCCACTTAAACACAGTCATGTTCAGTTTTTTAGCATGCTAACACACACTTCCTGATTATCGGACAATAAAACACTGTAGAATTAGTTGAATAAAGGCTCTTTAAACGTGCATATCCCGACAGATCTGTGTTTCTGTCCTTGTTCCTCCAGGTGCAGAGAGGAGCAGGGCGTCCGGTCCCTGGTCGGGTCCACGGTCAGAGGGGCCTGATGGGCGGGGCCAGAGCACTTCCTGTCCAGCACAATGGCCCTTGTTCCAGACAGGAAGTGACACGTACACAGACAGGAAGCAGCAGTGGAGCTGAAGGGCGGCGGATGCGCGGGCAGTGTGTACGCGCTCGCCTGACCCACATCCAGCCCCGACCCCACCACTAAATGGACAGAGCTAACCCGCTAGCCGCCACATTCCAAACAGGAAGTGAGTATGGGGGCGCTTCTGGCTCCATCGACTCTGGCTCCAGTTCACTTTACAGTGAAAACTGTTGCCCCTCTTTCTGTACCTGCTGCTGTGAGCCTCGTCACTTCGCCCTTAAATGTTCGTATTAACGCTCCACATGATCCTGGGGTTTTTATTTCACTGTTTTGTCCTTAAATAAATGACTAATGTGGAACTCCAACTTCACTCCTATAACCGCTAGCCTCATGAGCTTCATTTGACTGGAGCTGAACGCTGTGGGTGACGTCACGCTCACTCAGTCCACTTCTTTACACAGTCTATGACCCTGCCCCTTAGAATGTTCCGAAGTATGGCTTTCCATTTCCATGGAATACTGCAGGTGACATGCCACATCCAGAAAGTTACATACTGTAGCTTTAAGAGGCCTATATTTACAATCTCCAACCACTTGATGACATCACAAGGTGGAACAGAGCGTTTTGAGCTTTGGAGATGTAGACAGACTAATAATAAAGAGTTCCTCAAACATGTGAATGAAACAAACAAAACTCCAGGTGTTTTTGAGGAGGAACATCAGAACATGACCTAAACCTCACACAGGGTCCATGTGGTGTGATTTAGGAGCTTTTAGGTGCATCAGACAGAACACAGACTGCACTGGAAACATCGACGCTCGACTGTTAAACACCAGGATATTTAAGACTTTACTAAACCTTAAACATTTGTTATGTTGTGACAAATCAAAATGACAACTCTTGTATTTTATTAAATAAATGTTTAAAATGTTAGAAAAAATATTTTCTTCGTGTATTGGAAGTCATTTTGTGTTGTCATGACACAGAGAGATTCCTTTTTAAAACTCAGAGCTGCTGCTTGTAATTTTCAACTTTTCTTCACAAAGCGTCACTTGCACTTAACTCTGCGTGGAAAGATGGATTCTCGCGAGATTTAGAACTCCATTCAGCGGCACAGATCACGTGAGTCAGGGTCACCTGCAGCGCAGTTCGAGCGGATGTAAAACCTTTGATTTATTTATTAAACCTTCATAACCTTTGGGGTCAATGTGGCTCCTTTAAACACAGTATTCTGGCGCCATCTGCTGGTCACAAGTGTGAGCTGCTTTTGAACAGACACTGAAACATTAAGTGAAGCAGTTACAGAAAAAACAGATCCAACAGAACACAACCAATGGAGGTCAGATTTGTAATTTTTACGCAGTGGCTCGTGGTGAATCATTTCTGTTTAAAGACCTTCGCCATAAAAGTCACATTTCCCAGTGTTTGTAGGCTGGGTACTCACTCACACAACTCTGTTACATTCACTTTTTAAATAAACTGTACTTTTCAGAGTACTTTTGTAGCTGCGTATTTTTACTCCCACTTGAGTAATATTTTTATGAAGTAACAGTACTCTTAAGTAAATGTTGTGCTTCCTCTTCCCACTGAGTCTAAAGTGACAGAAGCTTTAAGTGACAATATGAAATGATCTGAACATTTGTGTTTCTTCAGATCTGATTTAGTTTGTCTCATGTTTGTGTTTGTCCTTTGAAAACACCTAATTTTGTGATTATTATTTCATGTGTTCTTCACATTCACCTCAAAATTATAAATCAGATATTTCGTCTCCACAGTTACTCTCTAAAGTACTCTTACTTGAGTTGTAGTTTTCCCACATACTTTTTTACTCTTACTTAATTTATTTTACTTTAAATTAGTCTTATTTAATTTAAAGTAATTTCTTTGACCATTATTTGTATTTCTACTTGAGTACTGTATAATTATTTGGAAGTACTGTTACTCTTACTGGAGGCTCTACACTTCTCTGCAGATTCCACCTATAATCCCTGAAAATGTTTGAGACTTTATCATTCCGAAATGACCTGCTCTGTGTGGGAATCGAACCCGCAGCCGCCCGTGCGACACCGCGTCATGACGTCACCTCAGCTGCGGCGTCACCTCAGTCACAACCAGGAAGAGCCGCGTTTGTCCACCGTCCGCCTCCTCCCCGCCGCTCCGAGGACTCCCGAACCCGAACCCGAACGGGCTGAGGCACCGGTAGAGAGCCCCGGGGGTTCTGGAGGATCTGTGGCCGCAGAAGAGGCCCTTCGCACGGCCGCGTGTGTGGCGTGGATCTCTGCGCGCCTTGGATCTCCAGCAGCGAACGTGGGTCTTGTGTTTGCGGTGAGTTTGTGATCCGATACTGGGTTTGTTTTAAAGTTTGAGTTTGGGTCGGATTTGGGTTCGGGTTTTCTTTGTTTACACGGAGCTCCCGTGCGCCCGGAGCCGCCGCGCAGTGAGTCTCCTGCGGGTCGATACCGGGTACTTTACGCGTACACGTCTACACGCCTGGACCTGGACCTGGACCTGGACCTGGATCTGGACCTGGACCTGGACCGGCTACAAGTCCGGATTTTATTAAACTGAACAGAACTCAGGACACCGACACGTAAAACCAGTCCTGATGAAGACTGGGTGGTTTAGTCCTGGTTTAGTCCTGGTTCAGTCCTGTTCTAGTCCTGGTTTAGTCCTGGTTCTAGTCCTGGTTTAGTTCTGGTTTGGTCCTGGTTTAGGGTGAATTGCACTTGGTCCTGGTTGAACCTGTTTCAGTCCAGGTTGAGTCCAGGTTTAGTCCTGTTCCAGTCCTGATATAGACCTGGTCCAGTCCTGTTCTAGTCCTGGTTTAGTCCTGGTTCAGTCCTTGTTTTTTAGTCCTGGTTTAGACCTGGTTTAGACCTGGTTTAGACCTGGTTTAGACCTGGTTTAGACCTGGTTTAGACCTGGTTTATGTTGAAATTGCACATGGTCACGGTTGATCCTGTTTCAGTCCTGATGTAGACTTGGTTGTTGCATCCTGGTTTAGACCTGGTCTAGTCCTGGTTTAGTTCCAGTTTAGACCTAGTTTATGGTGAATTTGCACTTGGTCCTGGTTGATCTTGTTTCAGTCCTGATGTAGACTTGGTTTAGTCCTGTTATAGTCCTGGTTTAGTTCTGGTCTAGTTCCCACGTTAGTCCTAATACAAACTCCAATTTTGTATTTTTTTTCTTTTTTTTCTTGAGTTTTCAGACGATCTTAAAACATTTTTGTCAGTGTTAATGTGTGTCACCATGGTAACAACAGAAACTTTCCACCATAGTAATTCATGTAGAACACCCCCAGCGTGACGAAAGTTAAAACCATACGTTTTATGCCGTACTGTGGAAGATTATAGCCACAGGAGCAGCATTTCCATGGAAACAAGCATTAAGAAGTAAATAAGAGTCAGGTTTGTGGAGATGCAAGCCCAGTTTTTCAGTGCAATAAAAGCATCACTCTTTTATCATATTTGTTTGGGTATATTTCTTATTTATTTTCTTAATTCTAACTAGTGCCGTCACGATACTCAGATTTCAAACTGTATTTCGATATTGAGGAACAAACTCAATACTCAAAACTGATTCTGATCCTACGATGAGAATAAAAAACACTTTCTTTAGACAATATCCTGTGATTTTCCACTTTAAACGGTCGTACTTTCTTTTCTTTTCCCATGTGGCCTTATATCTGTGTCCTCCCTCAGTGGTCCTGTCGGTTCCATAGTGGACTCAGATTTTTTTTTTATTTTTAAATAATGTTTCGTCAAAAAGTCTTCAGTCGGATCATTTTTCTTGCTTTGGAACACAGTACACAGAATGGTTGCCAGCCCAGGTGCTCATTTTTTCACCTTTTTCACTGTTTTAAATTCCTGTTCGTTGCATTTGCACTTCTACAAGAACTCTGGTGTGCGTTTACTGTTTCATCAGGTTCCGTAGTGCTCCATGGGCGTATACAAGTCTGTGTGCTCTTATACTTGTTCTGATCCAGCTCCAGATCGTTCCAAAGACATTCAGGAAAGGTTCATTTCTGTCCTGTCAACGGGACCTTTTTAGTATCGATACCTGCGGAAAATGAGGGTCTAGTTTTGATACTGGTTAGGGTTAGGGTTAAGGTTAGGCTGAGTATCTGATTTTTCTGCCTTATATGGAGTTGTGCTTTGCTTTGTTTTTGTAATTGGCTCATCTGGAGGTGCTCGGAGGTGCTCGTAGTACTGACACGAGTACAGTTCTGCATTTACTCGTGACACTGGAAGAACAAAGAACTCAGGACAGGTTAGACTGCCCCGTTCACGCACTAAAGCTGACGTCAATTCGCAGAGTTATATGTCGTCTGTAATGATTGTTTATTTTTATTCATGTGGTTGTTTTTCAAGGTCTTATATTACGCAAAACTGACTCCTGTGAGCTTTAATCATGTTCTAATGTTGTTCCCTCCTCAAAAACAGACCTGGAGTTGTGTTTGTTTCATTCACATGTTTGAGGAACTCTTTATTATTAGTCTGTCTACATCTCCAAAGCTCTAAACGCTCGGACCAAACAGAAAGGCAAAGACAAGGATATAAAAATAAGTGTAAATTGAATAAAGTTAAAAAAGGTCATTTAACAAAAGCTCAAAATAGGCAAATAATCTTGAACAAAAAGCCGAAACCAAACTGAACAGAACAAAACTAACCCGACGAGACAAAGAACACGGGCGTTTAAATACAGGAGGACAAACTAAAACTGAACACAAGAGGGCGCAATTACACTAAATAATTAACTAAAACTACCAATTTAATCAGAGTAACAATAAGGCAAATAATTATAATACAGAAAATAATAACAGTGATAATAAAGTGGCCTTAAACAAACTAGACAAACTAATTTAGCAAAACTAACTAAATAGAGCTCCCCCTGTTGGTTTGGAGGAGATTGTCTCTGCCAAGGGTCGACTCATTGGTCCCTCGTCTGGCAACTCAGGAAAAAAACAAGTGTAAGTAAATAATTCAGACGTAAATTAACTGAAACATGTGCAGGGTTTGTGTGTTAAACGTGTGAATGAAACAAAACACAACTAAACGTATAATCTGGTTATAAAAAACACAAACTGCAATAAATAAACAGCTGAATGAAATAGTTAAAGGTGCACTGTGTTACTTTCCGAGTGGAGGGTCCGTCACTGTGGAGATGTTGCTTTGCCTGAAATTTTCACAGCATGATATTTAACTTTTTTATTTCCATGGAGACAAGCACTGAGCTAATTGAGTCCTGCTTGAGTCCTGCTTGCGTCCCGCTTGCGTCCCGCTTGAGTCCCGCTTGAGTCCCGCTTGAGTCCCGCTTGAGTCCCGCTTGAGTCCCCGGTTGAGTCCACGGTTGAGTCCCGGTTGAGTCCAGGGTGAACTCTTGATGTGCCAGGTCAGTCCATTTGGCTAAATTTTTGGTGTCACCCTCATGAAGTCTGTGATCGTTTGGGCAGAGACGTTCACACCAGTGTCCTGCTGGAGGTCTTTCTGTAGGACACGGGCAGAGCTCAGCCTGTTCCTCCTGCACAAAGGAGCAGATATGGGTCCTGCTGATGGGTTGAGGACCTTCTAAGGCGCTGTCCCGTTCTCCTAGAGGAACTGCTTGTCTCCTGAAATCTCCTCCATGTTCTGGAGATTGTGCTGGAGACACATTAAATCTCCTTGTAACGGCACGTCCGGATGTGCCGTCCTGGAGAAGTTGGACAATCTGTGTAACTTCTGCAGGTTTAAGGAAAGGCCTCATACTCCCAGTGGTGAAAATCACTGCAGCCAAAGCAGCACAAGTGAAAAACCAGCCAAAAAACACAGAAAGAATCTTGAAATGATCTCCACAGGTAAAACCAGTTCAGTTTTAGGCGTGGTCTGATTAGTGCCACTCTAGTGCACCTGTTGTTCATTTCCATTAAAACTCGTGGCAACAGATTTTTTCACATTGAGATCTGAAGTGTTCCTTTAATTTTTTGAGCAGTGTGGTACAGTACTTCAGGGCAGCACCGCCTGTACACACTGTTTAGAATCAGAATCAGAATCAGAAAAGCTTTTATTGCCATTGTCAGTGAACACAATTCACAGACTAGGAACTTGCTTTGGTGATGAGGAGCAACATAGAACACTGAATAATAATAATAATAATATAAAGTAGAGATATCACTATTAAAAAAAGATAATAATAATAATAAAGTATCACTATTAAAAATAAAGTAAGAGCATGCAAAAGATTAAGATATATAATAAAAAAATAAAAATAGTCAAGTATATACAGAGCATCAGAACAACAGTGCAAACTGACAGAGCAAAAGAGCAAGTGACGTGACATGACTTATTTAAGGTGACAGGTGTTATAAAGTGTCCATCTTAGTACAGGTGTTATAAAGTGTCCTTAGTACAGATGTTATAAGTGTTCATAAAGTGTTTATGAGTCCAACAGCAGAGGGGAAGAAACTGTTCTTATGGCGAGAGGTTCTGGTTTACCTTTTAATGTCCCCATTGAATCTAAGTGGATGTTCCAATGTGCAACAGTGATTACTGCCCAAACTGTGCACTTCTTTACTGAGGGCAGGGCTGTAAAACTGTTACACCTGTTCTTTCTGACGCTGGAGACACACTGGACCTGGACGAGTGGGTCTCCTTTTCTCCCTCCACCCGAGCACGCAGCACAGAGCTCATAAAAACCTGTAAGACAAGTGTAGGATGTGTGTGTCTGTGGTCTGTGTGTGTGTGTTTGTGTCTGTGGTCTGTGTGTGTGTGGTCAGCGAGGCTGTGTATTTGCTCAGAGCGTGCAGCGGTGCCCTTCTGGACCCTGGCACTGTGCTGAGAATGAGCAGGTCAAACATCAGACAGGTGCCAAGTGAGACCAGCTCTGCTCCGGCTCTGCTCCGGCTCTGCTCCGGCTCTGCTCCGGCTCTGCTGTTGAGTTTTCTGTCTGCAGGTTAAGGCTCTGGCAACACAGGTTCAGTTGTGATTGTAGTAGTTTTTTTTTCTTTTTAACAGTAAGAGTGTTAAAAGCTCTTAAAAGTCAAATGTGTAATCTGTACTGTACCTAAAAAAGTTACAACAATCCCATCTGACCCTGTGTCTCCAGATCCTTCACCTGCAGAGACACGTCCTGCAGAGACACGTCCTGCAGAGACACGTCCTGCAGAGACACGTCCTGCAGAGACACGTCCTGCAGAGACACGTCCTGCGTTTGTCTCAGTCTCAGTTTATGGACAGGCTCATGTGAAGCTCAGAACCTCCAGAATTCCCTCCCTGAGCTGCAGAGGCTGCACTAGCACTGACTCTGGGGTTTAGGGAGTGACTGTTCAGATCAGAGACATTTTAGGTTTAAACACACTGGATTTCAGCTTTGAACCAGCAACCCACATGAGAGAGTCATGTGACGCTCATTCTGCGTTCTGATTGGAGAATCGTCTGGAACCAAAACACCAAATTAGAACAGAAACATTTTGGAATCATGTCCAGTGTTTTTGTAATTCAGAATAAATCAGCGTTACAATTGTTATCATTATCATTAGATTTGAACATGTTTACATAATATATCAATTTTAATGTATTTTTTTATTTAATATCTGGGGACACAGTTTGGTCATGTTTAAGAAATTTTAAATCTGAATCTTTATCTTTTTAAAACCAGGTCTGAAATGGGATTTTTTTTTTACATTTTTCCAGCATAAATCATGTTAAAAACCAGACTGTTGTGTGTTTCAGTGTGATGGAGTGGACAGGAGTGAGCTGACTCCTCTGTGACCCCTGACCCCTGACCTCTGACCCCGGGACATGGCTCCTCTTCCTCCCGGGATCCGTTTTCTGGTCTCCTTCAACAGAGACCAGTGGTGAGTGTGATGCATCTCTGGCCGCGTCTCATTTCTCTTTCCTCGCCTCCTTCTCCTTGCCTCCTTCTCCTCGATTCCTTCTCCTCAATCCTCCATTTTTTAGTCATATGAAGTGACGGAGTGAAGGAGTAAACCTGAGGGAGGCTTCAGGAGCAGACGTCAGAGAAAAGAATCAAACTTTCTTGGTCTCAGTGAGGAGTTTAGATCCTCTCTCCTCCCTGTGTCTCCTCTGTGGGCGGGACTTCCTCACCCACTTCCTGCAGAATTGAGGAGAGGAATCAAGGAGAAGGAAGCGAGGAAACTAAACACAAATCTACTATAATAGCATTTCCACTTCCTCGTGCCCCAGCCTCACTGCCGCCCCCTGGCTGTTCTCTGCAGGTACCGCGCTCTCACTTTCTGCCTGACCTTCCTGCTCTACACCAGCTACCACCTGTCCAGGAAACCCATCAGCATCGTCAAGGTACAGCTGCCCTCATGGTTCCACAGTGCTTAAAGGTTGTATGGAGGATTTTTTTAGTTTCAAATTGTCACTGAAAGTTCAAAATATCATTATAGAGACGCAGCAGCTTTGTGATTATAATGACCAAAAAAAAAGAATGAAAATCCATCAGCTGTGGACGTGGTGGGGCCAGATAAACATAGATGGATAGTTTGGTCGTCAATCAAACTCCCTGTGTTTCTATAGTAACTGACTCTCCGGCGCGCTGGGATTACGTGGTTTATGTTCGCCTCTCACACATTCCACAGACGCAAGACGCCGTTTACTCGACCAACGCAGCGGTTCTTAGCGGCTTTTTCCAACTGTAGCTTCCTCACAGTTTGCACAAAGTTTGTTGCGATGGCAGACGAGAATCCACGACCAGTTCGCCGCAAAAGAAAGTCCATTTATGAGGTCGATGAAAGAAGAAGAGAAGGAGCGAAGACAAACTAAGGTGATTCTTGGAGATTCCTTCCAGCGATGGCGTCACTGAAGCAGACGAAGGGTCTAAAGACTGACGCGTTGGTCGATAAATTACTACTGGACAGGAAACTTCTGCTTATCATTTGAAAACGTACAGTAGAGTTACAGCAGCAACAGCGATTCTGAACGAGCCCCGGCTGTAAACAAACAGGATTTCTAGAGTCTGGAGGAGGTGGAGGAGGAGTTTCTACTGATGGAGCTGTGGAGGAGGAGGTGGAGTCACACATGAGGAACATTTGAAAAAGAACAAACGGTCGCTGTGTTTCTCGTTCCTTGGAAAATCCTCTATACAACCTTTAAAGCTGCACTGCGTAACATTTCTAGTGGAGAGTCCGCCACCTGCTTGTCTCCATTGTAATGTTATTGCTTTGTCTAGAATGTTCCACAGTATAGATTAAACCTGTCTGTCACGAGGGAGACGAGCAGGTTACACTGCGATACATTACAGGTCAGATCTGTGGAGAGGCGCCCCTATTCACAGAAAGAATTATGGTGTTTTTGAGTAACAGAAACACCCGTAATGAATAAATGCTAGATGGATATGTTTAAAGTCATACTCTGGAACATTTCAGACAAAGCAGTAACATCTCCATGGGGACAAGCAGGTGGCAGACAATCCACCGGAAAAGTTGCGCAGTGCAGGTTTGAGATTCTGGGATGTTTTAGAATCGAACATATGAATAAAAGACCTGATTGGCGCCATCTCCTGACTGTGTGTGTGTGTCTGTGTGTCTGTGTATGTCTGTGTGTGTTTGTTGTTCCAGAGTGAGCTCCATAAGAACTGCTCGCCTGTGAGTGAGACATGGACCCCGTCTGCGGTCACTGTGGCCCCGGAGCACTGCAGCTGGAAGCCTTTCGGTCAGAACTCCAGACACTCACCATGTCCGAACAATCCAGAGAGAAAACTGTACTGACCTGTGTGTGTGTGTGTGTGTGTGTGTGTGTGTGTGTGTGTGTGTGTGTGTGTGTGTGTCTGTTTGTTTGTGTGTTTCCAGATAAGAGTAACTACAAGCAGCTGCTGGGGGCCATGGACTACTCTTTCCTGTGTGCGTACGCCGTGGGCATGTACCTCAGGTCAGTTCTCTCTGTGGACACAGGGGGCGCAGTCACCTGTTACAGCAGGAGTCTCTAACCTTTTTTCCTCCAGTGAATTAACTTTACAAAACGAAACTGCCAGAGAGCTCCTACTTTTAGCGCTCACAAGAAACTGAGTAAATATAAGAGCCATGGTGAGGGCATTTAATTGTGGATTAACAAGTGTTGCAGATTTTTGCACTCTGACTTCTCCACTGCAGGTGGCGCTATTCCCCTACCAAAGCAGGTAGGAGAATGGCCCCAAACTCAGTGTAAATGAACATCATGTGGCCCCTCTGAGTCGCAGGTCTGTGAAAACAACACACTGGTCTGTTTAAAGAATCTTTACTGGGAAATAATATTGGACCAAAGTTAAACCTCTTTGAGCCAGTGCAGTGCGGCTGTGCTTCTGCTGTAGGGATTATTATATCTCTGAGGACTTAAGCCTGAGCTGGCAGTGTGGGGCTGACAAATGGTAATAAAGATGTATTTATTTTTTTATTTGACTGTAATTTTCAACACCAAATAACGAGTCATTCACTGTTCAGGAAAGGTCAGAGTTTGTCTTGTTTATGTGTTTTTTTTCTCAAATTAGTATTTAGTTTTGAAACTGGTCGTATTTCACAGAATCTTTACCTCTGACCCCTCCACAGTGGCATCATTGGCGAGCGGGTGCCCATCCGTCTGTACCTGAGCGTGGGCATGTGGACCAGTGGCCTCTTCACGTGTCTCTTTGGTCTGGGATATTTCTACAACATCCACAGCCTGAGCTTCTACATCACTGTGCAGGTACGACAGGTGCAGGTACGACAGGTGCAGGTACGACAGGTGCAGGTACGACAGGTGCAGGTACGACAGGTGCAGGTACAGGGTCTGTCAGGGGAGACCACACACTGGAGAATATAAATATAATACACACTCTTTATACAAGAGGACTGAGGCTCCAGCCAAATGAAGCTCATTGAGGCTGGCAGTTATAGCAGCTAATCTGAAGCTAAATCGCATATTTAGAATTCCAGTTGTGCAACCAAAGAGCCAATCAGGACCGAGGTAGTTGAAGGTACCCGCCCCTTTCCCCCGATATGGCAGGGGGCGGGCACTTAGAAACAAGTCACGATCTGTCAATCAAACCTGTTGCTAACACTAGTGGGCGTGACCTCAGGAGAAGAAGGCGCCTCATTGGTCTGTTATTAATGTTCAGATCTTGATTTAGGGACAAAATGGAGAAATAAAGACACATTTATAGGACATAGTTTGTGTTAATACAAACGTTTCAAGGTTAGAATGACAAGGTAACGGGCTAACGATGTCCATTTATACAGTCGTCGATAATGTTTTAATACATAAAACTTGTACAGCGCTTTTCAAGATACTCAAAGACGCTTTACATGAAGAGACAAACGAAGGCAAACAAAAGAAATGAAAGGTGGAGTGTGGATGAGTCTCTGAGGTGTTTGGGCAGGGAGTTCCAGAGGACGGGGCAGCAGTGGAGGACGTCCTATCCCCCCCAGGTCTTCTGTTTAGTCCCGGTGGAGGTCAGGGGAGACGGGAGGTTGGCGTCAGCTGATCGAAGGGCACGGGTGGGGGTGTGGTGATGGTGGAGGAGCTCAGAGAGGGAGCTGATGGTCGGGTTATGGAGGGACTCGTGCTGCGGAGTTCTGGATGTACTCGAGTGAGGCTGAGGTTATTGTGGGTTTTGGTGAATGTTTTGGGACCGATGAGGATTATTTCAGCTTTGGAGGAAGTTTGACTGTAGTCAGGACTTTTTTCAGAGATGCCATTTTTGAGGGTGGATTGTGTGGCCAGGGTTATGTATTTGGTGGACAGGTAGAGTTGGATGTCGTCTGCAGAGGAACTGGAGGCCGTGGTGACGGATTATATGACCGAGGGGGAGGATGAAGAGTATGAAGAGGAGGGGCCCGAGAACTGAACCTTGGGGAACTCCTTGACTCAGGACTCAGTAGAACTAATGCTTCACTTCCTACAGAGGCGTCCCAAGACTTTTTTCATATTTGTAAAGAATAAATAACTTTAAGTTTTTACTATCTTTTTTCGCTTATCCACGGTCAGGTCTAGGAGGCTACAGTCTGAGCAGGGACCTTCCTCACCCCAGACACTTCTTCTAGCTCCTCCAGAGAGCTCGTTTTAATTTGGTGCAATATTATGAGTAAAATTACACGAAGATGGTATTGACCCCTGCTGCCAACAGAACAAAGGACTTCCAGTAAGTTGCGTAACAGCGTTTGATAATAGTGGAACAGTCACCTGGTGTTTGTGGTTAAAGATTGACAGAAGATGATTTAAAAATGTGTTCACAGAATTCGTTCAGATTCAAATAAAAAGTCACAAATTCAACTGTAAAACCTGAGCTCTTCTCTGATTCATTCTCAGACTTTTTCACCACGACTTTTTTTCATTTAGGATTTTAAAATGCACAGAATCGGACGTACTTCACTGCGGTTTATGGCTCGTGCTGGTTACTGATTTGCTTTAACAGGATCTACAGAGTTTAAAGAAATCTGGATAATGTTTAACTGCCTTTAAGTTGTGTTTGTTTCATTCACACCTTTGAGTAACCCTTTATTATTAGTCTGTTTACATCTTCAAAGCTCCAAATGCTCCGTTCCACCTTGTGATGTCATGAAGTGGTAGTTTTCAAGTTCAGCTCCTTGAATTCTAATATTTCTTTGAGTCCTAAAGGTGCCTTGTGTAACTCTTCTGGTGGAGGGTCTGTAAAATGCTTTTCTCCATGGAGTTTATGGTTATTGCTTTGTCTGGAATGTTTTAAACCTTTCTATCTTCATGGAGACCAAACCAGACTTAAGTTACAGGTCAGATCTGTGGAGAGGCGACCCCGCTCACAGTCAGAATGTCTGTTTTTCTAGGTATTTTTGAGCTCTAAAACCACCTGTGATTGAATAAATGTAAAGTAGAGCTGGTTAATGTCACACTGTGGAACATTTCAGGCAGAGCAACAACATCTCCATAGAAGTATGTAAAATCCCTCAGTCGTCCAGGTAGAATCCATGGCAAAAAAGGAGAAAATTTAATTTGTCAACTGGACATAGTTTATTTGGTTGAATACGTTTCGCAGCTCATCCAAGCTCATCCAAGCTGCTTCCTCAGAACTGAAGAAGCAGCTTGGATGAGCTGCGAAACGTATTCAACCAAATAAACTATGTCCAGTTGACAAATTAAATTTTCTCCTTTTTTGCCATCTCCATAGAAACCAACAGGTGACGGACCCCCAACCAGAAAGTTACATAATGTGTTTTGCTGTTGTCTAACTGAAGCTCTGGGGTTGGCAGGTGCTGAACGGCCTGGTGCAGACCACGGGCTGGCCCAGTGTGGTCACCTGCATCGGAAACTGGTTTGGAAAAGGACGGTAAGACTGAGACCGGGTACTGAGACTTATTACAGGACTATACCACGTCTCTTCCAGGACTATATCAGGATTATATCAGGACTCTACCAGGACTCTTCCAGGACTACACCAAGACTCTAACAGAACTGTTCCAGGACCATACCAGGACTATTCCAGGATACTAGGACTATTCCCGTACTATTCCAGGGTTACATCTGGACTATTCCAGGACTTGTCCAGGACCATATCAGGACTATTCCAGGACTATTCCAGGACTATTCCAGGACTCTACCAGGACTCTACCAGGACTCTACCAGGACTCTACCAGGACTCTTCCAGGACTCGACCAGGACTCGACCTGTCCACACCTGCAGGTGTTGAAGCCCTAGCCTCTCCCGCTCCTGTCTCCAGGCGTGGGCTGATCATGGGCCTGTGGAACTCTCACACGTCCGTGGGGAACATCGCGGGGTCCCTGATCGCGGGGTACTGGGTCTCGTCTCACTGGGGCCTGTCCTTCCTCGTCCCCGGACTCATCATCGCCGCCATGGGCCTTGTCTGCTTCCTCTTCCTGGTCGAGCGTGAGTGCACAAGTGTTCTCACCATACTGAAATTTAAAACCCAATTTCGATGGGATTTTTTTTATCAACACCTGCAAAAATCAGTATCTAGTTTCTATACTAGTTTTCGTATCAATTAGTGTTTAATTCTCGATACTTTTAACAACCCTAGTTTACAGTTAATTTTTTTCTGCACTAATTTAATGAATGTAACATTGTCTATTTTTCTATTTTTGCAAGGTTAAGATTGTGAATTCAAGTCATATTAATTTGATATTGTTTTTTATGTTTTCAGATCCAAATGATTTGAAGAACCCCTCAGCCCAGACCTCATCAGGACAAGTGGTCAGTATGAGGCCCCAAGTACATCACAGTGAATGGGCTGTAAAATGTTCAGAAATATCACTTTACACAATCCAACCAGCGTGCGAACGACTAAAGCTTTTATTTTTTTCCAATTTTTGCATTTCCATTTATATTTTTTCTCTTTGTTATTTTAATATATTGTGATGTGTGAGTTACTGTGTCCAAATAATGTCCCTTGTGGATCAATAGTTTGTCTAAGTCAGTAACTCCCCAGCACCACTAGTGGGCGCTCCTAACAAACCTACTGCTTTTCCAACACATTCATTTGCCGCGTCTCATTTCTCTTTCCTCGCTTCCTTCGCCTTCATCCCTCTCCTCGAGCCTCCATTTTTCAGCTGTCAATCAAATGTGTCGTATTAAGTGTCCCAAAGAAAACCAAGGAAGGAAGGAGGGAGGGAAGGAAGGAGTGAAGGAGTAAACCTGAGGGAGGCTTCAGGAGCAGACGCCAGAGAAAAGACTCAAACTTTCTTGGTCTCAGTGAGGAGTTTAGATCCTCTCTCCTCCCTGTGTCTCCTCTGTGGGCGGGACTTCCTCACCCATTTCCTGCAGAATCGAGGAGAAGGAAGCGAGGACAGAGAAATGAGACGCGGCCTTTGTTTTGAATCAGCCGATGGACCTGGAAGTGACCTCACCGCTAACAGTCCTGTCTGTGCCCGTACAGAGCCAGCGGAACGGAGCCACGTCAGACTTCAGGCATCAGTACAAAGAAGGCAAACCGCAGGTGGGTCAGCCAGGCTACGCTGCACTATTCTGCTGTCCCACAGGTCCTGCTGTTGTGTCCTAAAGCAAGACACTTTTACACATATTTACACTGGAGCCTGAATGTGAGTGATAATAACCTTTACTGAGCTCTCCACCTTCAAGAAACTGCTCAAAACTCTTTATTTAGAACTGCTTTAATGTCTAACCTGCTTTTATTTTAATTTTTTTTTTATTTCATGCCTATATTTTGTCCCATTATCTTGTTTTTGAATATGCACTTTTTAAATTGTTTTCTTCTGAGTGTTTAGAAAAGCTCTATATAAATAAATGTGTTATTATTCATATTAATGTCGTGTTTCCGTGGCCAGCGTTGCCATGGGAACAGGACTTAGAGCATCCACACAGTAAGCAGTATCCACAGACTGTGTAAAGAAGTGGACTGAGTGAGTGCGACGTCACCACAGCGTCCGGCTCCAGTCAAATGAAGCTCAGCGAGCTAGCAGTTATACCGGCCAATCTGCTACCAGGGACCATATTTGGAAATTTGAGCGCGAAACCAAAGAGCCAATCGGGAGTGAGGTTGTTGAAGGTACACGCCCCCTCCCAGTTCCCGCTCGCACCGCTGTTTTGGAATCGGGCGGGTGCTTAACAACGGCGCTGTCAATCAAATCTGTTGCTAACGCTAGCGGGAGCGACCTCAGGGAAACTAGGCACCGGATTGGTCTGTTATTATTGTTCATATCGTAAAGGTGCACTGTGTAACTTTTTGGTTGGGCGTCTATCACCTGCTTGTTTCTATGGATACGTCATTGCTCTGCCTGGAATGTTCCACAGTGTGACATTAAACAGCTCTACTTTACATTTATTCAATCACAGGTGGTTTTAAAGCTCAAAAATACCTAGAAAAACAAACATTCTGACTGTGAGCGGGGTCGCCTCTCCACAGATCTGACCCATAACTTGATCTGGTTTGGTCTCCGTGAAGATAGAAAGGTTTAATGCCATACTGTGAAACATTCCAGACAAAGTAATAAGCATAAACTCCATGGAGAAAAGCATTTGATGGACCCTCCACCAGAAAAGTTACACAATGCACCTTTAACTTAGAAAGAATATCGAAATAAAAACCTCAGGATCATGTAGAGCGAGTTAATACGAACATTTTAAGATCAAAATTTTAAGGCGACAGCAGCAGTTACAGACAGAGGGGAGACAGTTTTTCAATGTAAAATTAATTGGAGCCAGAGTCGATGGAGCCGGAAGCGCGCCCATGCTCACTTCCTGTTTGGAACGCGGCGGCTAGCGGGTTAGCTCTGTCCACTTGTGTATACAGTGTGTGGTAGTAACCTTGTGTTGTGGCTCAGCAGAAGTGGTACTGGTTTGAGTATACAGTCCAGAACAGGAAGGTCAGTGTCCAGAGTCCAGAGATCTCCACCCTCAGTCCAAACGCAGGACTTCAAATGGCTCAGATTCACACATTAGAGCCGGGATGGGCGATACTGCACTAAAATGTAATCCTGATCTCATCCTTTTGGCGATATTGTCATATAATTCAGTATTTATTTGAAACATTTTTAAATTAAAGGTCTTGTATTATGGAAAATTGACTCTCCTGAGCTTTAAGTCGTGTTCTAATGTTGTTCCTCCTCAAAAACAGACCTGTTTACATCTCCAAAGCTCAAAACGCTCTGTTCCACCTTGTGATGTCATGAAGTGGTAGTTTTCAAGTGAACAGCTGCTTTTACCTTTAGTGCTGCAGTTCAGATTGGCAGTTCCAGGTCTGAAATGATCCAGATGATTCTAGTGAAGGTGTTTGGAGTTTAAAAACACAGTGGAGCATCACAAGGTTGAACTGAGTGTTTTCTGTTTGAGAGAAGAACACGGCTTAAACAACTCCAGTATGGGCCTTTTAATGCAGCTTTCTTCCAATTGGTCGGCCTCTGTCATGCTCCGAGTGATTGACAGGTGGGTTTAACCAATCACAGCGAAGAGTGGACTCTCAAATACAGGAAATGACTTGAGAGTTCACCTACAGACAATATAAAGTCTACACGAATCATGATGCAATCAAAATCTGGCTTTTTCAAAATTGCGGTATTATTTTTTGTCAAATCGCCCAGCCCTTCGTGTACAAACACCAGGCAAAAGTTTGGACACATCTTCTCATTCTCTGCCAGCTCAGTCCTTGTTATCTTGGTGGATGTCATCAGAGGTATAACACTCCTTACAACTGAAGCATGTCCAAACCTTTGACTGGTCATGTACATTCTCTGTTTTATTACAAAACGGAGAAACAAAACAGTCCATATGTGTCCTTTAAAGTCTGTTGGTCTGGACTGAGCTGGCGGTGCAGGGTGAACCTCAGGTGTGGGGAAACAAGGCTGGTTCTTCTGTAGATTCTCTCTTCATTTCACAGGGCAGATGTTTTGAAAACCATCTCTGTCTCTGGTTCGTCCTGTAGATGGACTCGCACACAAACACTGCATCAGACCCCTGCTCACAGGCTTCAGGCCAGAGGTGGAAGAAGTACTTGAGTTTAGTAAAGTAAATGTACTTAAAGAGTAAAGTCCTTTGTGTCCTTCCTACGTGTCCTCTTTGTGTCCTTCCTTCATGTCCTTCCTTTGTGTCCTTCTTTGTGTCCTCTTCGTGTCCCACCTTTATGTCCTTTCTTTGTGTCCTTCCTTCATGTCCTTCCTTCCTTCCTTTGTGTCCTTCTTTTGTGTCGTTTCTTCATGTCCTATTCGTATCCTTCCTTTGTGTCCTTCCTTTGTGTCTCCTTCTTTTGTGTCCTATTTGTGTCCTTCCTTCATGTCCTTCCTTTGTGTCCTTCCTTCATGTCCTTCCTTTGTGTCCTTCCTTCATGTCCTTCCTTTGTGTCCTTCCTTTGTGTCCTTCCTTCATGTCCTACCTTCATGTCCTTCCTTTGTGTCCTATTCGTGTCCTTCCTTTGTGTTCTACCTTTGTGTCCTTCCTTTGTTTCCTTCCTTAAGTCCTTCCTTGTGAGTAAACTCTGTATTTTGGAGTTTTCTGTTGATGGCATAGGCAGAGGGATCCTGTTTGAGAATTCAGCGCTATTTCCTGTATTTTTGTACTTTTCTTCTCATTTTTTTCCCCACAAACTGCCCCTTTAACGTAAAACTACGATAAATATTGACCACGGTTATTATTCCACCAAACCAAGCCAGAATGAGAAAATCCTGAAAAGCTGTGATATCCTCTGTAAATGCAGCTTTGTGTGCGAGTCCACCATTTTGTTTGTTTACTGGAAATAATGTCGTTTTGTTATCTGCTGGAAATGAAAACGAAAACAAAAGTTAAAAATGTAACCACAGTTCTACGAGTCCCTCTGATCACCAGAAAGCGCTGAACGAGCCGCTGAGCGTGAAACGGAGAAGGGCTGCACTGTAGAACGGAATCACATTTTCACTTCATCTCAAATTTTGCATTTATTTTGATAAATTTGAGATAAAATAATGTAAAGAACAAAACCTCCCGTCTCTTTACAGTTAAGAGCCGTCCCTTTACAAACTGTTTTAAAAATTCATGACATCCTCGGGTTCGATTACCTGCTCAGATTTCAGTCTTCTCTCAAATGTTAAAGGTGTATTGTGTAACTTTTCTGGTGTAGGGTCTGTCAAATGCTTTTTTTCTCCATGTAGTTTATGGTTATTGCTTTGTCTGGAATGTTCCACAGTATGGCATTAAACCTTTTTATCTTCATGGAGACCAAACCAGACCAAGTTACAAGTCAGATCTGTGGAGAGGCGACCCCGCTCACAGTCAGAATGTCTGTTTTTTCTAGGTATTTTTGAGCTTTAAAACCACCTGTAATTGAATAAATGTAAAGTAGAGCTGTTTAATGTCACACTGTGGAACATTCCAGGCAGAGCAATGACGTATCCATAGAAACAAGCAGGTGACGGACTCCCAACTAAAAAGTTACATAGTGGACTTTTAATGCTCCTGGTCACATGGTACACACTGAACTGAATCCTACTTTTTAAAGGATCTGTATGTAAGATTTAGATTTTAAGCAACATAAACCTGCCCTGTGTCCAGATATGAGGGAAACATGTTCAAATCTGATACAAATGTAAATGTAACGTTTCCAAAGTGCTGCACAGTACAGATAAACGTGTCCATCGTCACTCCTGGTTTTAAGTCTTAGACATGAGCTGGAACTGGCCCTCGGACCTCAGAGCAGCACAGGGGTGTAAATTTGTAGAGAAGAAACATGGGGCCAGTCCATTCAAAGCTTTAAAAACAAACAATAACACTTTGTGTTGGATGTTCCACTCTCATGTTCCACTCTCATGTTCCAGTCTCATGTTCCAGTCTCATGTTCCACTCTCATGTTCCACTCTCATGTTCCACTCTCATGTTCCAGTCTCATGTTCCAGTCTCATGTTCCACTCTCATGTTCCACTCTCATGTTCCACTCTCATGAAGTGTTCTGCATCAGTGTGAGTGAAGTGCTGCTTCTGTCTTCAGAACAGTGACTGAATTTCCACTGTGGGTGAAATAATTTGCTGTGACCCTGAGGCAGTTCCATTACTGAGGGACGTGCTGAAATCTCCAGTTAGAGCGAATGTGTTTGTCCCAACGTCTGCTGTACTAGAGGCGCAGACACACTAGGACTTTAGAACTGTGCCGCGCTCAAGCACGATTGTGTAGGGTTCAGTGTCCCTCACTCACACAACCGAACCGGGCCACAGCCCATGACGTCATCACACGCCGCTGTTTGTTTACATGTCGCGCAGCAGAGCTAAAGTTTTAGCGGAGAAAATGAGTCCAGCGGCAGAAATATCTGTTAAATAATGAGACAGATTTGAGTCCTGCTGTGATACACTCCTCCGTGAGTTTATGGAGATAAATTGTTTTGCGTTAACTCGTTAATAACGCAGTATTTTTTGACAGCACTCTTAAAATCAATTCTAAAATGAACTGGAAGCAACGGCAGTGCTAGTGCAGCCTCTGCAGCTCAGGGAGGGAATTCTGGAGGTTCTGAGCTTCACATGAGCCTGTCCATAAACTGAGAAGGAGAAGAACCTGGACGTGTCTCTGTCTGCAGGTGAATTCTCTGGAGACACAGGGACAGTTGTGCGTGTCATACCTCAGTGCAAATACATACAGCTCCTTTAAACCTACATTAAAAATCGAATAGTGATTTAAACCTAAAATCACAACTCGATGTTTTCTCCTAAAACGGTGCAGCCCTTTTCAGGAGGGATGAAACTGAACCTGTTGGTGGGACGGGGATGGTGGGAACTTTTGCTCCTGCTAAGTGCTAATGCTAACGGCTAACTGTCATATTTGATTGTACTCCAGGAGGCGGAGCTTCTCTTCAGAAAATCACAAATCGACACAGGCTTTGTGCTTTTGTGCAGTGCCCTCCATTCAAACTGCAGCTCCTCACATGTGATTCATTCAAAATAATATAAAATAATATAAAAAACATAAACTGTGTCATAAACTTACTCCAGTCGTGTTTATAAATCTTTGCTTTCATCGGGAGTCTGTGGAGATGGCGTGCACTGTACAGCTGCTACACTGGTACACTGTGGAGGGGAGCGATTATGGTTTGGTTCCTCAGTGGGTGACCTTTGACCTTCTGTGTGTGACAGAGCTATGACACAGAGCTGCTCCTGCCGCGGGACAGTGAGTGTATCCAGGTGCAGCCTGTGGTGGTCGTCAAGAACCAATCAGAGCCCTCGGCCATCAGCTTCATGGGAGCGCTGCGCATACCGGTAAATAAACCCCACCCACAGGTGCACGGTAAATAAGCCCGGCCCACAGGTACACGGTAAATAAGCCCCGCCCACAGGTGCCCCCACAGACTGTATAAAGAAGTGTTCTGAGGGAGTGTGAGGTCCCCACAGCGTTCAGCTCCAGTCAAATGAAGCTCATCATGGCTGGCAGTTACAGGAGCGAATTTGGAGCCAGGTCCATATTACGAATAGGAATTTATTTACAGACAAAATAGTGACATAAAAACCCCAGGATCATGTGGAGCGGGTTAATACCAAAGTTTTAAGACCAAAATAACAAGGGTCGATGGAGCCAAACTTCCTGTTTGGAAAGCGGCGGTTGGCAGGTTAGCTACGTCCATTTATATACAGTCTGTGGTTCAGGCCTGGTTCAGACCTGGTTTAGACCTGGTTTAGACCTGGTTCAGGCCTGGTTCAGACCTGGTTCAGACCTGGTTTAGACCTGGTTCAGGCCTGGTTCAGACTGATGTTGTGTCCTCAGGGTGTGGTGGAGTTCTCTCTCTGTTTGCTGTTTGCCAAACTGGTCAGTTACACGTTCCTGTTCTGGCTGCCGCTCTACATGACCAAAGCAGGTCAGACCTCGTCCTCCAGTCTATATCCCTCATGTGTCCCTCATGTGTCCCTCATGTGTCCCTCATGTGTCCCTCATGTGTCCTTACTTTGTGTCCTCTTTGTTACCTATCTTTCTTCCTTTGTGTCCTTCTTTTATGTTCTATTCGTGTCCTACCATTGTGTCCTTCCTTCGTGTCCTTCCTTCGTGTCCTTCCTTTGTGTTCTGTTCGTGTCCTACCTTTGTGTCCTTCCTTAGTGTCCTTCTGTTGACCATGTCCTGTGTCCTGCAGCTCACCTGGACGCTAAGAGAGCAGGAGACTTGTCCACGCTGTTTGACGTTGGAGGGATCATAGGTACAGGCCAGTAACAGTACAAATGATGCATAATGATTGTTCTTTAAAGGTTCATTGTGTAACTTTTCTGGTTGGGAGTGACCTGCTTGTTTCTGCCTGGAATGTTCCACAGTGTGGCATTAAACAGCTCTATTTTACATTTATTCAATTACAGGTGGTTTTAGAGCTCAAAAATCCCTCGAAAAACAGACATTCTGACTGTGAGCGGGGTCGCCTCTCCACAGATCTGACCTGTAACTTGGCAAGCAGTCTCTGGTTTGGCAAGCAATAACATCCCCATGGAGACAAGCATTTGACAGACCATCCACCAGAAAAGTTACACATTGCCCCTTTAAATAAATCTCAAATTTAGTGGAAAAGTTAGTTTTGTCATTTTTTGTACTTTTTCTTTAGTTTTCATTTCGTATGAAAGATAATTTGTTCTATTAGATTTTGAATTTTAAATCCCGCTGAATTTCTCACTTTGAATTTTTTAACTCTGAAAAAAGATGTTTGAATTATTTTTATTCTGAATTTTAGTTGCTGAAATTTTAAGTGTGCTTTTTTTAATGTTTTAAATTCAAAATAAAAATATTCAGAATAAATATTTCCAAGCCCTCAAATTCAACAGTCAAAATTCAGAGTAAATTTCGCAGCAAAGATCCAAGAGGCCAAGGCAGAATCAATCGATCCTGTGTGAGTGAGGAGGACAGAGGCTGTTTCCTAATGGTTCTCATCTGTGGGCGGGGTTTACACTTAACAAATAAAAGAGATGAGGTTTTGATGAGGTGAATTCTGACCAATCAGATCGCTTCACTGCACCATTTCCTGTTTGTTACTAAGTTCGATCGGATCACACAGGATCGATTGGTTCTGCCTTGGCGTCTTGGATTTTTGCTGCGGATTTTTTTCTTCGTGAATTTTACTCTGAATTTTGACTGTTGAATTTGAGCTCTAGAAAGATTTGTGCTGAATATTTAAGAGGTAATTTTTTATATATTGAATTTTAAAATGTACACTTATCATATCATCAACTGACATTCAGAATAAAAATAATTCAAACATGTTTTTTCAGAGTTAAAAAATTCAAAGTGAGAAATTCAACGGCGTTTAAAATTAAAAATCTGATAAAACAAATTATCTTCCATAATTTAGTTTCAGCCAAAACTATTGAATTAAAACCTGTTGTAGATGACCTTCCCTGTGTCCTCAGGGGGCGTCCTGGCCGGGGTGATCTCGGACAAACTGGACAAGAGGGCGACCACGTGCGCCGTGATGCTGCTGCTCGCCGCTCCCACCGTGAGTCTGTCATACCCTCGTCTGTCCAGCAGAGGGAGGCACAGAGCTCCAGATCTGTGTTCTGTTCTGTAGGAGGATTTAACCAAATAATTACAAATGAAGCTTTTTAGTTTCAGTTTCACAATGCTAACAGTTATTGAGTGAATAAATGAAATAGTCAAATCCTTTATTAATTATTAATTCTTCTGATCATTCTAATGTTGTTCTCTCATCACAAACAGACCTGGAGTTGTGTTTTGTTTCATTCACATGTTTAACACACAAACCTGCAGATTTAGGCTGAGTTCTTCTCTCAAACTGAAAACACTCTGTTCCAACTTGTGATGTCATCATGTGGTGATACAGGAAGTGCTCCACTGTGTTTTTAAACTCCACACACCTTCACTAGAATCATTTGGATCATTTCAGCCCTGGAATTGCTGATCTCGACTGAACTAAAGGTAAAAGGAGCTGTTCACTTGAAAACTACCACTTGATGACATCACAAGGTGGAACAGAGCGTTTGGAGCTTTGGAGATGTAGACAGACTAATAATAAAGAGTTACTCAAACATGTGAATGAAACAAACACAACTCCAGGTCTGTGTTTGAGGAGGAAACATTAGAACACGACTTGAAGTGAGTTTTGTTTGATATAAAATCTTTACATTTCTTGTGTCTGTTCTCATGACGTTCTAATGGTGTGTGTTTTTGTGCAGCTCTACGGCTTTTCCATGATCAGTCAGTTTGGAATGGGCCCGACTATAGGTGAGACACACACGCACACACACACACACACAAGCCCACACACACAAGCACACAAGCACAAACACAGACGCACAAAAACACAAAAGCACACACACACACACACGTTGGGTTTCCATTCCATTTTTTAGGACTTTACACTGACTTGTATTCACTTCCTAGACACTGAACTTACAACTGACCCTGTGTCCTTCCTTTGTGTCCTTCCTTTGTGTCCTTCCTTTGTGTCCTACATTTGTGTCCTTCCTTTGTGTCCTTCCTTTGTGTCCTTCCTTTGTGTCCTACATTTGTGTCCTTCCTTTGTGTCCTTCCTTTGCGTCCTTCTTTTGTGTCTTTTCCTTGTGTCCTCTTCGTGTCCTACTCGTGTCCTTCCTTTGTGTCCTACTCGTGTCTTACTCGTGTCCTTCCTTTGTATCCTCTATGTGTACTTCTTTTGTGTCCTTCCTTTGCATCCTACCTTTGTGTCCTTCATTTCATTCCATTTTTGAGAACTTTACATTGACTTACCTTAATTTCCAAGAGACTGAACTCACACCTGACCCTGTGTCTCTAGATCCTTCACCTGAAAATAGAGACACGTCCTGCAGACAGAGACACGTCCTGCGTTTGTCTCAGTCTCAGTTTATGGACAGGCTCATGTGAAGCTCAGAACCTCCAGAATTCCCTCCCTGAGCTGCAGAGGCTGCACTAGCACTGACTCTGGGGTTTAGGGAGTGACCGTTCAGATCAGAGACATTTTAGGTTTAGGTGAAAACATATCCAGCTTCAATCAGTAAAGAAAATAACAGAGTCCCTCTGAGGTTCTTTGATCATGGTTCAAAATCGAGCACAGGGAAGTGTCTTGCCCGAGGATACAACAACTGTCGGCCCAGGTGGGGGTGGGGATTGAACCACCAACCTTTGACTCTTACTTGTCTTTGTTTCTAACGCCTCTACATCAGTGCTTCAAATTCTGGTATGTGGTCTTTTCTGGTGCTAGACCTTAGTCCTGGTTTAGTCCTGGATTAGTCCTAGTTTAGTCCTGGTTTAGTCCTGGTTCAGTCCTGGTTTAGTCCTAACATAGTCCCCATATAGACCCAGAGACGTGGTTCAGTCCAAAAGTAGTTTCATTTTAGACCTGAAAGTAGAATTTCCATTTTAGACCCGTTTAAGCCCTTAAAGGTGCACTATGGAACTGCTGCCTGTTTGTTCCCATAGAGATGTTATGATGACTGCATCAAATGTTCCATAGTATGGCATTAATTTTAGTCCTGGTATAGTGGAATAATAATAGAATAGTTAGACCTGGTTTGAACCTGGTTCAGACCTGATTCAGACCTGGTTCGGACCTGGTTCGGACCTGGTTTGGTCCTGGTTCAGACCTGGTTCAGACCTGGTTCAGACCTGGTTCAGACCTGTGTTCTGTTGTAGGGATGCTGCTGGTGTGCGGGGGTCTGGTGAACGGGCCGTACGCTCTCATCACGACGGCGGTGTCGGCGGATCTGGTAGGTTTCACTTGACCGCGAGTATCATAGCAACCAAAGAGCCAATCAGGAGGGCCCCTTACCAACGCTGTCAATCAAACCTGTTGCTAACACCAGCGGGAGCCTGATTTTTCTGTTATTAATGTTCATATTTTGATTTACGGATAAAATAGTGAAAAAAATACCCCAGGATCATGTAGAGTGGGGGTCTGTCACCTGCTTGTTTCTATGGAGATGTCATTGATCTGTCTGGAATGTTCCACAGTGTGACATTAAACAGTTCTACTTTACATTTATTCAATCACAGGTGGTTTTAGAGCTCAAAAATACCTAGAAAAACAGACATTCTGACTGTGCGCGGGGTCGCCTCTCCACAGATCTGACCTGGAACTTGGTCTGGTTTGGTCTCCATGATGATAGAAAGGTTTAATGCCATACTGTGAAACATTCCAGACAAAGCAATAAGATCCCCATGGAGACGAGCATTTGACAGACCCTCCAGCAGAAAAGTTACACAGTGTAGTCCTGAGTCCCCATATACACCCAGAGACACGTTCAGTCCAAAAGGTTTTAGATTGGTTTGGTTTAGTCCTGGACCTGGTTTAGACCTGAAAGTAGAAGTCCCACTTCAGACCCATTTAAGCCCTTAAAGTAGCATCATGTAACTTTTCCAGTCAAATATTCCATAGTGTGGCATTAATGTTAGCCCTGGAACAGTAGTAGCATAGTTAGACTTGGTTTTGACCTGGCTTAGCCCTGGGTTTGACCTGGTTCAGACCTGGTTTTAGACCTGGTTTTAGACTTGCTTCAGACCTAGTTCAGACCTGGTTTTGACCTGTATCAGACCTGGTTTAGACCTGGTTTTAGACTTAGTTTAGACCTGGTTTAGACCTGGTTCAGACCTGGTTTAGACCTGGGTCAGACCTGGTTCAGACTTGGTTTAGACTTGGTTTAGACCTGGTTCAGACCTGGTTCAGACCTGTGTCAGAGCATTTTCAGACCAAATTGACGAGTCTCACAGCAGCAGATACAGACAGAGGGGGGACAGTTTTTCAATGTAAAGTGAATTGGAGCCAGAGTCGATGGAGCCGGAAGCGCGCCCATGCTCACTTCCTGTTCGGAGCGCGGCGGCTAGTGGGTTAGCTTCATCCATTTATACAAACAGTCTATGATTTAGGAACACTGTTTTTTCCAGGGCACACACAAGAGCCTGAAGGGGAACGCCAGGGCCCTGTCCACGGTCACCGCCATCATCGACGGGACGGGCTCTGTGGGTGAGAATAAATTCATAACAACATTTTTTATTTATTAATGTGTTTTTATTTTGGTGGTTTATAACTTGACTTCCTGCTCAAAATTTCTCACAGTGCACCTTGAAAAGTAGTGTCCAGAACTGGTCACTAGGGGTCAGTATAGAGCACAGTTCATTGGGAGAGTGGACAGAGACAGCAGATACAGCAGAATAAGAAATACATTAAAATCACAATACAAACAAATCAAAACATAAATAATCGTTGTAAAATGAAAAAAGAGAGACATTAAACGAGAGAGAAAAGAAGAGTGCAGAATGAAAACCTTTGAGTCAGACGCAGCTGAACAGAACCGTTTTGAGTCTGGACTTAAACAGAGTCACAGTCGAGTCTGTCTCACATGTTCAGACTGTTCCAGGTTTTAGCTGCATGAATCTGAAACTCTGAGTCCCCGTGTTTAGTCCAAACTCTGGAACCAGCAGGAGGCCGGGACTAAAGCAGAACTAAACCAGGACTCCAGCAGGAGGCCGGGACTAAAGCAGAACTAAACCAGGACTCCAGCAGCAGTCCGGTCCCTGAGCTCCTCACAGTGCAGATGTTCTTGTGGCTCTAACGTGTCTCAGATGAACTTTGGAGCTCGGCCGTGGAGAGACTCTTGCACGAGCAGAGCCGCTTTAAAGTCTCTGACCCACAGGGGGCAGTGCAGAGACCTGAGACCAGGACACATGTGTTTGGACTTCCTGCTTCGAGTCGGGACCTGAGCTGCAGCGTTCTGGATGTTCTGCAGGTGTCTCACAGTGAGAGGCCGTTACAGGAGTCTAACCTACTGGAGACAAACTCATGGATAAGTCTCTCCACGTCTGTTTTAGACAGTAATAAACCTTTGATTTTTGTTGTGTTTTTTTAGATGGTAAAAAGCTGCAGATGTTTTTGATTTGTTGTGGCTGTTAAAGTTCAAGTCTGAGTTCATTATTTCCCCCAGATTTCTAGCCTGATTTGAAGGTTTTAGAGAGAGACTGGAGACTGCTGACACTGTCTCTCTGAATGAAGCCGATAAAAGCTCTGGTTTGTGGCTCTGATTCTGATTCTGAATAAAACTCTTAAATAAAGTTCTGGTGTTAGCGGTGCGAGCGTTAGCCGCTTTAACTGCAGCTGTTCAAAGAGCCTCATTTCCACATCTCAGACAAAAATCAAAAGAGTCTGTTTACGTGAAAACCATGTGGATACAAACTTTATTATTACTTTATAAATACTCATGTGTCAGTCCAATCGGGTCAGTATTTATGATCAAATTTTAGTTTAGATCAGGTTTTCATTATCTTATTATCTTGATTATCTTGATTATCTTACCTAACGTTTTTCACCCAGACGCCAGAGTCACATGACCCGACTGCAGTGACCTGAGTGTCCAGATCTCTGTGAATGAGGCACTATAGAGTCCTCTAAAGAGTCAGGGGAGACATTCAGACACAGCCGCTGTTCATTGTATTTGATGATTTTGGCCGCGTCTCATTTCTCTTTCCTCGCTTCCTTCTCCTCAATTCTGCAGGAAGTGGGTGAGGAAGTCCCGCCCACAGAGGAGACACAGGGAGGAGAGAGGATCTAAACTCCTCACTGAGACCAAGAAAGTTTGATTCTTTTCTCTGGTGTTGCTCCTGAAGACTCCCTCAGGTTTACTCCTTCACTCCGTGGTTTTCTTTGGGACACCACTTGAAAAATGAAGGATCGAGGAGAGGAATCAAGGAGAAGGAAGCGAGGAAAGAGAATTGAGACCCGGCCTTTATTAAACCTCTTGTTCTTATTTGTCCACACTGTTCCAGGCGCCGCACTGGGCCCCCTGCTGGCCGGCGTGCTCTCTACAGGAGGATGGGACCAGGTCTTCTACATGCTCATGACTGCGGACTTCTTGGCTCTTCTGGTCAGTGTTTTCAGACGGTTCTTGTTGGTTTGACTTGAAGCCGAGCGACGCCATTAATCACAATTTAAAATGGATTCCGTCACGTCCAGTGGTCAGTGATCGGCATTTACACAGAATGAGACTCCATCGAGACACAGGGAGGGCATCCGACGCAAGGACATGAAATTAAAAATGGAGATTATTCACTATTTGTCATGGCTCTACTTTGACCCATTCTGGAAGACTTCTGGGCGACCTGTCAGGAGCAGATGTTGTTAGCTTCAGGGTTAGGAGTACCTCACTGAAGTATTCGCCTGTTCTGAGTTAAATTTAAATTTAAATTTGAATCAAGGGTCACAATACAAACTTCAGAACCTGATTTCACTACTAAAGAAAAGGCACAATAGTTAAAGGGCCATATTAGTTGTGTTTTGTTTCATTCGCACATGATTAAAACACAAACCCTGCACATTTAGTTCTATGGAGTTACTTTTGTCTCATAAATATTCACAAATGCACAGAGGGGGATCTACAAATATTTATTGGTTTGTACATGTGTTTTGATATCCACAAATGCAAAATTAATATTTGTAACTTGTATTTTGGCCTTTACAATAGATGTGTATTTGTAAATATATATTTTTTCATTTGCATTTGTGGATCATCATGGGCAGATCCACAAATAGCCTACACACACACACACACACACACGCACGCACGCACGCACGCACGCACACGCACACACACACATATGCAGTATGTGTTGGATGTGTTTGCTATTTGTGGATCTGTCTGGATTTGTGGATTTCTCAAAAAGAGTGTCTCAAAAATACGTCAGAGGAAATCTGTGAATTTGTGTAATTGTGATATACAAATGCGAATCACATTTTACCAACAGAATTTTCAGTTTTACAAATGTAACTGTTTTTGCAAATGAAAAAATATGTATTTACAAATACACATCTATTTGTAAAGACCAAAATAGAAGTTACAAATATTAAATTTGGATTTGTGGAAATCAAAACACATGAATATTTGTCCATCACCCTCTGTGCATTTGTGAATATTAATGAGACAAAAGAGTTCTTCTCTCTTCTCAAACAGAAAACACTCTGTTCCACCTTGTGATGTCACGTGTGCTCCACTGTGTTTTTAAACTCCATACAGCTTCACTAGAATCATTGGGAGCATTTCAGCCCTTGAATTGCCGATCTCTACTGAACAAAAGGTAAAAGGAGCTGTTCACTTGAAAACTACCACTTCATGACATCACAAGGTGGAACAGAGCGTTTGGAGCTTTGGAGATGTAGACAGACTAATAATAAAAAGTTCCTCAAACATGTGAATGAAACAAACACAACTCCAGGTGTTTGTGAGGAGGAAACAACATTAGAACACGACTTAAAGTTCACAGGAGACATTTTGCGTAATACAGGACCTTTAACTTTAACTATTTACTCACCAGGCCAAGTTCAGGTCAGATCTGTGGAGAGGCAAGCCCTGCTGCCAAAAAGTATTTTTGAGCAATAAAAACATTGCAAGATAGATCAATTTAATACCATACTGTGGAACATTCCAGTCAAAGGAATGACATTTACACGGAAATGAACAGAAAACATCCGAAAAGTTACACAATGCGCCTTTAAAACAGAGAGATCGTACCAACTCCACATGGTGACCACCACGAGTCCATGTCTGCTCTAAAAACTGAACCTTAGAGCTGTTAAGTTGTCATGGTAACTCTGGACACTAACATCTACATCCTGTTTGTGGTGTTCCTCACAGCTGCTGCTCCGGCTGGTCACCAAAGAGCTGAGCTCCAGCCAGTCCAGACCCATCACCGCTATCCAGTGAGTGCACCTGCTACCATCCATCTTCTGACCTTCTCTGGGATCTCAGCTCACGGTCATCTTTCTTCTGTTTGCAGGCTGAAGGAGCACTGAGCACAACCCTGGGAAAGCCACACCAGAAGAACTTGTTCCTGTTGACTGTGGGACCTGAGGAACATGTGAAAAACATGTTCCTCTTGATTGTTTTGCTCTAAAGAACATCTCAGGAACATCTGAAGACCACGCTGCTGACCCCCTGACCTCTTCTCATTCTGACTGTGGGACCTGACCTCTTCACCCAAAGACCACGTGCTTTCTGACTGGTGACCCTGGTGAAGGTCTAGAGGCTCATTTATGCTTCACTTTCGTACATAAACAGATCACTGCATTCCAGTTATAATTGTTACTGACTTTAACCAAATGTTTCTAATGTTTTTTGTTTTAAAGTTTATTCAAGTTGTGGCCCAGGAGCCAAACTCGGCCCTTGTAACGGTCTGATCTGGCCCACAAACATCTTCCAAAAAATATATACTTATATACTTTTGTATTTGCTTAGTTCTGGTTTAGTTCTGGTTTAGTCATGGTTTTTAGTCCTTGTTTAACTAGTCCATAGACTGTATGAATATGTAGCTAACGCACTAGCCGCTACGCTCGAAACAGAACCCTGGCTCCAATTGACGTTCTACTAAAAAAACATCTCCCCTCTCTCTGTACCTGCTGCTGTGAGCCTCGTTATTTTGATCTTAAAATGTTCGTATTAACCCGGTCTACATGATCCTGGGGTTTTTATTTCACTATTTGGTCCCTAAATCGAGAAACGAACCTTAATAACAGACAAATCAGGCGTCTTCTTTCAACGTTGCTCCCACTAACGTTAGCAACAGGTTTGACTGACAGGTTTGATTGACTTCCTGCCAAACCAACAGTGCCGACGGGAGGGGGCGTTACCTTCACCAGCCTCGCTCCTGATTGGCTCTTTGGTTTCGTGCTCGGATTCCCAAATATAGTCCCTGGTCGCAAATTCCTCGATCAAAGCCTCGATGAGCTTCATTTGACTGGAGCCAAACACTGTGGTGACGTCACACTCCCTCAGTCCACGTCGTCATACAGTCTGTGGTCTAGTCCTGGTTTAATACTGGATTAGATCTGGTTTAATCGTGGTTTATTCCTATATTTTGTGTGAGTTCTGTGTAGTCCGGTTGAGCTGTGGTCACTACTGCCCCCGGTGGTCAGCTCAGGTACGGCTCCGTTGCTAAAATTCCACGTCTTCTGAGGAGACGGACCAGAACCTCCATGTGTATCTGTATGTGTCCAGAACGTATAGTGTAACTGAGCCTTTAGGAACATGGTCTCCTGACTGTGGGACCTGAGGAACATCTGAGGACCACGCTCTTCTTGCTTGTTCTGCTTTGGGAACATCTAAAGAACATGCTCCTTCTGACTGTGCTACACGAAGAACATCTAAAGGCTCGTCTCTGCTCCTTTTTCGCACATAAACAGATCTGTGTGTTTCAAGCGAAGTAACGTCACGGCATTTATACTTCCAGATGTTTCTAATGTCAAGACTGTGTTCTGTTAAACCACCTCCAGAGGGCGCTCACAGGCAGTTTGAGAATTATCCAAAACGGACAAATTAGAGCAACAAAAGGCGCCCATAGCAGGTTTTAGAGCACATCTGCTGGAAAAGAGCCGAGAAAATGAGGAGAGAAGGGTTTATTTGTCTTGTAGCAGGTTCTAGTCACTTTTTATCTTCCACGATGGAGGTTTAGCAAAGGAAAAATTTAAGTTTGTAACTGGCTAAACGTTTTTTGATCTAATGTTTTAAAGCTCATCCAGGCTGCTTCTTCACTTCTGGTCAGACGCTGGTGGACACTGCCTTAAGCAGACCGGATGAGCTGCAAAATGTATTTGATCAAAAAACCTTTGTCCAGTTACAGTATTTTATTTCTCCTTCGCTGTGGATCCTACCTGGACGACTGAGGTGACGTCACAAACAAAAACTACAGTGGAGCTGTGTTCACTACTGCCCCCAGTGGTCAGCTCAGGTACTCCTCCAGGGCTAAGACTCCACCATCTCCACTTCTGAGGAGATGGACCAGAACCACAGAGACAGAACCACACACAGCATAGAGCATAAATAGAGCATAAATGAGCCTTAAGGAACATGCTCCTTCTGACCTCTACTCTTGAAAAACATCTGAGGAGCATGCTCTTCTGCCTTTCACACACTCTCACTGGATCTTCAGATGGTAGCTACTGTAGAAGCTGGAGAAGACCAGAACGCACCACTGCCTTAAACTGCACCAAAGAGATTCTCCTCACGTTGTTTAGATGTTTGTTCTTCTCGTTCTTGTGTCTTTGGTGAAGTGTAGAAGCTGGGGTTCTGAAATGAAGGAACAGACTGGACTTACGCTGGGAGGGCATCTGAGTTTGCTGACATATTTATGAACATAATTTATTGATCTGTGTGTTGATTATTTATGGAATTCTGTGCCTTTTGGTTTGGATCAAAATGGAATAAAATGTTTTTTTCTGGGACCTGTGCTCTTTGACCTTTGAACCAGAGGAACACTGAAGGAAATAAGGAGGTTTAAACGTTTTCAGAAGGAAGAAGTGAAGTTATTTTTTAGAATCTAAAATTTGAATTATATTTTTTTAATCAAATCATTTAAAAATATTGGACTTCTCTAGGGTAATAACTGTAACACGTCACCATGTTCCTTTTCTTGTTTTGAAAATGTGATATTTACCCACAACATGTTAAACAAGATTAACTTTAGTTTCCCCTTTGCTCTCTGTGCCAAGTCACTCCCCCTTCAGAGCGCTGCCAAAACAATCAGCGTCCGTCCCACTAATGGAACTCCTGCACATCACATCAGGTTTGTCACGTTGCTGTGTTCAGTTTTGTGTGAAGTTTTTGTGTATTTATGGTATAAATGTGTATTCAGTCGTAAAACCGGAAGATGTTTGGGAACACGCGGATGACGACTTCCTTTGGGCTCTGTCGGCGAAAGGAACTCTGACAAAATCTGGGAAAACAGAGAAAATGGCCTGGTTTTCTTCATCTAGATGTCATTGTAGACTTTCTTTTTATAACTTGCCTATTTGTGTGTTATTTAAATATAAAAATAATATATTTGGTAACTACACTGGAAATCGTCATCCGCATGTTTCCAAATGTTTTCCAACTGAACCGAGCCTATTGTCTGGGAGCATGGGTGGTGTAGGCTTGTGGGCGGAGCCTCGTACTACTAACCAAAAGGAGGGTTTGAATTGGACCTGGGAGAGATTGCTAAATTAAAACGAGTGCTCTAAAACCTCTTCAGACATGTTTTTGATGAAGGAACACTGTTGGAACATGGGAGAACGTTCCAAAAGTGAATCACGTGAGGCTGTGGGACCCTTTCTCGGTCATAGAACTCAATACAGTAAACACCTTAAACAAGTCCACATCTGCTCTCAAACACTGGAACCTTGGAGGATTCAGATTTTCTCAAACTATTCTCACTTTTTTCCTTTCAGATCTCCTTTTATTAAGCAGAACATGGATTCGTTTTACATCTTTTTATTCGCCGAAATGAGTCTGATGAAGGTGTGCGGACATAAGAGCTCTTCACCTGATGACCTCACGCTGTGGAGAGGGAGGCGGTCTGCTTGTCCTGGTTTGGTCCTGGTTTGAGCCCGGTTTAGTCCTGATGTTGGTTTGGTCCTGTTCTAGTCCTGGTTTAGTTTCAGGTTAAAGGAACTAGATTTTGATTTTAGATCATTAACTGTCCCCAGATACGAGGTAAACATGTTCAAATCAAATAGAACTTTACTGATAACAACTGTAACGCTGATTTATTCTGAATTACAATAACATTGCACGTGATGTCATTTATTTGTTCTAATTTGGTGTTTTGGTTCCAGACGATTCTCCAATCAGAACGCAGAATGAGCGTCACATGACTCTCTCATGTGGGTTGCTGGTTCAAAGCTGAAATCCAGTGTGTTTAAACCTAAAATGTCTCTGATCTGAACGTCACTCCCTAAACCCCAGAGTCAGTGCTAGTGCAGCCTCTGCAGCTCAGGGAGGGAATTCTGGAGGTTCTGAGCTTCACAAGAGCCTGTCCATAAACTGAGACTGAGACAAACGCAGGACGTGTCTCTGCGTCTCTGTAGGTGAAGGACCTGGAGACACAGGGTCAGTTGTGATAAACCAGTAGAAGCGCAGGATACTCAAATGTGAACATGTCCTAAAGAGGCTCAAACATCTGTGACAGAAAAAAAGCAGAACTCCAGATAAACCTGAAGATGACTTTTCCACTGGGAGACTCACTGTACAAAATATTACACAACGAAGTCCTCAAAACTGACGCCGCTGAGCTTTAAACCATGTTCTGATGTTCCTCCTCAAAAACAGACCTGGAGTTGTGTTTGTTTCATTCACATGTTTGAGGAACTCTTTATTATTCGTCTGTCTACATCTCCAAAGCTCAAAACGCTCTGTTCCACCTTGTGATGTCATGAAGTGGTAGTTTTCAAGTTAACAGCTCCTTTTTACCTTTAGTTCAGTCGAGATCGGCAATTCCAGGACTGAAATGATCCAAATGATTCTAGTGAAGGTGTGTGGAGTTTAAAAACACAGTGGAGCACTTCCTGTATCACCACATGATGACATCACAAGGTGGAGCAGAGTAAATCTGCAGGTTTGTGTGTCAAACATGTGAATGAAACAAAACAACTCCAGGTGTTTGTGACGAGGAAACGACATTAGAACAAAAATCAGAGAATATGTGATATGGGCCCTTTAAATTGTGTACTTTTCTAAATCTACTTAAGTGTGTGTGTGTGTGTGTGTGTGTGTGTGTGTGTGTGTGTGTGTGTGTGTGTGTGTGTGTGTGTGTGTGTGTCTCTCTCTCTCTCTCGGGGGGCTCTTGAGGCTCGGGACCGGCGGGGGTCTGGGGGCAGAGCGGGCGGCCGTGGCGTGGAGGGCCCTGGTGCTCAGCTGGAGGTGACAGACCGACCTGAAGCGGCTCTCAGTGACAGCGGCAGACGCGCGTGTCTCTGCTCTCCTCACGAGGGGTCCAGCGTGGTCCTTCAACTTGGACTTGGTTTGGGTCTCAGTCCGAACCTGATTCAGTCCTGGTTTAGTCTTGGTTTAATCCTGGTTATTATCTCGGGTTTAAGGCTGCGCTGACAACAGATAAAATTTGGGAATAAACTGGTACTAAACACGATACAAAGCCTGGACTAGACCAGAACTAAACCAGGACTAGACCAGGACTAGACCAGAGCTAAACCAAGACAAGAAGAGGCCCAAACCTAACCTACATCACGACTAAACTAAACCCTAAACCTTAGTCCTGGTTCGGTTTAACACGGTTCAACACGGTTCCAGTCGTTTTATCCCGCTTTAGCCCGTAGCCTGTAGCCTGTCACATAATTGGTACCGGTTTAGTCCAGGTTGAGTCTTGGTTTGGTCATGGTTTCGATTTTGGATTTGGGTCTATTGACTTATTTAAGGCGTTTCAACACACTTTTCCACGTCAAAACTGAGACTACACTGGGACTAAACCCGAAACTAAACCCAGACTAGACCAGGACTAGACCCGGGCCAAGCCGGGTCTACATCTGGACTAAAAAGGGCTCAAACCAGGACCGCACCAGCCTACAGGTGTGCACGCGCTCTTATAGACTGTTAGTTGGGTTAGACCTGGGTTGGTACAGATCCTGGTTTAGTCCCTCTTTAGTCCGCGTGTGTAACTGCAGCAGGTGAATAGTTCGGACCAGGTTTTGTGCTTTGACGTTTCAACGAAGAGAAACTGGCGCCCGTGAAACCGAACCGAACCGTGCGTAAAATCACTTTGGTCCAAACAAACCGGCGCACGGAGAATTTCGGGTCACAGCGCGTGTCGTCGCCCTCATCGTGACTGAGTCAAGTGTTTGTAAATGTGCAGGACCCACTCGAGCCATAAACAATGTGACGCCCAGGGTAACCCGTGCGTGGGCCGCGTGACGTCACTGCGGCCGAGCGTGTGATTGGCGGAGCGCGCTACACCTGCTTTTATCGCACCGACACCGAACCAAACACGCTCCGCACGCCTCAGCGAAACAACCGCTCCATCTGCGCCTTTTTGTTTTTGTTTTTTTGTTTTTAGCGACAGACTCCCGGATCTGCGCGCACTGAGGCTGTCCACGGCGGGGTCCGAGCTCCGCGCCGAGAGGAGAGCGGGGACGGTCATGTGGTGTGGCCGCTGACAGTGCGTCTCTCCGGGGTCAGAAGTGTTGAGGAGCTCCGCGCGGGGGGACAGCCATGGGATCCGCTTCCTCGTCGTACCGCGTCATCTACCTGGACGTGGACGGACGCATCCAGAAGGTACGGAGCCCGCGGGGTGGTGAGGGGAAGAGCCCGGGGGAAGAGCCCGGGGGGAGAGCGGGGCCAGGGCGGTCAGGGCGGTCAGCTGATCCGGGGTCACGGTGCATCTGCGGTTTACGGGGCAGAGAGAGCTGCGTTTGCGGTACTGTGTTTTTTCCTCATGTAGCGCATCGATCTGCGCTTAAGAAGAGTTAATTCTCTTTTTTATTAGTAAGAAATGACACTCGCGATTTGTTCCGCGCGTGGACGTGATGCCACAGACAGAGGAGCCGCGAGGTGTTGCCAAAAATCCAGTTTAACTTCTAAATCAACCATTATTCGTGGGTTTAGCTTTTAATACATGTATTTAACACCTTATTTGAAGCTTGCATTTATTTCTCATTCTTTATTTCATTTATATTTTTATTTTTTAAGCCTATTTATTATTTTTTATTTATTGTTGTTGTTTCATGTTCCAACACAGCGCTGAAGTTGGTTTCTAATAAGCGACATTTTGAAGATTCAAAGATACAAAGCCTAATATTTTGTTTTAAATTATTAATCGCTATGGCAACAGTGGCTATTTTATTTTATTTTATTTTATTTTTATTTTTTTTTATTTGTTGTTGTTTTTTTGTTTTTTTTCCATAATTACGAAACCCTGAATCTCTGAATTATGGAATGATGAAAAATTAGGACTGTTGCCATAGCGATTGAGAATTTAAAACAAAATATTACGTATTTTGAATGGGAAAAAGTTCTCAAAATGTTGCATGGAACAGGAAGATGAAGCTGAGAATTGTTTTTTAGTACACAACTGTCATTTTTAACACAAAATAATACTTTCTCATTCATGTTTTCTTGTATTAATCCTGATAAATCTCAAAATTATTCTAAAACCGATTAAAGGTCCAACACAAAACTGATTCTTGTGAGTTTTAAGTCGCGTTCTAATCCTGTTTCCTCCTCACAAACAGACCTGGAGTTGTGTTTTGTTTCATTCACATGTTTGAGGAACTCTTTATTATTAGTCTGTCTACATCTCCAAAGCTCCAAACGCTCTGTTCCACCTTGTGATGTCATCAAGTGGTAGTTTTTAAGAGAACAGCTCCTTTTTTATTTAGATCTGTTTGGAAATTCCAGGTCTGAAATGATCCAAATGATTCTAGTGAAGCTGTATGGAGTTTAAAAACACAGTGGAGCACTTCCTGTGTTACCACATGACATCACAAGGTGGAACAGAGTGTTTTCAGTTCGAGAGAAGAACTCAGCCTAAATCTGCAGGTTTGTGCGTTAAACGTGTGAATGAAACAAAACACAACTCCAGGTGTTTGTGACGAGGATCAAGTTTTGATTCTAGTTTCAGTATCGATTCGCTCCCTGATTTTCGATTCTTTTGTGATTCCTCCTCTGGACAAAATAAACTTTGTTCACATTCAATTTTGATCTGATCCAATTTAGATCTTAACTGGATTTTTAAATCAGTCCTACAGTGTCTGTGTGTGTCTATAGTTCTGACCTCTGACCTCTGACCTCTGACCCCTGTGGATCTGTTCTAACTGTGACATTTTAAATCACAATCTTGATCTAAAACAACTTCATAAAAGAAACAAATGTGCTGACTTCATCTTTAGAAAACTGTGGAGTCCAATGGAGCCGAACCAAACCAGGACTAAACCAGGTTTAAACCAGGCTGTGGTCCCTCCTGTGGACAGCTGCACTAGAGCAGAGCGTTTTTTAACATTTGGACCAAAATGACGACGCGACGCTGCCCAAACCTACGAGTGTCACCATGAAGAACATCGAACTGGAGAAGGAAGTGACGTCACAGTGGGCGTGTCACAGTGGGCGTGTCGCAGTGGGCGTGTCTCAGTGGGCGTGTCACAGTGTCACAGTGGGCGTGTCACAGTGGGCGTGTCACAGTGTCACAGTGGGCGTGTCACAGTGTCACAGTGGGCGTGTCACAGTGTCACAGTGGGCGTGTCACAGTGTCACAGTGGGCGTGTCACAGTGGGCGTGTCACAGTGTCACAGTGGGCGTGTCACAGTGTCACAGTGGGCGTGTCACAGTGGACGTGTCAGTGGGCGTGTCACAGTGGGCGTGTCACAGTGGGCGTGTCACTGTGTCACAGTGGGCGTGTCACAGTGGGCGTGTCACACAGGGTCAGAGAAGAAACGACTAGAACATGGAGAAAGTTCTTTTTTCAAATCTGCGGGCAGGTATCCACAGCACCGAGAAATATAAATAAATACACTGAGTGATGAACAAACAGGAGGGACAGTGGTCTCCCAATGATCGATTCCTGCTGGGACCAAGATCTGTCATTGTGTCCTTAGGCAAGACACTTCACCTATATTGCCTAGTGTGAAAGTGTGGAGTGAGTGATGAGGCAGTGGAGAGCCGGAAGAGGCTTTTTATTACTTTTATTAGTTTTAAATTAATTAGACTTAGACAAACTTTATTGATCCACAAGGGAAATCATTTGGATTCTGCAGCTCAAACATCACAATATAATAACAAAGAGGAAAAATATAAATGGTGATAATAAATTCCGTTGTGGTGAAGAAGGAGCTGAGCCAAAAGGCAAAGCTCTCGATTTACCGTCAGTCTACATAACCTCCCCTCACCTGTGGGAGGGCAGGAACGTAGGGAGGCACTGTGTCTCTCGACTGGCCTGGGAACGCCTCGGGGTCCCCCCGGAGGAGCTGGAGGAAGCGTCTGGGGTGATGGAAGTCTGGGAGTCCCTGTTTAGATTGCCCCTGCGACCCGGCCCCGGATAAGCGGAAGAAAATGGATGGATGGAAAATAAATTCTAAATAAGCAGCAAAAAAGAGTAAGAGACGGAAGTGAAATGAGGCATAATTATATAAATGTAAATGTACAAGTCACAAATAAATAGAAAAATAAGTCATAAAATATAAAATCACAGTTATTTACAAGAGGTCAGAGATAATTCCAGATCTTTCAGGATTCTAAAAGTGCAGCGTCCTCTAAACTCACAGCTGCTTCCCTCTGGTCAGAGGATTTTAGATGAATGTTTTAAAATGTTTTAAAAGGAGCTTCGTTCCAGCTGCTTTTGTTCTTATGAATAAATTTAATCTACTGATGTTGTATCGACTGGCGGATCAAATACTGCAGACGGAAAAGTCAAAAAATAAACAGGATTTATTGATTCCAAAAACAGGCAGGCTGCTGGGAGCTGAGCGGAGTCTGGAGAAAACATGAAAAAACAAAATAAGTTACGAGAAAATGAGTAAAGATACAAGACACAAAAACGGGAAACACCGCGGAGGATTAAGTGACGATCTGGCGACGTGTGGACGCTTGAATCGGTCCTGGAGAGGCGAAGGTTGATCGGAGACAGGCGGCAGGTGAGCGGTGGGCGGCAGGTGAGCGGTGGGCGGCAGGTGAGCGGTGGGCGGCAGGTGAGCAGTGGGCGGGAACCAAAGATGAAGGTGGTGCCAGACTCTCGGCCAAATCCAGGCACAACGAGACACAGAAGGAAGGAGAAAAAACAGGAATCCTGACAATTTATCGATTTTATTCCTGTGTTTTTTATATTTTTAAGATTTCTTGTGATTTTTAGCCAATCGTGATGAATGAATGAATTTGGATGAATGAATGAATTATTTATGGAACAAAACCGTTCTGCGCCGGAGCTGTGTGACACTTTCTTTGTGATTGTGTTTTTATTTGTGTTTATTGTGTATCGTGTGGGTAAATGAAATGTGAAATGAACTAACGCAGACGTGAAGGAGCTGGTCTCGTGGTGCTCTCGTGGTGGTCTCGTGGTGGTCTCGTGGTGGTCTCGTGGTGGTCTCGTGGTGCTCTCGTGGTGGTCTCGTGGTGCTCTCGTGGTGCTCTCGTGGTGCTCTCGTGGTGCTCTCGTGGTGCTCTCTGGAGTCTCTGTGTCTCTTGATGTTTCAGTGTCAAATGTCACACCTCAGGTCATGTGACTGGGTTTCTGCTCCTGTCGCTCTGTTTTTAAAGTGTTTGTCCTTTAAAATTCTACAAACATTAAATCTGTGGAAATCTGTGAACGTGTCTCTGTCTACAGGACGTGTCTCTGTCTACAGGACGTGTCTCTGTCTACAGGACGTGTCTCTGTAGGACGTGTCTCTGTCTACAGGACGTGTCTCTGTCTACAGGACGTGTCTCTGTCTACAGGACGTATCTCTGTCTGCAGGACGTGTCTCTGTCTGCAGGACGTGTCTCTGTCTGTAGGACGTGTCTCTGTCTACAGGACGTGTCTCTGTCTACAGGACGTGTCTCTGTAGGACGTGTCTCTGTCTGTAGGACGTGTCTCTGTCTACAGGACGTGTCTCTGTCTACAGGACGTGTCTCTGTCTACAGGACGTGTCTCTGTAGGACGTGTCTCTGTCTGTAGGACGTGTCTCTGTCTACAGGACGTGTCTCTGTCTACAGGACGTGTCTCTGTCTACAGGACGTATCTCTGTCTGCAGGACGTGTCTCTGTCTGCAGGACGTGTCTCTGTCTGTAGGACGTGTCTCTGTCTACAGGACGTGTCTCTGTCTACAGGACGTATCTCTGTCTGCAGGACGTGTCTCTGTGTGCAGGACGTGTCTCTGTGTGCAGGACGTGTCTCTGTGTGCAGGACGTGTCTCTGTCTGCAGGACGTGTCTCTGTAGGACGTGTCTCTGTCTGTAGGACGTGTCTCTGTCTGTAGGACGTGTCTCTGTGTGCAGGACGTGTCTCTGTGTGCAGGACGTGTCTCTGTCTGCAGGACGTGTCTCTGTAGGACGTGTCTCTGTCTGCAGGACGTGTCTCTGTCTGCAGGACGTGTCTCTGTGTGCAGGACGTGTCTCTGTCTGCAGGACGTGTCTCTGTCTGTAGGACGTGTCTCTGTCTGTAGGACGTGTCTCTGTGTGCAGGACGTGTCTCTGTGTGCAGGACGTGTCTCTGTCTGCAGGACGTGTCTCTGTAGGACGTGTCTCTGTCTGTAGGACGTGTCTCTGTCTGTAGGACGTGTCTCTGTGTGCAGGACGTGTCTCTGTCTGCAGGACGTGTCTCTGTAGGACGTGTCTCTGTCTGTAGGACGTGTCTCTGTCTGTAGGACGTGTCTCTGTGTGCAGGACGTGTCTCTGTCTGCAGGACGTGTCTCTGTAGGACGTGTCTCTGTCTGCAGGACGTGTCTCTGTCTACAGGACGTGTCTCTGTCTACAGGACGTATCTCTGTCTGCAGGACGTGTCTCTGTCTGTAGGACGTGTCTCTGTCTGTAGGACGTGTCTCTGTCTACAGGACGTGTCTCTGTCTGCAGGACGTGTCTCTGTCTGTAGGACGTGTCTCTGTGTGCAGGACGTGTCTCTGTGTGCAGGACGTGTCTCTGTCTGCAGGACGTGTCTCTGTGTGCAGGACGTGTCTCTGTGTGCAGGACGTGTCTCTGTCTGCAGGACGTGTCTCTGTAGGACGTGTCTCTGTCTGCAGGACGTGTCTCTATCTGCAGGACGTGTCTCTGTAGGACGTGTCTGTCTACAGGACGTGTCTCTATCTGCAGGACGTGTCTCTGTAGGACGTGTCTCTGTGTGCAGGACGTGTCTCTGTGTGCAGGACGTGTCTCTGTCTACAGGACGTGTCTCTGTAGGACGTGTCTCTGTCTGCAGGACGTGTCTCTGTAGGACGTGTCTCTGTGTGCAGGACGTGTCTCTGTCTGTAGGACGTGTCTCTGTAGGACGTGTCTCTGTGTGCAGGACGTATCTCTGTCTGCAGGACGTGTCTCTGTGTGCAGGACGTGTCTCTGTGTGCAGGACGTGTCTCTGTGTGCAGGACGTGTCTCTGTCTGCAGGACGTGTCTCTGTAGGACGTGTCTCTGTCTGTAGGACGTGTCTCTGTCTGTAGGACGTGTCTCTGTGTGCAGGACGTGTCTCTGTGTGCAGGACGTGTCTCTGTCTGCAGGACGTGTCTCTGTAGGACGTGTCTCTGTCTGCAGGACGTGTCTCTGTCTGCAGGACGTGTCTCTGTGTGCAGGACGTGTCTCTGTCTGCAGGACGTGTCTCTGTCTGTAGGACGTGTCTCTGTCTGTAGGACGTGTCTCTGTGTGCAGGACGTGTCTCTGTGTGCAGGACGTGTCTCTGTCTGCAGGACGTGTCTCTGTAGGACGTGTCTCTGTCTGTAGGACGTGTCTCTGTCTGTAGGACGTGTCTCTGTGTGCAGGACGTGTCTCTGTCTGCAGGACGTGTCTCTGTAGGACGTGTCTCTGTCTGTAGGACGTGTCTCTGTCTGTAGGACGTGTCTCTGTGTGCAGGACGTGTCTCTGTCTGCAGGACGTGTCTCTGTAGGACGTGTCTCTGTCTGCAGGACGTGTCTCTGTCTACAGGACGTGTCTCTGTCTACAGGACGTATCTCTGTCTGCAGGACGTGTCTCTGTCTGTAGGACGTGTCTCTGTCTGTAGGACGTGTCTCTGTCTACAGGACGTGTCTCTGTCTGCAGGACGTGTCTCTGTCTGTAGGACGTGTCTCTGTGTGCAGGACGTGTCTCTGTGTGCAGGACGTGTCTCTGTCTGCAGGACGTGTCTCTGTGTGCAGGACGTGTCTCTGTGTGCAGGACGTGTCTCTGTCTGCAGGACGTGTCTCTGTAGGACGTGTCTCTGTCTGCAGGACGTGTCTCTATCTGCAGGACGTGTCTCTGTAGGACGTGTCTGTCTACAGGACGTGTCTCTATCTGCAGGACGTGTCTCTGTAGGACGTGTCTCTGTGTGCAGGACGTGTCTCTGTGTGCAGGACGTGTCTCTGTCTACAGGACGTGTCTCTGTAGGACGTGTCTCTGTCTGCAGGACGTGTCTCTGTAGGACGTGTCTCTGTGTGCAGGACGTGTCTCTGTCTGTAGGACGTGTCTCTGTAGGACGTGTCTCTGTCTACAGGACGTGTCTCTGTAGGACGTGTCTCTGTCTGCAGGACGTGTCTCTGTGTGCAGGACGTGTTTCTGTCTGCAGGACGTGTCTCTGTAGGACGTGTCTCTGTCTGCAGGATGTGTCTCTGTAGGACGTGTCTCTGTGTGCAGGACGTGTCTCTGTCTGTAGGACGTGTCTCTGTAGGACGTGTCTCTGTCTACAGGACGTGTCTCTGTAGGACGTGTCTCTGTCTGCAGGACGTATCTCTGTCTGCAGGACGTGTCTCTGTCTGCAGGACGTGTCTCTGCAGGACGTGTCTCTGTCTGTAGGACGTGTCTCTGTAGGACGTGTCTCTGTCTGCAGGACGTGTCTCTGTAGGACGTGTCTCTGTCTGTAGGACGTGTCTCTGTCTACAGGACGTGTCTCTGTAGGACGTGTCTCTGTCTGTAGGACGTGTCTCTGTCTACAGGACGTGTCTCTGCAGGACGTGTCTCTGTCTGTAGGACATGTCTCTGTAGGACGTGTCTCTGTCCTCAGGTGAGGACTCTGGAGACACGGGGACAGAGGTGACAGTAGAATTATTTAAAACTTTAAGGATCTTTTACAACAGTTTTCCCTCATCAGGATCTGATTCCTGCGTGTTTGAGGAATCCTGGATTCTCCACCTACCACCTGTCTCCGCCCACTGCTCTGTACCTGGGATTATTTTTAAAAGTCAGACTCCGGTTTATACCTGTAGGTTTCAAAAATATCAGCCATTTTTAAACAATAAATGAATAAAACAAAATAATAAAAGAATCCACTTAATTTAATAATGAAAATCATCATGTATTCTTCAGTAACTAAGAAGGAACATCAGGTTCCTTCTCTGGTGGAGGATCTGATGGTGGAGAAACTGATGGTGGAGAAACTGATGGTGGAGGATCTGATGGTGGAGGATCTGATGGTGGAGGATCTGATGGTGGAGAAACTGATGGTGGAGGATCTGATGATGGAGAAGTTGATGATGGAGAAGTTGATGATGGAGAAGTTGATGATGGAGAAGTTGATGATGGAGAAGTTGATGGTGGAGGATCTGATGGTGGAGAAGTTGATGGTGGAGAAGTTGATGGTGGAGAAGTTGATGGTGGAGGATCTGATGGTGGAGGATCTGATGGTGGAGAAGTTGATGGTGGAGAATCTGATGGTGGAGAAGTTGATGGTGGAGGATCTGATGGTGGAGAAGTTGATGGTGGAGGATCTGATGGTGGATAAGCTGATGGTGGAGGATCTGATGGTGGAGGATCTGATGGTGGAGAAGCTGATGGTGGAGGATCTGATGGTGGAGAAGCTGATGGTGGAGGATCTGATGGTGGAGGATCAGATTGTGGAGGATCAGATGGTGGAGAATCTGATGGTGGAGGATCTGATGGTGGAGGATCTGATGGTGGAGGATCTGATGGTGGAGGATTTGATGGTGGAGGATTTGATGGTGGAGAATCTGATGGTGGAGGATTTGATGGTGGAGGATCTGATGGTGGAGGATCTGATGGTGGAGGATCTGATGGTGGAGGATCTGATGGTGGAGGATTTGATGGTGGAGGATTTGATGGTGGAGGATCTGATGGTGGAGGATTTGATGGTGCTTCTGTTGCAGGTGGTGTTCAGCAGATACTGCAGCCCCTGTGACATCAGAGAACTGTTCTGCACTGCTCTGGGACTACCCAGGTAAGAACCAGCACCACCACCCAATACACCACCACCCACTGCACCGCCTACACCACCTACACCACCTACACCATCTACATCATCTACACCCACTGCACCACACCCACGACACCACCTACACCACCTACACCACCTACACATAACCACATCCACTGCACCACCTACACCACACCCACATACACACACACCTACTACACCACACCTACACCACCGCTCCACCCCACCCCCGCTCTTATTCTGGCCTCTTCATGTGTTTTCACAGGAACACAAACCTGTCTCTGCTGGACTCCACCGGGGCCATGGTCTCCATCGACCCCACCATGCCCCACAACACCGAGAGGTGGGGGTCTGGAACCAACTGTGATTTAATCATTTAAAGCTGCACTGTGTAACTTTTCTGGTGGAGGGTCGTCAAACACTTTTCTCCATGGAGATGTTGTTGCTTTGTCTGGAATGTTCCACAGTTTGGCATTAAACCTTTCCTTCTTCATGGAGACCAAGCCAGACCAAATTACAGGTCAGATCTGTGGAGAGGCGACCCCGCTCACAGTCAGAATGTCTGTTTTTCTAGGTATTTTTGAGCTCTAAAACCACCTGTAATTGAATAAATGTAAAGTAGAGCTGTTTAATGTCACACTGTGGAACATTCCAGGCAGAGCAATGACGTATCCATAGAAACAAGCACCCCCAACCCAACGGACCCCCAACCAAAAAGTTCCACAGTGAATCTTAAATCTGGATGGTTACACAGTCTCCTGGTCCCTGTGTGATGTGTGTGTCAGGGTTTGGGTTTGTGTGTCAGGTGTAACAGTGTGTTCTGTGGCAGGTCGGCGTACAAAGTGGTCCCTCTGGGCGGAGGACAGCTGGCAGGTGAGTCCCTGCGTCACAACTGCTCCTGTCATATGGATTAATGAACCTGAAAGGGGCACTGTGTCACTTTTCTGCTCGTCTTCATGGAAATGTTACTGCTTTAACCTGGAGTTAGAGCTGGGCGATATGGCCTAAAAATAAAATCTCAGATTTTTTTACAAAAAATCCGATTTCCGATTTTAATCGATTTTTCTCTGCCCTACTCAAATGCAAATAACAGATGACAAATAAATGGCTCAAAACAAGTTTTAACTTTATTCTTTTTTTTTTTTTTAATTTAGGATTAAAGTGCAATCTGACAAGCAAAAAACATACTTGTAAGTGAAATGGCAGACCAGGCCATTGTAAACACTTTTAGAAAGTTTTGATCATATTGCTGCCGCTGTCTGTTGTCATGCAGATGTGTCGGTCTTCTGCAAGTTTCCACGAAGTGAAAGCATCTTTCAATCCTTGCGCGATTAATCCCCCCTTGTGATCCTCGGGAAAATACACTGTTTGCAGACAAACGCTTCGCATCGCCCAGCTACTATTAACAAAATGTACCGTTAAACTCAAGTAGGGCTGCATCGTTCGGCTGGACCACAGGTCAGTCGTAGCAGAAAAATACGACACCTCCTCCGCTCCGCGCTCCGCTAACTTACCCGTGTAGAGCGCTGCAGCGCATTAGTTCCGCTTTCGACGCTCGCGTGTAAAAAATAATACTACTAATAAAAAAATCGATTTTCATAAAAACACATCGTTCTGAACTGTAAATTCGAATTAATCGATTTAATCGATATATCGCGCACCTCTACCTGGAGTTGTGTTTTGTTTCATTCACATATTTAACACACAAACCCTGCAGATTTAGGCTGAGCTCTTCTCTCGAACAGGAAACACTCTGTTCCACCTTGTGATGTCATTATGTGGTGATACAGGAAGTGCTCCACTGTGTTTTTAAACTCCACACACCTTCACTAGAATCGAATGAAACAAACACAACTCCAGGTCTGTTTGACTTAAACCTCACAAGAGTCCATTTGGCGTAATATGGGACCTTTAATGTCATACAGCGGAACATTCCAGGCAAAACAAAAAACATCTCCATCGAAACAAGTAGACCCTTCACAGTGCTGCAGCCCGTGTGTGCTGGTGTGTCCTTCCCGTGTACCTCTGGACTTAAAGGTCCTTCTGGGCAGAGGTTCTCATGGAGCCTGATTTTCTTGTGGCGTTTAAGTATTTTCTGAGGTGGAGGTTTTATGGAAATAGACTTTGTCCTGAAGGTGGAGAATTACTTGGATATTGAGATTCTCCTAGAGTTAGAGACTCTTATGGAGGTACAGACCATGGAACAGAGGAACTGAGCGTGCTTCTCTCTGATTGGTTAATCCACCTGTCAGTCACACCTTCTGAAATCAGGGAGACAGGACCCAGCTCCAGATCCACTCGTCTTTGTGAAGTTTGGTCACAGCGTGTGGCTCTGGCTGGACGGGTAAGGAGGTAGAGGGTCTCCTGTAGGTAAAGGTTCTTGTGGAGGTTAAGTTTCTCCTGTAGGTAGATGTTCACCTGAGAAGGAAGGGAGGGGGTCGAGAGAGCGGAGACAGACGGTGATGTCGGGATGGGCCTGTATAAATGGGGCTTCTGGGTAGTTGAAGGTGTGACTGAGCTGTGGTTCACTGAGAAGAGACTGAGGCGTGGTCCTGCTCCTGAATCTCAGTCAGTCATATTAACTCCACTTATATAATATTTGCACTTTTTAATAGTTTGTTTTGCCCAAAGAGAAAACTGAAGGATGAAATAATGATGAACAGAATTATGAAAATCAGCCTTTCATATAGACCCAAAAATATCTGTAGTTTATCAGTTTATTGGCTGCTCTGGATTCTAAATAATCCAGTAATGTTCTTTTGGAGATAGACGTTTAAGAGTAGGAGACTTCTCCCTGTGGTCTGGGTTTCTCTGGAGGTCACTGTTTTCATGAAAGTTCAAGTTCTAGATGTTCACCTGGACTTAAATGGTAAATGATCAAATTTTTACACAGCACTTTTCCACCTTCGAGGAACTCAAAACTCTTTACATCAAGGAGTTTTATGTTGAGAACGGGATTCGAAACGTCAACCTTCAGATCAGTGGACAAACGCTCTACCAACTGACTCTGACACTGGCCGAACCTTTGAATGTGAAGATCGTGAAAACCTGAAGGAGCAGTTGGAGGCTTCAGAATCAAACATTGTCTCATTGTTGTTCCCATCACTTCGCTCATGTCGTCATTTTATTGGCTGCGGCGGTGAACTTTGACCAGCGTTCGGCCAATCAGGCATCAGCTATAAACCTGTCAGCCTGTTCCTGTGTTCTGATTGGTTTACATAAGCTCAGTGTGTTCTGAACTCCTGCTTGTTTTCCCAGAGCTGCAAGTCCGGGAAAGTTCTGACCTGGTTTTTCTCCATGGAGGGCTACTGTTTTGGACCCAGTTTAGACCTGGCTCAGTCCAGGTTCAGACCTAGTTTAATACTTGTTTAGTTTTAGTTTAGTCTTGGTTCAGTCCTGGTTTAGACAGCTCTGGATTAATCTTGGTCCAGTCCTGGTTTAGACCTAGTTCAGACTTTGTCCAAACCTGGTCCAGACCTGGTCCAGACCTGGTCCAGTCTTGGTTCAGTTCTGGTTTAGTTCTGGTCTGTTGCAGATAAGGAGGAGCTCTTCCAGAATGTGCTGACTCAGGTGGCCGAGCAGTTCTCCAGGTAAGACCTCTCTTTTCCAGAGACCTCGTTAAATGTGTGTAGACTGACCCAGATCTGCAGGAGATCGTAAACTTGATGGACTCAGGACAAATATGAGAGAAGTCTTCTAAATGGTCCTTTCTCTAACATAGTGCAAATAATTGTGTATTTGAAGTCAACTGTAAGTGTCCAGAATTACCCAGAAAAAGGACACATGCATCTCTTTGGTTTAGTTCCATCTTAGTCCTGGTGTAGTTCTTAGTCCAGGTTCTGGCCCTGATTTAGTGCTAGTTGTTCTGGTTTAGTTCACATTTAGCCCCGGTCAAGTCCTTGCTATACTTTAGTCCAGGATTAGTTCTGGTTTGGCCCAGGTTTAGTCCTGATGAAACTATTTAAAATTCTGTAAACTCTAAAATGTTTTAGCTCTGGCTTAGTCCCAGAATCCATGTTTATTCCAGTTTTAATCCTGATCCGGTTTTAATCCTGACTGGTTCTGCTCTTAGTCCAGGTATTTGGTCCAAGATGTTTAAGAAGAAGTCCTGATTTAGCTGTCTTTTTTTTTTTTTTTTTTTTTTTTTTTATCTTAACCCTGGTTTAATCCTGATGTAGTCCTAGTTTAGTCCTCATTTAGTCCTGGTTTAATCCTGGTTTAGTCCTGGTTTAGTTAATAAATTGTTGCCACCAAAAGTCCCCCTGATCTAGTCTCTTTTTTTCAGAGCTTTTAAGATCAATGAGCTGAAGACCGAGGTGACCAACCGCCTGGCCATGCTGGAGAAACGCGTGGAGCGTAAGTCCTCTGCTCACACGCTCCTCATGACACCTGCCCCTGCCCCTGCACCTGCCCCTGCCCCTGCACCTGCCCCTGTAGGGACGGGCCCAGGTGGTGCTTAAGGACCTGACCTCATAATCTACAGACATTTTTTGGTTGAATATTTGCCTCCTGTCTCGTCTCGCTCCTGTCTCGTCTCTCTCCTGTCTCGTCTCTCCCCTGTCTCGTCTCTCTCCTGTCTCGTCTCTCTCCTGTCTCGTCTCGCTCCTGTCTCGTCTCTCTCCTGTCTCGTCTCTCTCCTGTCTCGTCTCTCTCCTGTCTCGTCTCTCTCCTGTCTCGTCTCGCTCCTGTCTCGTCTCTCTCCTGTCTCGTCTCTCCCCTGTCTCGTCTCTCTCCTGTCTTGTCTCGCTCCTGTCTCGTCTCTCCCCTGTCTCGTCTCTCCCCTGTCTCGTCTCTCCCCTGTCTCGTCTCTCTCCTGTCTCGTCTCTCCCCTGTCTCGTCTCTCTCCTGTCTTGTCTCGCTCCTGTCTCGTCTCTCTCCTGTCTCGTCTCTCCCCTGTCTCGTCTCTCTCCTGTCTTGTCTCGCTCCTGTCTCGTCTCTCCCCTGTCTCGTCTCTCCCCTGTCTCGTCTCTCCCCTGTCTCGTCTCTCCCCTGTCTCGTCTCTCCCCTGTCTCGTCTCTCTCCTGTCTCGTCTCTCCCCTGTCTCGTCTCTCCCCTGTCTCGTCTCTCTCCTGTCTCGTCTCTCTCCTGTCTCGTCTCTCTCCTGTCTCGTCTCGCTCCTGTCTCGTCTCTCCCCTGTCTCGTCTCGCTCCTGTCTCGTCTCTCTCCTGTCTCGTCTCTCTCCTGTCTCGTCTCTCTCCTGTCTCGTCTCGCTCCTGTCTCGTCTCTCCCCTGTCTCGTCTCTCTCCTGTCTCGTCTCTCTCCTGTCTCGTCTCTCCCCTGTCTCGTCTCTCTCCTGTCTCGTCTCTCTCCTGTCTCGTCTCGCTCCTGTCTCGTCTCGCTCCTGTCTCGTCTCTCTCCTGTCTCGTCTCGCTCCTGTCTCGTCTCGCTCCTGTCTCGTCTCTCTCCTGTCTCGTCTCTCCCCTGTCTCGTCTCTCTCCTGTCTCGTCTCGCTCCTGTCTCGTTTCTCCCCTGTCTCGTCTCTCTCCTGTCTCGTCTCTCTCCTGTCTCGTCTCTCCCCTGTCTCGTCTCTCCCCTGTCTCGTCTCTCTCCTGTCTCGTCTCGCTCCTGTCTCGTTTCTCTCCTGTCTCGTCTCTCTCCTGTCTTGTCTCTCTCCTGTCTCGTCTCTCTCCTGTCTCGTCTCGCTCCTGTCTCGTCTCTCTCCTGTCTCGTCTCTCCCCTGTCTCGTCTCTCTCCTGTCTCGTCTCGCTCCTGTCTCGTCTCTCCCCTGTCTCGTCTCTCCCCTGTCTCGTCTCTCCCCTGTCTCGTCTCTCTCCTGTCTCGTCTCTCTCCTGTCTCGTCTCTCTCCTGTCTCGTCTCTCTCCTGTCTCATCTCTCTCCTGTCTCGTCTCGCTCCTGTCTCGTCTCGCTCCTGTCTCGTCTCTCTCCTGTCTCGTCTCGCTCCTGTCTCGTCTCGCTCCTGTCTTGTCTCTCTCCTGTCTTGTCTCGCTCCTGTCTTGTCTCTCTCCTGTCTCGTCTCTCTCCTGTCTCGTCTCGCTCCTGTCTCGTCTCTCTCCTGTCTTGTCTCTCTCCTGTCTCGTCTCTGTCCTGTCTCGTCTCTCTCCTGTCTCGTCTCTCTCCTGTCTCGTCTCTCTCCTGTCTCATCTCTCTCCTGTCTCGTCTCGCTCCTGTCTCGTCTCGCTCCTGTCTCGTCTCTCTCCTGTCTCGTCTCGCTCCTGTCTCGTCTCGCTCCTGTCTCGTCTCTCTCCTGTCTCGTCTCGCTCCTGTCTTGTCTCTCCCCTGTCTCGTCTCTCCCCTGTCTCGTCTCTCTCCTGTCTCGTCTCTCTCCTGTCTCGTCTCTCTCCTGTCTCGTCTCTCTCCTGTCTCGTCTCTCTCCTGTCTCGTCTCGCTCCTGTCTCGTCTCTCTCCTGTCTCGTCTCGCTCCTGTCTCGTCTCTCTCCTGTCTTGTCTCTCTCCTGTCTCGTCTCTGTCCTGTCTCGTCTCTCTCCTGTCTCGTCTCTCTCCTGTCTTGTCTCTCTCCTGTCTCGTCTCGCTCCTGTCTCGTCTCTCTCCTGTCTTGTCTCTCTCCTGTCTCGTCTCTGTCCTGTCTCGTCTCTCTCCTGTCTCGTCTCTGTCCTGTCTCGTCTCTGTCCTGTCTCGTCTCTCTCGTGTCTCGTCTCTCTCGTGTCTCGTCTCTTTCCTGTCTCGTCTCTCTCGTGTCTCGTCTCTCTCTCGTGTCTCTTTTCTCTCCTGTCTCGTCTCTGTCCTGTCTCGTCTCTGTCCTGTCTCGTCTCTCTCGTGTCTCGTCTCTTTCCTGTCTCGTCTCTCTCGTGTCTCGTCTCTCTCTCGTGTCTCTTTTCTCTCCTGTCTCGTCTCTCTCCTGTCTCGTCTCTCTCGTGTCTCTTTTCTCTCCTGTCTCTTTTCTCTCCTGTCTCGTCTCTGTCCTGTCTCGTCTCTCTCGTGTCTCGTCTCTTTCCTGTCTCGTCTCTCTCTCGTGTGCTTTAACTTTAACATCTCCATGTCGCTCTTCCTCATATTCAGATGTTCTGAGCAGAACAGCTCATGTAATGAAGGTTCCTTCTGTAGATTCAGTACCGTGTATACGGCGGCACATTTCTCTGAAAAGATCATCTGAATTCTCATAAAAGCACCCTGAGCACCGTGAGTGTGAGTGTGGGCGTGTGGAGGAAAGTTTAAGACTTCAGAGGGTTCGTCCACACTGTGAGTCTGAGGCGAGTTCACCAGAAGAACCTGTGTCATAAAAGTGGACAGTTACAGTGGACAACAAAGGGCTTATGTCCCACTGTTCTGTATCAGACTTCACCTAAAACACCAGATCACACATTACAGGAGTTAAGTTTATTTGATAAAAAAAACTGTCTCTGTCGTGTTTGGAATCGCCTCAGGTCCCTCAGGTCGTTCGCCTGAGCCTCACAGACACAGACACGCCTCAAATCTATAAAAGCAAACACATATTTGTTTATACTTTTTAAAAGCAAAAAAAAGGGCCCTTTTTCTTAGTAGAGCACCTGCCCCACCTGTCCCCGCCCACCTGTCCCTGCCCTCCAGTCCCAACCCACCTGTCCCCGCCCACCTGTCCCTGTGATTGAACTGGAGGTGTCCTTGTTAAAACTGCAGGAGATGGACAATTCCACAAGAGCCAGGCCTCATGTGAAGCTCAGAACCTCCAGAATTCCCTCCCTGAGCTGCAGAGGCTGCACTAGCACTGACTCTGGGGTTTAGGGAGTGACCGTTCAGATCAGAGAGAGACATTTTAGCTTTAAAGGGCCTATGTTACATATCTTCACACAACATTAGAACACAGATGAGAGAATAGCGCTGTAGGTCACAAGAGTCTTTCCACAAACACTCGCCAACTTAAACTGTCCCTTTGAGCTGTGAGGAGGGTTCGGGTTAGGAGGGAGGGAGGCAGAGAGGCTGAAGGGGCTGTGGGTTGTGCTGCTGCAGGGGGAGGCACAGGCACAAAGCTCACGCAGCGAACACTCCATGGAGCTGTTTATGTGGAGGGCTTCGCTGGGGATTGGCCGAGAGGAAAGCTGACGGCGCAGATAGTGACTGAGGTGATAAGGAACAGAGGAAAAGTATTATCTGTCTAGTTAAAAGTACACACAATACACACACACAACACACACATACACAACACACACAGCGGCCTGAGCGCTGCACGTGAACTCAGAAAATCAGGACTTATTTGGATGTGTAGTAGTATTTGTAGTTTGTAGTAGTTTATATCAGTTAAAGAGAACGTATTACACGATTTTCTGATCTGTTCTAGTGTAGTTTCTTCATCACAAACAGACCTGGAGTTGTGTTTTGCTTCATTCACACTTTTAACACACAAACCTGCATATTCCACACTCTGTTCCACCTTGTGATGTCATGTGGTGATACGGGAAGTGCGCCGTTGTTTTTTTAAACTCCACACACCTTCACTAGAATCATTTGGATCATTTCAGACCTGGAATTGCCGATCTCGACTGAACTAAAGGTAAAAGGAGCTGTTCACTTGAAAACTACCACTTGATGACATCACAAGGTGGAACAGAGCGTTTGGAGCTTTGGAGATGTAGACAGACTAATAATAAAGAGTTCCTCAAACATGTGAATGAAACAAACACAACTCCAGGTCTGTTTTTGAGGAGGAAACAGGATTAGCTCTTGAGGTCAAAATAAACCCTCTGTGTCCTGGAATCTAGAAATTTTATTGGCCGATAATCAGGAAATGCACGTTAGTATGCTAGTTGTTGTCAGCTTTAATCTCACTTATAAACTTAAAATGATGAATAATTGGGATCAGAATGGAAAAAGCAAGAGAGGAATAACTTTGGACCACTGTCTGCTCCTGTCTGCTCCTGTCTGCTCCTGTCTGCTCCTGTCTGCCCCTGTCTGCTCCTCTTTAAGTGTGAATATAGCACGGTGCAGTTGAACATTGATCTGCTCCGGGTGTGAAGTAGCCGCCCTATAACCACAATTCACTCAGATAAGACTCCATAAAAACGCTCCATAAATGCTAAAAAAAAATACATGACCGAGAGAAAAGAGAGAAAAGAGACCTCCTGGAAAAAAGAGACCTCCTGGAAAAAAGGGACCTCCTGGAAAAAAGGGACTTGCTGGAGAAAAGGGACTTGCTGGAGAAAAAGGACCTCCTGGAGAAAAGAGGACTTGCTGGAGAAAAAGGGACCTGCCTGGAATGTTTCACATTGTGGCATTAAATCTTTCTGTCTTCATGGAGTCAGTCAGAATGTCTGTTTTTCTAGGTATTTTTTATCTATAAATCCACCTGTAATTGAATAAATGTAAAGCAGAGCTGTTTAATGTCACACTGTGGAACATTCCAGGGTTAGGGTTAGGGGCAGAGCAATGACATATCCATAGAAAGAAACAAGCAGGTGACTGACCCCCGACTGAAAAGTTACACAGTGCACCTTTAAACAAAATAAAAAGTAGAATGACTAAAACTGTGACTAAGATTACACACAGCCAGTCCCTTTTAGGTTTTCCTCTCCAAAATTCGTAACATTCAGAACAAAATATATAACTTCTTTTACTTGAAGAGTTTGGTGCTTTGATCGTTGATTCTGTAAAAATTCTCCATGTTTTTCCAGCCCTGTCATATTTTTTTCTTTCTTTTTTTCCAATACTGACAAATGTCCCTGTGTGTCCCTGATTGGCTAATCCACCTGTCAATCACCCATCTGAACTCGGCAGACTCACATTTACACGTCTGAAGAGGTTTTAGAGTCATCCGTGCATGTTTCAGTAATCTAGTGATCTCTCCCGGGCCATATTCAAACCCTCCTTACGGTTAGCTGTACAAGCTGCTGTACGAGGCTCCGCCCACAAGTCTACGTCACCCACGCTCCAACATGACAATTCTCCATAAATATACAAAACATGAGACAAAACAACACACTACGACTTCACAAACCCGATGTGATGTGCAGGAGTTTCATTAGTGGGATGCACACTGAGTGTGTTGTGACAGCGCTCTGAAGGGGGAGCGCGGGGAACAAAGAAGGGAGGAGAGACTCAAACAAAAGTAAATTCAGTAGAGATCAGCAATTTCAGGGCTGAAATCATCCAAATGATTCTAGTGAAGGTGTGTGGAGTTTAAAAACACAGTGGAGTGTTTTCTGTTTGAGAGAAGAGTTCAGCCTAAATCTGCAGGTTTGTGTGTTAAACATGTGAAAGAAACAAAACATACACATAGAAATAGTGTCATATTGAACCTCTAAACGTTCTTATGTTTTTTACTGTTTAATATAAATGTTTTTTTACATATTAATATAAGGTCCCTAAACTAAAGTGTTACATAAACCAGGATGGATTTCATTATAAAATTCTTAAGCTCATTTGAACCTCATTGTGTCTCTGGCTTTGGCTCTGAAACTCGGTCCGGTCTATGTTTGGACCGGCCTGGTCTTTTTGGTGACTGTGTAATTAGTTAGTCCAGCTTTAGTCCAGTGAAAGGTTGCCTCCCTCTTGGCTCCACTCAGCTGCCTTTAAGCATGTAACCGTGGCGACAAGAGTGAGGGGTCACCATGGAGACCACAGTGATGCAAGGATACACATTTGTGTGGGCAGAGGATTGCCATAGCAACCAGGTATCCAGGCACTTAGCATCCGAGGTCCCTTTAACACACAGCGGACTGAAAACGAGCTTCTCCGCAAATTCAGACATTAAAGTGGTGCATTCAGCTGAGCGCTCGCCCCATAACCACGAGATTTAGAGTATAAATGACAGTTTCTCGTGTTTTTCTCATTCTGACCTGGTTTGGTGGACAGTATCTTACATCAGTTCAGTGGCTGTTTGTGGAAGGAAATGATAAAGAGAAAAATAGAAAAATAAAAAGGAAGTATCGCCGAGTTATAAAACAGAATCCCTCTGCTTATGTCATCAACAAAAAACTCCACCCAAAATACAGAGACAGTTTAGGCACAAAGAAGGACTTTTTCTGACACTTTAAACCTTCACTTAACTAAATAAAGAGTTTTATTCGTCTCAATCTCAATCATAACTGCTGTGTTATAAATGACTTTGCCCCACGGCGTGTGTCAGACCTGCTTCAGCCCCTCGCCCCTGCACGCTCACTCACGTCGGCAGGTCTTTGTTTTTGCTTGTCCCAAAATCCAAGAGGAAACTTAGACGGGGCCCCTCCTTCTCTGTCGTGGCTCCAAAACTGTGGCTGCACCGGCCCTGCACCTTAGACAGGCACTTTTGGTTTTTAAATGAGCTCCTAAAACTCATCTGTGCACTTTAGCGTTTCACTGTGATTAATTTTGACTTTTTAGTGTCTGGTGCATTTTTATACGTCATGTTTGGAATGCAGCAGCTAGCACGTTAGCTTTGCCCATGTTTATATACAGTCTATGCGTTTTATTATTATTTATTATGCACTTTGGCCAACTGTGGTGTTTTTAAAGTGCATCAGAAATAAAGTAGGACTGGATTGGCATCAAAGTCATTGGGCAACAGTTATAGAAGAAAGGACCAAATTGTAAAGTGATTTTAAGCGTTTTTATTTAGAGATTTGAACCATGTTGTAGTTGTTTCACCTTTGACACTCTCAGAGTTGAATCTGGAGTGATTCGTGTGTGTTTGAATAATCTGTAATCCCTTATTTTCCCTGTAGACACACACGAGCTGTAGGTCTGTTTATGTTTTAGTGAAATGAACATGTGATTTTTCCACTTCACATGATCACAGTGTTTCTGCTGCACATGTCCTCTCACCTGTCTCCCCTGCCTCCCCTGTCTCCCCCGTCTCTCCCCTGCCTCCCCTGCCTCCCCTGCCTCCCCTGTCTCTCAGTGGAGGGGATGAAGGTGGTGGAGATAGAGAAGTGCAGAAATGACATTAAGAAGCTTCGTGAGGAGATGGCGTCCCGGAGCACCAGGTCAGATCTTCTCTGAAGGTCCAGTTTGTCTTCAGTGTGTGAAGTTTGTGTTGACGTGTGTCCGTGTGTCTCGCAGTAACTTCCTGGAGGACAATAAGAAGCTGACCCCGCGCAGAGACGTGCCTTCGTATCCAAAGGTACGATCTTTACTGGCAGAATGTTCAGCCGTTACCATGGAGACACAACACACACACGAGCAATAACTGTCAAAAAAGTTTAAAAATTGTCTGAAAACTCAAGAAAAAAAATACAAAATGGATTTAAAGAGAAGTTTTCAGGAGCCTGTTATCATGATTTCCGAGCGTAGTTCAGATAAGTCACTTTGTTCTGGTCAGATTGTGTTAAAATAAAGCTCAGATTAAAGCCTAACTTGAGTCACAGAGCTTCAGACAGAGCAGTGCTTTCAGTTAGCGTCACACCCCCAGGGAATATTGATGACATGAGCTGCAAAGTATCAATACTCTGATTCAGTCCTGTAAATGGCAGACGAGCTGTGTGCAGATGTGGAGATCAGAGAAGGCTTCAGTGGGTTCCTCTAAAGTTCTCTCTGGTTCTCCTGCAGTACCATCTGTCCAAGGAGACCGTGGAGGCCCTGAGGCTGCCCACGTTTGACGCCTGGCAGTGGGAGCCCAACGAGGTGAGAGCGGGCACCTGTCCCCTGTCCCCTGTGCCCTGTGCCCGCAACCATCTGAACGTCTGAATCTGAACATTTGAACATCTGAACATTTGAACATCTGAACAGAGTTTAAGAACGTTTAGGACCGTTCATGCCAGACTGATGCCATTTTTAAATCTGGACAACAGCGAAAACCACAAACACATCAAACTTTATAGAACTCATTTTGTATCTTGTGATAATAGAATAATTATCTTGAAAAACCCTAAAATGGCACTGGGTCCACCTGCTTGTCTCCAGTGCCTTTGTCCGGAATAGACAAAAGTCCCGTCCTGTAGATTTGCAGAACTTCTGATTAATGTTTTTTCTGTGTCAAAATGTCTGTGGAAATGTCTGTCATTTTCTCCACCAGCTTCATAAATCTGTCCCATCACCAAATCTTCAACCAACAAGGTCCACAAAGGATAAACATTCTTCATGAAGAATTTATCCACAACGATCAAGGGAAGAAAGACGAAAGCTTAAAGGAGAACGACGATGAAGATGAGAGAAATACTGAGAAAAACTAATGTTATGGTCCTAGAGATGTCGAACATTCAATCTGCACAATTCCATCTACGCTAATATCGACATCATGAAATCAATTTTTAATTTTAATTCTAGAATCAGTCTGAGTGAACAAGTTCCTGATGTTTTATTCATTACCATAACGTAACAGAAGTATTTCTCTAAGACTCGTCGTTCTCCTTTAAGCTTTCGTCTTTCTTCCCTTGATCGTTGTGGATAAATTCTTCATGAAGAATGTTTATCCTTTGTGAACCTTGTTGGTTGAAGATTTGGTGATGGGACAGATTTACGAAGCTGGTGGAGAAAACGACAGACATTTCCACATTTTGCCACAGAAAAACATTAACCGGAAGTCCCACAAACCTACAGGACGACACGTCGTGAAAAAGGTCTATATTCCAGAGTTTGGCATTAAACTTGTATATTGTTATAAAATTAGTTATGTTTTTATTGCTCAATAAAACTTGCTTCTCTGCTCGTCTGAATGGAGATAAGTATAACTCCCGATAACATCAACAACTCTCCCCAGAAAAGCTGCACATTGCACCTTTAAAATAGACTGCAGGTTGCGTGTAGAGGGTGTTGATCGAACCTGATGCCCGTTCTCTCTTTACAGATGCTGACCTGTCTGGAGCACATGTACCACGACCTGGGTCTGGTCAAGGACTTCAACATGAACCCCATCACCCTCAAGCGCTGGCTGGTGAGAGCTCCACACATCTCCTCCTGGTTCCTCCTGGTTCCTCTAGGTTCCTCCTGGTTCCTTTTGGTTCCTCCTGTTCCTCTAGGTTCCTCTAATAATAATGATAACACATTTTATTTTTTGACGCCTTTCTAACTCAAAAGGTCATCTAACAATAAAAGCAAGGCAAAAATGTCAGTAGAGTCCAGAGTTTGAATATGAAGATGGAGTGTTCCAGAGTTTGTGCTGAACGGGGGTGTGGAGAGAAGAACAGCAGAGGAACACAGAGAACAGGACGGGTTCCTCTGGGTTCCTCTGGGTTCCTCCGGGTTCCTCCTGGTTCCTCTGGGTTCCTCCGGGTTCCTCCTGGTTCCTCTTGGTTCCTCTGGGTTCCTCATTCACAAAACATTTCAACACGAACACATAAGATATTCATGAGTTTCAACTTTGTCTATAAAGTGCCATTTTGAGAACTTTTCACCATTCAGAAGATGTAAAGATGTTTTGAATTGTTTATTGCCATGGCAACAGCCCAGCGTACAGCTGAACGTTTGTGGACAAATATTGAATTGTAATTTTTTCCGACCAGCATTACGATTGTGATTACATTTGTGTTTAAGTTTTAATTAATTTAGTTTAAAGTTCACATTTTAAACCCGTCCAGGAGCTTTCACATCTGAGATTGAAATATAAACTTAAATTAACCCAAGAATCTGATGTGTTTCAGAACACTTACGCAGAATAAGACCCCATGGAGACACAGGGAGGGCATCTGACACACAGGGAGGGCATCTGACACACAGGGAGGGCATCTGACACACAGGGACTTTTCAGAACATGTTTGTAGAGGTCTAAATGATCTAATGGCTAACAGTGGCTAACTGAAGCTAACAGTGGCTAACTGTGGCTAACTGAAGCTAACAGTGGCTAACAGTGGCTAACTGAAGCTAACAGTGGCTAACTGAAGCTAACAATGGCTAACTGTGGCTAACTGAAGCTAACAGTGGCTAACAGTGGCTAACTGAAGCTAACAGTGGCTAACTGAAGCTAACAGTGGCTAACTGAAGCTAACAGTGGCTAACTGTGTGCAGCTCTGTATCCATGACAACTACAGGAACAACCCCTTCCACAACTTCAGGCACTGCTTCTGCGTCACACAGATGATGTACAGCATGATCTGCCTGTGCAACCTGCAGGTAACCCGGACCAAACCGGGCCAAACCGGACTAAACCAGACTAAACCGGACCAAACCAGACTAAACCAGACTAAACCAGACCAAACTGAACCTAACTGGACTAAACCAGACTAAACCGGACCAAACCAGACTAAACCAGAGTACACCAGACCAAACTGAACCTAACCGGACTAAACCAGACTAAACTGGACCAAACCAGACTAAACCGGACTAAACCAGACTAAACCAGACTAAACCGGACCAAACCGGACCAAACCAGACTAAACCAGACCAAACTGAACCTAACCGGACTAAACCAGACTAAACTGGACTAAACCAGACTAAACCAGACCAAACCGGACTAAACCGGACCAAACTGAACTAAACCAGACTAAACCAGACCAAACTGGACTAAACCAGATTAAACCAGACTACACCGGACTAAACCAGACTAAACTGGACTAAACCAGACTAAACCAGATTAAACTAGACCAAACCGGACTAAACCAGACAAAACCGGACTAAACCAGACTAAACCAGATTAAACCAGACTACACCTGACTAAACCAGACTAAACCAGACTTAACCAGACTTAACCAGACCAAACCGAACAAAACCAGACTAAACCAGACCTAACTAGACCAAACCGGACCAAACTGAACCTAACCAGACCTAACTAGACCAAACCGGACCAAACTGAACCTAACCAGACTAAACCAGACCAAACCGGACTAAACCAGACTAAACCAGACCAGTCCAGACCAAACCGAACCAAACCAAATTAAACTGGACCCAACCAAACCAAATTGGATCAAATTGAACCTAACCGGACTAAACCAGACTAAACCAGACCAACCTGGACTAAACCGGTCTAAACCAGAACTAACCAGACTAAACCAGACCATACCAGACCTAACTGGACCAAACCAGCCTAACCAGTCCTAACTAGATCTAACCTGAACCTAACCAGACCTAACCCAGACCAAACCGGACTAAACTGGACTTAACCGGATCTAACCAGACCTAACCAGGCCTAACCAGACCAAACAAGACCAAACAAGATTAAAACAGACTAAACCAAACCTAACCAGACCTGACCAAACCTAACCAGACCTGACCAAATCTAACCAGACTAAACAACCAGACTAAACGACCTAACCAGGTCTAACAGACCCGAACTGGACCAAAGTAGAGATACAGTATGTGGTCTGCCTGCCCAAGCCATAGACTGTATACAAACAAGACCCTAACCAGGACTAAACCAGGACTAAACCAGGACTAAACCAGGACTAAAGCAGGACTAAAGCAGGACTAAAGTAGGTCTGTTTTGCAGGAGAAGTTCACGCAGGTGGACATTCTGATCCTGATGACCGCTGCAGTGTGTCATGACTTGGATCATCCCGGATTCAACAACACGTACGTCTGTGGTTTCAGTTGATAAACTTTGACCTTTGACCTGTCCCTAGCCCCTCCCACTCCAGGAAGCACTGACCAATCACAAAGCCTCAAAGCTCGCCTTATACATTTAAATAAACTTTTACTTCCTTTAACCTTCCTATGACGAGGTTCTTTCACTGACTGAGAGCTCAACAAACTTCTGTGTGTTTCTGTGCATATTTGTGTGTGTGTGTGTGTGTGTGTGTGTGTGTGTGTGCGTGTGCGTGTGTGTGCATGTTTCTGTGTGTGTTTGTGTGTTTTTGTGTGCAGGTACCAGATAAACGCACGCACAGAGCTGGCGGTGCGTTATAATGACATCTCTCCTCTGGAGAACCATCACTGCGCCGTGGCCTTCCAGATCTTCTCTCAGCCCGACTGCAACATCTTCTCCAGCTTCGACCCCGAGGCCTTCAAGCAGATCCGACAGGTGCAGGACAGGAGTACAGGACAGGAGTACACAGGAGACAGGAGTAAACAGGAGACAGGAGTAAACAGGAGACAGGAGTACTACAGTAGGACTACAGTAGGACTACAGTAGGACCACAGTAGGACTACAGTAGGACTACAGGAGTACTACAGTAGTACTACAGTAGTACTACAGTAGGACTACAGTAGGACCACAGTAGGACCACAGTAGGACTACAGTAGGACCACAGTAGGACCACAGTAGGACTACAGTAGGACCACAGTAGGACCACAGTAGGACTACAGTAGGACCACAGTAGGACCACAGTAGGACCACAGTAGGACTACAGTAGGACCACAGTAGGACTACAGTAGTACTACAGTAGGACCACAGTAGTACTACAGTAGGACCACAGTAGGACTACAGTAGCGTGGTCCTGAGTGTGTGTGTTGCAGGGGACCATCACTCTGATCCTGGCCACAGACATGGCTCGTCACGGAGAAATCCTGGACTCCTTCAAACAGAAAGTAGACAACTTCGACTACTCAGACGAGGAGCACGTCACCTGTGTGAGTGTCCTACAGGGGGCGCCGTAGAGCCCTGTGTCCTACAGGAGGCGCTATAGAGCCCTGTGTCCTACAGGGGGCGCCGTAGAGCCCTGTGTCCTACAGGGGGCGCCGTAGAGCCCTGTGTCCTACAGGGGGCGCCGTAGAGCCCTGTGTCCTACAGGGGGCGCCGTAGAGCCCTGTGTCCTACAGGGGGCGCCGTAGAGCCCTGTGTCCTACAGGGGGCGCCGTAGAGCCCTGTGTCCTACAGGGGGCGCAGGACTGAACCAGGACTGAACTGTCCATGTTTAAGTAGAACACACCCAAAAGGTTTAAGCAGTTTGTGATGAATATTTTTCATCGTTTTCAACAAAACAAAAAACGTAAAACTTTTTGGTTCCTTCAGTACAAAAGTTTTAACTGTAGTAGTGAGGACCAGCTCGGCACCGTCTCTTCAGGTCCTCGTGTCCCGTGCCAAACCCGCCTCCTCTTTATTTCTTTACAGTCCGTCCCGTCTGAGGATCTTTTTTTATGATTTTATGGGTTTATTATTGGACATAAACGTGAGCGCGTTTGTTTCTGTGCAGCTCAAGATGGTTTTGATCAAATGCTGCGACATTTCCAACGAGGTCCGGCCCATGGAGGTCGCAGAACCCTGGGTCGACTGTCTGCTCGAGGAGTACTTCATGCAGGTACTGAACCAGGACTGAACCAGGACTAAACCAGGAGGGAACCAGGACTGAACCAGGACTGAACCAGGACTGAACCAGGACTGAACCAGGTCTACACCAGGACTAAAGCAGGACTGAACCAGGAGTACAACAGGACTGAACCAGAACTAAACTACAAGTAAACGTGGTCTGGACCAGGACTGGACCAGGACTAAACCAAGACTAAATCAGGTCTACACCAGGTCTACACCAGGTCTAAATGTGTGCAGAGTGACCGAGAGAAGACCGAGGGTTTGCCCGTGGCTCCGTTCATGGACAGAGAGAAAGTGACCAAACCCACGGCTCAGATCGGCTTCATCAAGTTTGTGCTCATCCCCATGTTCGAGACCGTCATGAAGGTACCACCGGGCACAGAGGGCACAGACAGAGGGCACAGACAGAGGGCACAGACAGAGGCACAAACAGAGGGCACAGGGGAGACAAACAGAGGGCACAGACAGAGGGCACAGGGGAGACAGACAGAGGGCACAGACAGAGGGCACAGGGGAGACAAACAGAGGCACAGACAGAGGGCACAGACAGAGGGCACAGGGGAGACAGACAGAGGGCACAGACAGAGGGCACAGGGGAGACAAACAGAGGCACAGACAGAGGGCACAGACAGAGGGCACAGGGGAGACAGACAGAGGGCACAGACAGAGGGCACAGGGGAGACAAACAGAGGCACAGACAGAGGGCACAGACAGAGGGCACAGGGGAGACAGACAGAGGGCACAGACAGAGGGCACAGGGGAGACAAACAGAGGCACAGACAGAGGGCACAGACAGAGGGCACAGGGGAGACAAACAGAGGGCACAGACAGAGGGCACAGACAGAGGGCACAGGGGAGACAGACAGAGGCACAGACAGAGGGCACAGGGTAGAGACACAGGGTACATGTATAAAGAAGAGGACTGGCAGTTTTAGGAGTGAATTTGGAGTCAAGATATTTGGAATTCCAACCATGAGTATCATGGCAACCAAAGAGCCAATCAGGAGCGAGGCTGTTGAAGGTAACGCCCCTTCCTGCCCACACCACTGGTGCCTACTGGGCCCAAACACCGTGCTCTGATTGGTCCAAACGCTCCACGCCGTGCTCTGATTGGTCCAAACGCTCCACGCCGTGCACGTTACAGACGTCACACGGTGGGAGGAGCTCGTCTGGATTGAGGAAGTAAATGTGGAAGAGAAAATTATTTTTGTGCCCATGAGCCAATGAGCCCAGGCCCCTGAAAACAACACGACGCCATGTTGTGGTCAGATTCAGGTTTGATTAAAGTTCTGTGGTACAGACACAGGGCACTTATGTAGCCTCAATGGTCTGGTGACACTGTGAGCCACTGCTGCACTCTGTGTAGTAGTAGTAGTAATAGTGATTAGTAGTAGTAGTAGTAGTAGTAGTAGTAGTAGTAGTAGTAGTAGTAGTAGTAGTAGTAGTAGTAGTTTACAGGCAGGTCCTCATTCTGTTGTATTTCTTCTCAGTTGTTCCCTCAGATCGAGGAGGCGATGGTGCAGCCGCTCCGAGAGTCCAGAGACCGATACGAAGAACTCAAACAGATCGACGACGCCATGAACGAGGTCAGACTACAGTACTAAATAAATACTACACTAGTACTGCATGAATACTGCACATAAGTACTACACAAATGAACTAGTACTGCACCAGTACTGCCTAAGTGCACCACAGTACAAGAGGAGCTTATGCAGATCTGTGAGTGAGATCTGAGCATAAGAGAGACCGGGTCAGAGGTCACAGGATCCTGCTCAGACCCGGGTCCATCCTGACGACTCTGGAACTGCACAAATCCAAATCCTGCAGAAACTCGAGCACGAAAGACGTGTGGAGAACTTAAAGGTCCTGTACAGACTGATGGTATAAGCAGCTCCTGAGGTCAAAATAAGTCCACTGTGCAGCTACTGTCTGCATCGAATTAGAAAGACTTTTATTGTCGATTAGGAAGTGTGTGTTAGCATGCTAGTTGTTGTTAGCTTTATCACCGCAACGAAACTCCTCTCAGGTCTGTGAGAGTTGAGAAACTCATGTTGGTGAATTATTAGGACGCTCTGAGTGCCGAAGGGAATTGAGGAAGCACTTTGGACCACTGGAAACTGTTTGAGGTGAATTTATTTTGTTTTTCACGTTTAAAACCAAAAACATGAGGTACAGCGATTTTAAGAGTTCCACCAGTTCCAGAAGAGTCTGATCCAAACCTTCCACACCTGGTCACAGGCTGGTCCATATTCAGACACAGAAGAACTGAACGCTCTGACCCCAACACAGTCCCTCTGTTGAACTCTGTGACCCCCGTGTGACCCCTGTGTGACCTCTGTGTGACCCCCGTGTGACCTCTGTGTGACCTCTGTGTGAGCCCTGTGTGACCCCCGTGTGACCTCTGTGTGACCCCCATGTGACCTCTGTGTGACCTCTGTGTGACCCCTGTGTGACCCTCAGGTGCAGAAGAAGAAGAGCGAGAACCTCACCATGGGAAGCAAGAAGAAGTGAGAGTGATGAGGTACACACACACACACACACACACACACACACCTGAGGACTAACCCAGGTCCAACCCAGGACTAACCCAGGACTAACCCAGGTCTAACCCAGGACTAACCCAGGACTAACCCAGGACTAACCCAGGTCTAACACAGGTCTAACCCAGAACTAACCCAGGTCTAACCCAAGACTTACCAAGGACTAACCCAGGTCTAACCCATAACTAACCCAGGACTAACAGGTCTAAACCCAGAATTAACCCAGGACTAACTCGGGACTAACCCTTGTGTGTGTCTGCAGCACAGTGAGTGTAGATGGAGGACGTGCCTTGTGACCAGACACCAGGACCAGGACCAGGACCAGGACCAGGTCCCTCAGGACTGCCTCAGGGACCCCTCCACCCGTTTGGTTTTTTACACTTTGTACAGATTTTTAGTGACTTGATCTTTGCTACGAAAATAAAGTTTTGTCAATAAAACGGCGAGTGTGTCGAGTCCTTCATCAGAGTTTTAATATCCGAGTCTTCGTTTGACTGAAAATGGTAAATAAACGCCTACTTCCCTGCAGCTGTGAGGGTTCAGTCATGGTGTCCTTTTGTCTTCATTTGTGTTTCTTGAGATTTGAAATCACTTCTCAAAATAACTCAAGTTAAAAGTGCTCTGTAACCGTTTCCAACCAACACCATCCGTCCATTTTCTTCCGCTTTATCCAGGGGCCGGGTCGCGGAGGCAGCAGAGAGCAGGGAGGCCCAGACTTCCCTCTCCACAGTTCCTCCCGTGTGATGAGCTCCTCACCCTAAGGGAGCGCCCAGTCACTCTGCGGAGGAAACTCATTTTGAACCCTTGTATCCACGATCTCGTCCTTTCAGTCATTACCCAAAGCTCATGACCACAGGTGAGGGGAGGAACGTAGATTGATGGTAAATCGAGAGCTTTACCAACCAACACCATCAAGCAGAAATCAGGAGCTCAACTGAAACATCTTGATTGCAAAAACAAACTTTTTCTTCTTGAGACCCCTGCTGGACGAATAAGGGATTACAATAACATTTAATCACAATGGAGATAGAAAGGACACACACTTGATTCCTGATTTGTTGATAATTTATTTCAAAACTTAAAAAGACAACTTAAAAAATTAAATCTGCCATGAACTGTGTGTGTGTAAAAGATGCCCTCAGGATCCATTGGTCTCTGATTTGGACTCTGTTTTGGACTTCTTGGACCTGTTACAATCCCGGCTCTGGTCCTGGCCCCTCTTCTGGCTTTGCTGCTCCAGGCGTTGCTGTTTCTTCTTCATGTACTCGCTCACGTTGTCGTAGGTCTCCACATAGAGGTGCTCCAGACGACTACTGCTGCGCTGAGCTTCTGCAGAGGAACCAGAGGAACCCACATGAGAACCAGGAACTAAAGCTCTGGAGTCCCGTCAGCTACTTCACACTATTTTCTGTTCTCATGTTGTTTCCTCATCACAAACAGACCTGGAGTTGTGTTTTGTTTCATTCACACATTAAGTTCTTCTCTCAAACAGAAAACACTCTGTTCCACCTTGTGATGTCATGTGGTAATACAGGAAGTGCTCCACATACCTTCACTAGATCCACATTCTAGAAACCCGACAGTTAAGTTTGATGTCACTTCTGGGTCCTTCAGTTCTTTTTTTTAGCGATGGCACATCTCATGTTACAAAGAGACTGCAGTCGTTTAAAGCTAACGCGGTTCTAAACTTGGATCTATGGTGAAAACTGACAGGAAGTGTACGAGGGAGGCGAGGTAAGATGCTAGGCTAGGCTAAGACAGCGTTAGCAGTGTTAGTGAGATAAACACTCCGGTAATCCTCCGTTATGATGGATTATTACGACATTATTCACATATCTGATACAGTTTGTACTTAAACACAACTTGTTTGATGAATAAGGAACAAAAACAATGACAGAAATCAGCTGTGAAGTTTCTGGTTGGACCTGGAAGTGACATCATCACTTAACAACTTGAACTGTTGTCGAAAACAAAAGTGACAAATGTAACTACGGTTCTATGAATCCCAGATGGCCACCAGAGGGCAGCACTGAAAGCACTGAATGATTCTCCGCACATCTGTGAAGGGAACCGCCCCCTGGTGGTCAGATGAGATGAAATTATGGATCTATAATAAAAACTGGATAATCCCCTCCCCTCTGTCCCCGCTCTAGTGGACGCTCCAGGTACTGCAGCTCCTGGGAACTTGGGCCCAGAAAGAATTCTCCCATAGAGCGCAATGCATTTTGGGAATTCAAACTGCCCATGTTCTGACAGGGCATCCGGCTTTCACAAAGGTCGGATTTTGTAGGATTCTTTTCTATTTTCACAACATAAACTTTTAAAATGTTTAAATCCTCAAAGCTCCTAAAAGTGATCTTTGTCAGACTGAGCCTTGCCGCTCTGAGCCGCGCTCGCTCCGCTCTAGCAGCTCTCGCTCTGATTGGTCCAAACGCTCCACGCCGCGCTCTGATTGGTCCAAACGCTCCACGCCGCGCTCTGATTGGTCCAAACGCTCCACGCCGCGCTCTGATTGGTCCAAACGCTCCACGCCGTGCACGTCACACTGGTGGGAGGAGCTCGTCCGGATTGAGGAAGTAAATGCGGAAGAGAAAATTATTTTTGTGCCCATGAGCCAATGAAAAGAACACGACGCCATCTTGGGTTCAGCTTCAGGTTTGATTAAAGTTCTGTGGGTGAAACAGGACGAGTTGGAGAACAGGCTCCTCTGCCAACTGTCCATTCAAATAGTGATGAATCAAATTATAATAATTATTACGAAAATTATTAAAGTTGTTGTCCACAGTTCACATTTTTTATGGATATGAATAATTATAATTTTAATATTATACATAAGTTCCATATTTAAACAGGTGTTTTAATGTTGTACTTTATTATAACTGAAGACAACAAAGATCTAACAGAGAACTTTATGGTTAAGTAGCTTTTTTCTGCATATTCTGGTGATAAAACGGCAATTATTTTTGTTGGCGATTCTCACGATTATTTAAAAATGTCCCACAAACGATTATTGTGTACCCTTATTATTGTTATTGGGGCAGGTGATAAAGAAAAGTTCCAGGAAGTGTAAAAGGTTGCCATGGTGAATGTGTGTCTCACCGTCCACTGAGCCCCAGAGCGGAGAGACGGCTGTGGTCACTCTGGTCACCTCTGGACTCTCCACCTGAGACAGAACAGACACCCTTCAGCACACGACAGGCAGCACTGCGGAGCATTACAGGTTACCAAGGCAACATCAGTGTGGTTACATCTCTATGGCAACACACCCTGAACCCTCCCAGAACGTGCTCCGGACCAGGTTCAAATCCTGTGGGTTTGCTGTAATACCCATTTTCCCTGCACAGTGGCGCTGTAGTGCTGCGTCCCTTTATGTGAACAAATTTACACATTAACAGGAAATAGTCTTGTGTACTTGTACCGGAGGCAGCACCGGTAGAAAGATCTGTTAAAGGTTGTATAGAGGATTTTCCAAGGAAGGAGAAACACAGCGACCGTTTGTTCTTTTTCAAATGTTCCTCATGTGTGACTCCACCTCCTCCTCCACAGCTCCATCAGCAGAAACTCCTCCTCCACCTCCTCCAGACTCTAGAAATCCTGTTTGTTTACAGCCGGGGCTCGTTCAGAATCTCTGAATGAATCGCTGCTGTAGTTTCCTGTCCAGAATTAATTTATCGACCAACGCGTCAGTCTTTAGACCCTTCGTCTGCTTCAGTGACGCCATCGCTGGAAGGAATCTCCAAGAATCACCTTAGTTTGGCTTCGCTCCTTTTCCCCTTCTCTTCTTCTTTCAGCGACCTCATAAACGGACTTTCTTTTGCGGCGAACTGGTCGTGGATTCTCGTCTGCCATCGCAACAAACTGTGTACAAACTGTGAGGAAGCTACAGTTGGAAAAAGCCACTAAGAACCGCTGCGTTGGTCGAGTAAACGGCGTTTTGTGTCTGTGGAATGTGTGAGAGGCGAACGTAAACCACGTGATCCCAGCGCGCCGGAGAGTCAGTTACTATAGAAACACAGGGAGTTTGATTGACAACCAAACAATCAATTAGTCAATAGATACCGAGGCAGCCTCGTTATCTATTGACTAAAGTTTATCTGACCCCACCACGTCCACAGTTGATGGATTTTCATTCTTTTTTTTTTTTTTTTGGTCATCATCATCACAAAGCTGCTGTGCCTCTATAATGATATTTTGAACTTTCAGTGACAATTTGAAACAAAAAAAAATCCCCCATACACCTCTGAAAGGGTTTTTAATCGAGAATTAAAGAACCCCCTGAATTTGAAGTACTGTGTGCTCTAGAACCCTGACTTCATATAAATAAGTTCCATTTTTAAACAGCTGTTTTAATGTTGTTCTTTGTTATAACTGAAAACAACAAAGATTTAACAGAGAACTTTATGGTTAAGTAGGTTTTTTCTGCACATTCTGGTGATAAAACGGCAATTATTTTTGTATTTTTGTATGTTATTGTGTACCCTTATTCTAGTTTATTGTCTCATCCCTAAGAACGACAAAGATGTGATTCTGAGTGTTGTGTTTCAGTGTTTCAGTGTTTCAGTGTTTCTGTGTTTCAGTGTTTCAGTGTTTCAGTGTTTCAGACGCTCGTACACACCTGCTCATACGACCCGTGTGTGCGTGCGTACACCTGCAGGGGGCGCTCCGCACAGCTCAACAGCACCCAGAGCCGGCCCTGGGGGTCAAAGGTCAGGTCCAGGGGGCAGTGTTTGAGGGGCAGGAGGGTGTGAGGTCTAAGCACAGCGCCCCCCTCGGTCTGCTCCAGGGACAGCAGCTGGATCTGCTTCACCCTGCCACACAAACACACATTTGTTTCTTTAGTAATATCGCCGCCCTAGAGGCTTGTGCTGGTTTAACAGTTTATCTGTCTGTCTCTTCTCAAGCTCCAACACTTCTGGATGTGTTTAAAGGTCCTACATCACACAAAACTGACTCTTGTGAGCTGTAAGTCCTGTGCTAATGTTTCCTCCTCAAAAACAGACCTGGAGTTGTGTTTGTTTCATTCACATGTTTGAGGAACTCTTTATTATTAGTCTGTCCACATCTCCAAAGCTCAAAACGCTCTGCTTCACCTTGTGATGTCATGAAGCTTTTAAGTTTTTAAGTTAACAGCTCCTTTTACCTTTAGTCCAGTAGAGATTCCAGGGTTGAAATGATCCAAATGATTCTAGTGAAGGTGTGTGGAGTTTAAAAATACAGTGGAGCACTTCCTGTATCACCACATGACATCACAGGGTGGAGCAGAACATGGTTTAAAGCTCATGGAGTCCGTTTTGTGTGATATCGGACGTTTAAATCTGATCATTGTGCTGTTTGTCTTCAGAATGACACTGGACGTACCTCTCACAGAGCACAGCCACATGACGCCCATCGGGAGAGCTCCGCAGTCTGCTGACCGTCAGCCTCTGAACAACACCAGAGAGACAGAACCCACCGATGAAACAGGAACGACAATCTAGAGAGGTGTGTGTGTGCGTGTGTCTGTCTGTGTGTGTGTATGTATGTTTGTATGCATGTTTGTGTGTATGTTTGTATGTATGTTTGTTTGTTTGTGTGTGTGTATGTTTGTTTGTATGTATGTGTGTATGTATGCGTACATTTACTTGAGCTTCATTTCCCGCACATCACAGTAAATACTAAACAGAAATATTTGTACATGTGTCGACAGCAGCGCAGGAGGTGCAGATCTGAATCTTCTCACCGCAGGTTTAGACGAAACGAGAAACGATAAGAAACGATTTGAGACGTTTACAAAACCTCAAGAGTCTGAAGGTCGTACCTGGTCTGGAGCTTCTCCGAGCTGCAGCAGAACTCTGAGATCCACAGTCTGGAGCCTGCGCCCAGTGTGTATGTCCCAGAGACGCACTGTCCCATCCTGCACACACACACGCACACACACACACGCGCACGCGCACGCGCACGCGCACACGCACACGCACACGCACACGCACACACACACACACACACAGACGTCAGCTTCAAGTCCTGTTCTAATCCTGTTTCCTCCTCAAAAACAGACCTGGAGTTGTGTTTTGTTTCATTCACATGTTTGAGGAACTCTTTATTATTAGTCTGTCTACATCTCCAAAGCTCCAAACGCTCTGTTCCACCTTGTGATGTCATCAAGTGGTAGTTTTCAAGTGAACAGCTCCTTTTACCTTTAGTTCAGTAGAGTCGGCAATTCCAGGTCTGAAATGATCCCAGTGATTCTAGTGAAGGTGTGTGGAGTTTAAAAACACAGTGGAGCACTTCCTGTATCACCACATGACATCACAAGGTGGAACAGAGTGTTTTCTGTTTGAGAGAAGAACTCAGCCTAAATCTGCAGGGTTTGTGTGTTAAACACATGAATGAAACAAAACAAAACTCCAGTCTGTTTGTGAGGAGGAAACATTAGAACAGATGGAGGACTGTGGCCCTTTAAACAGAGTCACATTTAAATTAGTCGAACAGAAGAGTTTGGGACAGAAACTCACCCCAGAGCCTGAGATCAGAGTCCGGGGGCTTCCAGAGGGGGTCAGGAGAGCGCTCACAAACCTGCACACACACACACACACAGATTAGAGCTGTATACACACACATACACACACAGAGGAGTTGTGCGTTCACTCACTGCTGGTGTCCCAGGCAGAAGGCCTGGATGTTGTAGGGCGACTTGGAGCAGCTCACTCGGATCTTCTCATCTCTGTCACACGTCACGATGAAGCGGTCGTCCACAGAGACGCTCTGCACACACACATGCACACACACACGCACACGCGCACACACACACACACACACACGCACACACACACACACACACACTTTACATTTCAGTAATAACTCCACTTCACCTGCTCACCCCAGAGGTGGAGCTTAAAGCTCTTGGGCATTCAGAGCATTAAGCACCACCTCTGACGGTCACTTGGCGCTCTGTGGGGCCCTGTGGGGCCCTGTGGCGCTCTGTGGCGCCCTATGAGGCGCTGTGGGGCCCTGTGGCTCTCTGTGGCGCCCTGTGGCGCTCTGTGGGGCCCTGTGGCGCTCTGTGGGGCCCTGTGGCGCTCTGTGGGGCCCTGTGGCGCTCTGTGGGGCCCAGTGGGGCCCTGTGGGGCCCTGTGGGGCCCTGTGGGGCTCTTCTCACCAGGTCCAGCACCATGGACAGGTGTCCCAGCTGTAGCTCCGGCTCCTGGTCAGGCTCCTTCACAGACACACTGTACACGTCTCCAGACTTATCAGCCACCAGTAGGAAGTCCTCTGCCCGAGTGAAGGCCAGAGCTGTGGAGCGGCGAGCCAGCCACCTGACACAGGCGAGGAACATATGAGACAATGAGGAGGACAGCTCCAAACTGTTCCCATGGCAAAGCAGGTCAGGTAAAAGCAACAGCACAACCTTCTTAAAGGGACAGTTAAATTTCATATACATGACCAGCTCTAATGCAGATTTCTTCTTAACGACAGGTGCACGGTGGACATGATGCCATTAGTTTATGTTCTAACGAGGTGTGTTTGAGTCCCACATGACGTACCTCACACTGAGCACCGTCCAGGTGGGGTCCCTCCGCAGCAGCACCAGGCGTTTGCTGTCGTCGCTCAGAGCCAACAGAGCCCCGGAGCCGGACGCTGCTACGGCCAGGATCTGATCACTGCCCGCCTCATGCTCACCGCCGCTTTCACTGGACACACGCGCCGACGTCAGACCAGAGACTAACGGCTAATGCTAACACTGACAGGTGCGCGCCGGACTCACCTGTCGCCCTCTGTTTTCTTGGGCCTCTTCTCTGCAGCTCCACAGTCAAATTCAAACGGAGCTCTGAGGACACAAGCCAGAGATTCATGTTTGGGAATAACAAATATAAAAGCTTAAAACACAATTCTAAAATAGTGTAAATAAATAAAACCCAGCCCAGTTTATGAGGCACGTCCAAATCAAATATAAACTTTACTCATAACTACAGTAATGATCATTTATCATTTATTATTAACTACAAAAACACTGTTGGTTAATGTTATAATGTGTCACATGACTCTCTCATTTGAGTTGCTGGTTCAAAGCTGAAATCCAGTGTGTTTAAACCTAAAATGTCTCTGATCTGAACGGTCACTCCCTAAACCCCAGAGTCAGTGCTAGTGCAGCCTCTGCAGCTCAGGGAGGGAATTCTGGAGGTTCTGAGCTTCACAAGAGGAGTAGTTTTAGTTTTATTTAGCAGTTGTTAAATTATGGGTGTTTATGGCTCAAAAATACTTTAAAAAGAATGCATTCTTACTGTGCCATTGTGTCCGTGGGCAAAACACATTTACCACCGCTAGTTTCATCTATTTGAGAGAATCGATTGGTGGCAGTCGGGGATGCCACTGGCGCAGATTGGCAGGCCACTGTCAGCCTGGCAGTTGTGGCTACAGATTTGAAGTTACTGAATGGAGAAATCTTTTTTTGTTTTTTTTATTGTTATGAAAAGTCATATTTATAAGTCATATTTTTTATGACAATACGCAAAACACATATAACATGACAAACAGGATGCCAGGGCATTAAAAAAACCATGTCACTGTTACGTTGCACAAAGATATTCAAAGATAAACAACCATCAATATGGCTTTTTAAGTTTTTAAGTTTAAGCTTTTAGAAATAGTATAAGAAAGAGGTATAAGAAAATGTACTTTTGTGAATATAAAATTTGCCAAATATAATAATTAAGTTCATAACCATTTATTATTAGCATCCAAATTCTTTTCACGTGTACCAGAAATGATATGTTCAAATTTAAATGAAAGGTTTGGGTCAAATATCTTTTAATCAGTCATTCCAAAAAATTGTTTGTAACTGTGCATTTCCAAAAAAGATGACTTATCGTTTCAGGGTTTGTTTTTTTTACAGAAAGTGCAGTTAAGGTCAATTGTTTTAATATATTTTAGCACAAATGGATTAGTAGGTTTGCCCTCTCCAGGTGGGTGGAGAGTCCCTGCCTCAAGTGGAGGAGTTCAAGTTGTTCACAAGTGAGGGGAGGATGGAGCGTGACACTGACAGGCGGATCGGTGCAGCGTCGGCAGTGATGTGGTCGCTGTATTGGACCGTTGTGGTGAAGAGGAGCTGAGCTGAAAGGCAAAGCTCTCGATTTACCGTCAGTCTACGTTCCTCCCCTCACCTATGGTCATGAGCTTTGGGTAATGACCGAAAGGACAAGATCGCAGATACAAGCGGCCGAAATGAGTTTCCTCCGCAGAGTGGCTGGACGCTCCCTTAGAGATAGAGTGAGGAGCTCAGTCACACAGGAGGGGCTTGGAGTAGAGCCACTGCTCCTACACATCGAGAGGAGCAGCTGAGGCTCGGGCATCTGTTCCAGATGCCTCCTGGACGTCTCCCTCGGGAGGTGTTCCGGGCATGTCCCATCGGGAGGAGGCCCCGGGGAAGACCCAGGACACGCAGGAGTGCTGGGCTGGGAACGCCTTGGGGTCCCCCCGGAGGAGCTGGAGGAAGTGTCCGGGGTGAAGGAAGTCCCTGCTCAGATTGTTGCCCCCGTGAATCGGCCCCGGATAAGCGGAAGAAAATAGATGGATGGATTAGTGGGGTAAATTGTGTGCATAAGTTTAAAGGAAACAGCTCTCATTTTATTATTTATCATAAATATTTGATTCACAGTCCATTTTTTCCTCCACATAGTGTCAGGGACAAAATGTCTCCGGTAAAAAAGAGCAGAGGAGACACAACAGAGCTCGTGTTTTTGGATTGTTTTCGCGGACACGAGTGAAACAAACTTGTCCCACGGTGCTAGTAAATGGAAGACGCGATGCAGAACTACGCCTTTTTCTGGCAGCTAAAGCCCGTAACCCACTCCCCGGTCCCCCCGGTTCCGTCCCGTGTGTATCCGGGGACCAGCTCACCTATCCTGGGTGCTGTGGACCGCCAGGAGCCTCTTGTCACAGCTGCAGACGAACCACTCTCCGCAGAACTGCACCGCCGCCATGTTTCTTGTTTACTACACGTGGGAACGCAGCTCTCGCGAGATTTTCACGCGTGGTTCCGCCGTGAGGAGGTGCTGCCCCCTAGTGTCCGACTGATGTTCACATCGACGCGTGTTCTGTGTGGAAGTATAAGACAATTCTTCTACAATAAAGTTCTTATTTTAGATCCATGCTGTTGTCTGAATAAGGAGATATTTTGCGTTTTTCTGTTAATTTGTTTAATAATAATGCAGTAGTAAATAATTAATAATTATAATTAATGAATTACAGTCTTGTTTATTTGAATTTGAACTTTTATATTTTCTGATCTCTGTTCTAATGTTGTTTCCTCATCACAAACATACCCGGAGTTGTGTTTTGTTTCATTCACACATGTTTGACACACAACACGAGTTCTTCTCTCAAACAGAAAACACTCTGTTCCACCTTGTGATGTCATCATGTGGTGATACAGGAAGTGCTCCGCTGTGTTTTTAAACTCCACACACTTTCACTAGAATCATTTGGATCATTTGAGTCCTGGAATTGCCGATCTCTACTGAACTAAAGGTAAAAGACGCTATTCACTTGGAAACTACCACTTCATGACATCACAAGGTGGAAGAGAGCATTTTGAGCTTTTGTAGACAGATATAACGGACAGATAATAAAAGATTAAAGATAACAAAACACAACCCCAGGTCTGTTTTTGAGGCGGTAACAACATTATAACATGGCTTAAAGAGTCAGTTTTGAACAGTATAGGACCTTTATATTTTAAACTTAATTAAATGTGGCCTCCGTTTCAAAATGTGCGTGATCCATTTTATCGTTTTATTTTTATTATTTTTACCTTTGTATTTATTTCACAGTTACAGTTGTTATTTTTATGTATTTATTATATTATTATATATATATAATTTTTAAAAATAATAATCAGCTTGGAGACAGCCTTGGTTATAAAATGTGCTACAGAAATAAAGTGGAATGGGGGGGAAAAAAACAAAATCACAAAAATCCATCTTCGGTCTTTTCCGTGCGTCACGTGCAGCGCTTCGGAGATCTTCGGCTGTTGTGGAACACACCCCCTTCAGAAAGTACAAAATGTTCACAGCAGCTTTTCTGCGCGTTTGAAGTAAATTAAAGCACATTTTCCCCGCGCCAACGCGTAAATAAACCCGTATAAAGCGCATACGAGTCCAGGCACCGTCACAGAACAATATTACGCGCTTCTACTCGCTTTTACGTGACGGCACATGTCCGCCGTGTTTGTCATGAAGGGGGCGTGTACGCGTGTTACATAAAAGGGACTAAACTGTGCTCAGCTATGTCCATGGCGCGGTGATCCTACGCACAGCCACGGAAAAGAGCCAAAAGAACCGAGGGCGCAAAGGACAGGACAGAACCCACGGTGCACAGGACAGCTCCGGTAAGTCCTCTCCAGCTCCACGTGTCTGTGGCACCGTGCAGCCCGCTCCTCATTCCGAGAGGAGCGAGGAGGGAGCAACCTGATGCCCCGTGCCGTCCCGGGCCATCCCGGGCTTCCGTCTGGGCGCACAGTCCGGGGAGATCCCGGTCTGGATATGTTTGAGTGTTTTTGGATTGTTTTTGGTTTGTGTTGGTGCTGATGGTGATTGTGTGTCACTTTTCTCACAGATTATGGCTGCCCTGCTGAGGATTGGATGTCTGGGCTGCATCAAGGTAAAAGTGACCCCCAAGGGCCCATCTTTTTAATATTAGTTTGCATTTTGGGGCTCGATTATAAGAGTTCACACTCAGCTCTGAGCTCACAGTGTTTTACGGCTGAGGCTGGCCTGTTTGGTATGTGTCAACACTTCTATAGGCTCTGGCCTATAGGGCCCCATGAAGATCATGTCCTTGAGCCTGAGGCCTGTTCACTTTTAAACATTAGAAACAAAAAGAAACTCTTCAAACATGTGCAGTTCAGAGCTGTGAGTTCAGAGCTGGACAGGTGAGAAAAACCTCTGTCTAATTTCTTACTTTTACACATGAGTGGAAATGACAGGTCCATGCACAGTGAGTTTGTACTGAGTCTCACAGTACTCTGTAAGTACTCTGTATGTATTCTGTAAATACTCTGTAAGTACTCAGTAAATACTCTGTAAGTACTCTGTAGTTGTTCAGGAGTCACAGAGGAGTGCACAGTAGTGTCTTTTTTTACCCCCTGCCCGTGTGTGTGGTGTGGGCGTGAGGAGTGAATGTGACACTCCTGATTGTGTGTCCTGGAACATGTGAATGAGCTGTGCCCTGTGCCCTGTGCCCAGCCTCTGCGGGCCCAGTGTTTCGTGGCCCTCAGGACGCCCGCAGCAGCCGCCTACAGCTCCAAGTCTGGAGGCTCCAAGAAGATCAAGAAGACCACCAGTAAGTTCTGTGTTCTGGTTTATTCAGGTGGAATCACCGTGTTTCTCATGAGATCAGACTGATGGAGTTAAATGATCAGAGCTCAGAATGTGATGATCTTCTCTGTTCTCCTGTTCTCCAGACAAAGACTCGTCTAAAACCTACTTCGACATCGAGAAGCTTGTCCAACATAAGTCTTATGAAGCGCCCAAAGCGTCTCACGTGACGGCGTCCGCAGCAGCGGCAGAGGCCGCCAAACCCATCCTCCAGTCTGTACCAGCCGCCACACCTGTCGCCGAGGCAGCACCTGTCGCCGAGGCAGCACCTGTCGCCGAGGCAGCACCTGTCGCCGAGGCAGCACCTGTAGAAGAAGCAGCACCTGCTGCCGAGGCAGCGCCTGTCGCAGAAGCAGCGCCTGTCGCAGAAGCAGCGCCTGTCGCAGAAGCAGCGCCTGTCGCAGAAGCAGCGCCTGCTGCTGCCGAGGCAGCGCCTGAACCTGTTGCAGAAGCAGCACCTGTCACAGAAGAGGCACCTGTTGCCGAGGCAGCACCTGTTGCCGAGGCAGCACCTGTCACAGAAGCAGCACCTGCCGCTGAGGCAGCACCTGTCACAGAAGCAGCACCTGCCGCTGAGGCAGCACCTGTCACAGAAGCAGCACCTGCCGCCGAGGCAGCACCTGTCACAGAAGCAGCACCTGCCGCCGAGGCAGCACCTGAACCTGTTGCAGAAGCAGCAGCCGAAGCAGACGCTGCACCTGTCGCTCAGAGTGTGGAGGCAGCGGCTGCACCTGTCGCAGAGGCGGCTGTAGAGGAGGTGGTGGTTGAACCTTCACAGGTCCCAGAGCCCGGTGTGGAGCCGGCCCCGGTGCTGGAGGCCTCAGAGGTGGTGGAGCAGGTGGCTGAGGCTGTGGTGGAGAGCGTCTCTGAGGTGGTGGTGGAGGCGGCTCCCGTGGTGGAGGCTGTGGCCGAGCTGGTGGTGGAGGCCGCTCCAGTTTTAGAGGTCGCCACTGCCGCCGCGGTCCCCGGGGTCCAGGCTGTAGCTCAGGCCGTCTCTAAGGCTGCTCCTGTGTTGGACGATGTAGTCGAGACAGTGGCGGAATCATTAGTCGAATCTAAAACTGAAGCAGCACCAGAGGCAGCACCAGAGGCCGCCCCTGCAGAAGTTGAAGCTGCCCCGGTGGAAGCAGAGGCCGCCCTGGTGGAGGCCACCCCAGCAGAAGCTGCCCCAGTGGAAGCTGAGGCCGCCCCGGTGGAGGCAGCTCCGGCAGAAGCTGAAGCTGCTCCTGCTCCGGTAGAAGCTGAAGCTGCTCCGGCAGAAGCTGAAGCTGTCCCAGCAGAGGTGGTGGTGGACGTGGCCCCTGCTGTAGATGCCACTGAAGAGCTGGTGGACTCTGCACCAGTGGTGTCTGAAGAACCTGCAGAGGAACTCCCCGTGGAACCGTTTGAGGGTGAGTCCTGCTTTAGACCCCACAGCAGACCTGCTCATGTGTCCCTCAGTGTTTGGGCTGAAGCCTCAGTGGTATTGGCTCCTTAGGGTCTTTTCACGACTAAGACACAAAAGGGACCATAGTCTTCTCTGTCCTACAAAGAAAAACACAGTAACTGTATTTTGTCAAAATTTAGTTAAGGCCAAAACACCTGTTTCATCTGTGAAATTTGCAGTAACTACAGTTTCTTCAGTGATTCAAAGGAAAAATGTTCTAATGTTCCAACTGATCCATTTAAACAGACACTGTTCTGTTCTGCTGCTGTTTTTAGGTCTAATTCAGAAATGGGACAAAATACAGACTTGAAATTTTCACCTTTTCTTATTCAACACACAAATTCAAATACTTGAAGTTTTTGAATTTGTGTGCAGGAAAAAATCTCCCCAAATGTTTTCTCAGACCACCTCTTTCTGTACTGTAACTGTAGACTCAGAGGTCAAAGGTCAAATCAGGTTTGTGATTGATAAATATTAACTCCTCTTAAGGTAACACATAAACCGCCAACAGCTGAAAGTTTTCTCAGTTTAACTCTTGGAGCAGATTCTGTTTTTTTCCTCTGGAGGGCAGCGTGGATGGAGGAAGGGGAACGGGGGGGACCAAGCACCATACCTTGGGGTACACCTGGGAAAGTGGCTCAGGAGGAACTCTGAAAGACACGAGTTCAGTCTTCTCTGTGGCCTCTGCTCCACTCACACGTTTTTGTTTTTCACTCTTGGGCCTGCACTAACACGTCACCCGTCTAACCCTGCATTTGACCCGCTTTTTCAGTAAAAAGTGAAGTAGTAACATCTTTTCATGAGGTGTGACATAGTATCCTCCATGATGGTACTGCCCACCTTTTAATCAGAGGTGGAAAAAGTACTTCAGTTTGTTACTTAAGTAAAAGTACAGATACAAAGGTAAAAAAGTTACTCAAGTAAAAATCAACTGAAATAAAAGTACCTGAAGCTGCATTGTGTAACTTTTCTGGTGGAGCGTCAGTCAAATGCTTTTCTCCATGGAGACATTATTGCTTTGTCTGGAATGTTTTACAGTATGGTATTAAACCTTTCTGTCTTCATGGAGACCAAACCAGACCAAGTCACAGGTCAGATCTGTGGAGAGGCGACCCGTTCATTCAGAATTCAGAATTTTGAGCTTTAAAACCACCTGTAACTGAATAAATGCAAAGTAGAGCTGTTTAATGTCACACTGCGGAACATTCCAGACAGAGCAGTGACGTATCCATAGAAACAAGCAGGTGATGGAACCCTAACGGGAAAGTTACACAATGCAGCTTTAGGTACCTGATAAAAATTTACTTTAAGAGTCAAAAGTAAAAGTATTTAAGTGTTGTTATAATGCAGAGATATTGACAATATGAATATGATATTAAAATATATATTCGTAACTAATCAATTAGAATTTTTTTTCTTATTATTTCTTGAATTTTGTGTATTCATTTTTGTTTGCTCAAGGCTGAAACATGAATTAATAATACTGTCAGGTTGTTACTACAAAATAACCCCTAAAATCATCTGAAAAGTACTTTACTTTTCACTTCAGTTGAATGTAGTGTAGTAGAAAATACAGACACCTGCTCTCAAATGTAGTAAAGTAAAAAGTATCCACTGTAAAATGTACTCAAGTAAAGTACAGATACCTAAAAATGACCAAAAGTCACTGCACTTTTCAAAGGGGAGGTATGGTGGCAGAGTGGTTAGTCCAGGTTGGGTTTATAAATGTACATTGACACCTCTGGTTTGTCTCCTCAGCTCCAATCGACCCGGTTCAGAAGCTTTTCCTGGACGCAATCCGAAGCTATTCCTCCCAAAGCCAGTAAGTCTGAGCCTGTGGGACCAGGGAAACGTGGACCACAGAAAACTCGCAGTAGAGGGCGCTAACAGTGTAGAAGCCTTAGTTTTTAGAGGGATTGTTTTTGCCATGATTTCAGTGGCTTACAGTTTGGGAGGTCAGCTATTTCTCAGTTGAATGTTCCGAGTTTTGACCTCAGAATGTTCCAGCTGAATGAACCTGTACGTAAACAACATGGCGAAGGCTAAAGTAAACATTCAGTACGTGGATGTAACTTATGAAATCACTTGTTCTGATACAGCTCAAGATTAGGAATGCACTGATCCGGGTTTCTCAGTTCTGATACGATAACGATACTGTGTCTTTAAGAATCTGCCGATATCTGATATTAACCGATACCAGTGCCAAATGGCAGGTGGTTCTTTCAAAATACACTCAACTTCTTACAAAATTGATCTGGTTGTGTCCTGGGCCTACATCAATCAGTGAAGAATCCAACCAGGATATCAACTGAACCGATATCAAGGAATACTGCAAATGTTCTTAGATCAGCACCAATATCCAATATTAGTATCAGTATCGGTGCATCCCTATTCAAGATGATTCTAAAGCTATTTAAGAAAGGTTCATTTCTGTCCTGTGGGACTTTTTTAGTACGATACCTGCTCAAATGAGGATCTAGTTCGTACTGGTTTTAGTTCCGATGAACAGGGCAGTTGATGGGAGGGACAAAGGGGTCTGTTGTCCCAGACCCCAGGGTCTTAGGGACCCAGAATTTGAACCTCTGCCTATTAATTAATATTAGAGGGGGGCCCATGTGAGGCTTCTTGCCCTGGGCCCCCCAATTTCTGCTGGATCTGATCTCGATTCTTCTAAGTTTTGACAATCTTTTATATGATTATTGTACTTTTTTATCCACACACTGTCATAATAGAAAATGCATGTGATGAGCATGAGACTAAGACCAGTCCCTTCTCAGGGCCGGTGGGGGTCTGGTGGAGGCGGGGGCAGACTATGACAAAGCCTTGGCCGAGGAGATCGCTAAACTACAGAGGCTCTACGGAGGAGGAGACCTCACCTCCTTCCCCACATTCAAGTTCTCAGGTCAGTCCACAAGGGGGCGCTTTTCAAAAAATACCTTTACTGTGCAGCAAGCAGAAACACAACCTGTGACCCTAAAGAGTGAAGTACACTGCTGGATGTCACAGTTGGATTTTTCACAATTGGCCGCGTCTCATTTCTATTTCTATTCTCCATCTCCTCGATCCTCCCTTTTTCAGCTGTCAATCGAATGTGTCATATGAAGTGGTGTCTCAAATAAAACCAAAGAATGAAGGAGTAAACCTGAGGGAGGCTTCAGGAGCAGACGTCAGAGAAAAGAATCAAACTTTCTTGGTCTCAGTGAGGAGTTTAGATCCTCTCTCCTCCCTGTGTCTTCTCTGTGGGCGGGACTTCCTCACCCATTTCCTGCAGAATGAGATTTGGCCCATGTTGAACCTAATCATGTTTTGACAATTAGTAAATAAAAGGTTTAAATGTGACGTAATTCCAGATGTTGTGCAGAGGCCAGTTTAACTCTATGGGAGGAAAGAAATCCCTAAATGTTATGATGAAACTACTGTACAGGGATTCTACAGTGTTGTGAAAAGTATCAGTAGTACGCTAGGGGTGTTCTACATGCGTCTTTATGGTGGAATGTTCAGCAGTTACCATGGAGTCACAACGCACACATTAGACAACTGACAAAAGTAGTATTTTTATATATTTCTTGATGGTTTTGATGTTGCTTGGTTTGTGTTGCAGAACCCAAGTTTGACTGAGGACTTTTGGCACGTTTGGACCGTCGCTTCATGTACAGTGCTGTGTGTCTGCTGTGTGGAGAACAGAAGGGGGCGCTGCTTTGACTTTAGGACTAATCTTGAATAAAGGTGTCAGAGAGAGAACCTGTGTGGCTCATCTCTAGAGTTACATAAACAGAGGCAGACTACTACACACTTTAAAGGGCCCATATTACGCTATTTTCTGATTGTAATGTTATTTCCTCGTCACAAACACACCTGGAGTTGTGTTTTGTTTCATTCACACATGTTTAACACACAAACCCTGCAGATTTAGGCTGAGTTCTTCTTTCTTCTCTCAAACTGAAAGCACTCTGTTCCACCTTGTGATGTCAGGTCTGTTTTTGAGGAGGGAACAACATTAGAACATGACTTAAACCTCACAGGAGTCAGTTTTGCGTAATAGAGGACCTTTAAGTTATTTATATAAACACACACACGTTACATTAAAAACACCTGTGTGATTACAGGTCTATGCAAACTATTCAACATGTTTTTAGAGTTTGTGGCGTTTAAGGGTGGTGTGCAAAAGGCCTTATACTGTCATGTGAAAAGAGAAAAATAAAAAGGCATCACTGCGTTCTTGTGTGATTCAAACAGAGGAGAGGGTGGGGGGGTTCAGGTGGGGGTTCAGGTGGGGGCCAATGCGGGGGTCCCCTCTCAGTTTCTGCTCCAGAGTCCTGTACTTCTGGGGGCCGCACTCCTTAAGCCTGCAACACACACGTTCATCACCATGCTGTGTGGGGACATTACATTAAAGGGGGTAAGTCACCTGCTCGTCTCCATGGAGATGTTATCGCTTTGCCTGGAATGTTCCATAGTGTTGTATTTAATAATCTATCTTGTATTTATTTACATGTGTTTTTATTGCTGAAAACACATCCTGGTTTATATGGGGGTATCTGTCTGTCTTCGTGGAGATAAAAATATACCGCGGAACATTCCAGGGAAAGCAGTAACAGCTCCATGGAGATGAGCAGAAATATTACACAGTGCACCTTTAACTATAATGATGCACTGATCCAGCTTTTTCAGTTCCGATACCAATTTCGATACTATAGCTTTAAGTATCTACCGATACCCAGTATTAACAGAGACTGAAAACAGCATTTATTTTCTTTGAACAAAAATAAAATAAGACAAAATTGATCTAAATGTGTGGTGGAGACTTTCTGGGCCGAGTACGACCAATAAAAGTCTAATGACATCGAGTTTTATGTCCAACCAGGAGATCTGCTGAACCAATATTGAAGCAGATTTCTGATACTAGTGTCTTATCGGTGCACCCCGATGTAAACTTAACTTATTTTGACCCTTATCTCAACTTATCCTAACTTATAACACTAATCAATCATTCTTAAAAAACAATTTGTTCTTTATAAATGAAGTGTAAATTTAAGCCTAGGCCCATTGTGCCAGTGGAAATGAGGATAATAAGTCCACTGTGTGCACTTCCTTGTATTCCTTGGAATAACTTTGGACCACTGCAAACCTGGTTTTGTTTTTGGTGTTTTTAAAATAGTAAAAATCTGGTAGAGTGCAGTGTGTTCAATGTTATTTGAAATGTTAACACAAGTGTTTTCAGTGTGTTCTTACATTTGGAGGCGTTTCTGAGCGATGTGGATCTGTCTGCTCTTGGTGTCTTTGAGCTGCTGCTCCTGAAGATCTCTGGTCTCCTAAACACACAGGAAAACTCTGACCAACTCTGAGCAGGAACACCACTGGGCCTATCAGCCAATGAAGTGAGGTCTGAGTTTACATGGCAGAATTTGATGATCTCAGATGTTCTGCAGGGGCCTGTAAAACTCTATGGAAGATTCACTATTTTTAAAGAAATCTCCAAACTTTTGATCCACAAATGTTTTTCCTCATTATTTGTTTGGGATCAAACAAATAATAACTATTACTCCTATTAATCTTATCACGTCTTTGGGTTGAACAGTGGCTCCACTTTCTGAAGCTACTGAAAAAAAACATGTGACTTTAGTTGATTTCTCCTGACAGAGAAGAGGCTGAACTTTGAGACAGTTTTTGTTTCATGTGGATAGTTCCAGGAATTACAGAGATCTGAACCATAAACCAGGTCCACACGTGTATCTCACAGTTACAGAAAACTCCACCTGAGACTTTCACCTGTCTCACCTGTCTCAGCTCAGTTTAAACTACAGGGATTCTAATGTTGTGATGTCACATGAATAAAACCTTTGAGAAACCTTGAAAACCCGTCATATGCACTTTAACGTTCAGAGTTTCTTCTGGAAGTGATGGGGCTTCATAAATCACAGATTTTTGCTCTTGAGGCCTGTTCAAACAGGAATCTCCATTTGACTTTTTTATTTTCTCAGTTAAAGGTGTATTATGTCACTTTTCGGATGGACGGTCTAACGCATCTCAACTCCATTGATATATTATTTGTTTGCGTAAAATATTCCCCAGTATGGCATTATCCGTCTCCATGGAGACAATAGGCGACGTCTGAAGTTTGATGAATGAAGAGTCTGCTCACAATAATGTAAAAAAAAAGTAAAGTTACTTTAATGTCATACTGTGGAACATTCTGGAAAAGCAATGGCATCGCCATGGAGACAAAAAGGTGGCAGAAACGTTAGATAGTGTCCGCCAGCATCTGACCAGAACTGAGGAAGCAGCTTGGATGAGCTGCGAAACGTATTCGACCAAATAAACTCTGTCCAGTTGACAAATTAAATTCCTCCTTTTGCTTTGCAGTGGACCTTAAAGTAAATACATACCTGTACTACCCACTCTGTGTATTGCTAAAAACAGAAGGGTTCAGTGTTTGCTCAAAGGCACAAAACAACAGTGTGAACAGTACTTAGGGTTAGGTCCGTCCTGACCTGGTCGATGCGCTCCTGGATGAGTGAGGCGCGTTGGACCATGCGGTTCCTAAAGTCCTGGAGACAGTCCTGGTACAGGGTCTGGGCCTGGTCCGGTCTCAGCTCCATGCTCCCGTTCAGACGCATCAGCACCGGAGCCAACAGGTCCTTCTGCTGCTGCTCCAACCAGCGCAGCTCCTCCCCCAGCAACACCACCTGCACCAGCCGATCACACCAGAATCTGAATTTATTCATGGAAAGCCCCTTGAGATGCAGCGTCAAGTTTTCAAGAGGGACCAAGAACAAACACACAGTTCCACAACAACACATAAAACAAGATAATAAAACACACACACACACACGCACACACACGCACACACACACACACACACACACACAATACAAGTAACAGAACAATTTTGCTCACATCCCTCCCCACCCCCACAGGCTCATCTCATTTAGTCATTAACACCAACAGTGTTAACAAAACCAACAGCAGTGACCGTCAGTTTTCAGGTTACAGAGCCGTTCTAAAGGAGCCCAGAGAAGTTAAAGACCTCAGTGATGGAGGCAGATCGTTCCAGTCTGAGGGACCTTAAAGCCAAAGGACCTCCGACCCGCCTCCTTACGGACGGGGGGTACAGTAAATGTTGGATACTGAGAGTGTCCAAGAGAGTAAATTGTAGTAGACCGGGCAAGAAAACATTTCAGATATGATGGAAAGTCAAAATAAATGCATTTAAAGATAAACTGAAACCGGTGGTACTTTCGTCAAGCTAATCGTAAAACTCACAGTGATGAGTTTTAGATGGACATTTTAAGATGAATCTACATAAAGTGTTGAACAACACATTTAACGGTTTGAGATGTAGATTGTAGGTGTTGTGATAAACTATGTCAGCAGAATCGATGATGGGCAGGATAAGATGGGAGATTTTCCTCTTTCTTATTTCTTGCATGAAGCAGTTTGCTGATCTGTACAGAGGCATTAAACAAAAATATGTTTGTTTATTATAGAATCAAAATAAGGTTTGAAAGTTCATTCTAGATCCACCCACACTCCCCACACTAAGCCAGCCAATCACAGGAGAGAAAGGATCCCTGTTTAATTGACATAATCGTTATCATTTGTAGGGATCATTTTACACTATTTTCTGATCCATTTATAACGTCGTTTCCTCGTCACAAATAGACCTGGAGTTGTGTTTTGTTTCATTCACATGTTTAACACACAAACCCTGCAGATTTAGGCTGAGTTCTTCTCTCAAACAGAAAACACTCTGTTCCACCTTGGTGGAACAGAGTGTGGTGATACAGAAAGAGCTCCACTGTGTTTTTAAACTCCACACACCTTCACTAGAATCATTTGGATCATTTCAGCCCTGGAATTGCCGATCTCTCCTGAACTAAAGGTAAAAGGAGCTGTTCACTTGGAAACTACCAAAGGGTGACAGTGAATTTTGTGTAATCTAGGACTTTGAAGGAACAAAATTATATGAAAAAACTTGTATTTTCTTAAATGGATGTAGTAAAGTTTTTGTGTGCTTGACTCAGATGTTTGTGTGCAGTGTGTACCCTCTCTCTGCGCTTCCGGGCCAGACTAGTTCCAGAGATGGTCCAGGGACACGTCTCCAGCTGGACCTCCTTCTGCCCCACAACTCTGCTCTGCACCAGGGACCGCACCTGACGACACACATGGAGGGCAGGGGTCAGTAAAACTCTATAGATAATTCATTTTGAAAGAAAGAATCAAACAGACGTTGGACCTCAGGGACTGTGTGACTGACCTGCCATATTAACATTAGAGATGGACAGTATGCAGATCTAATGGGCAGTTATTGATGAAATTTCGATGAGTTTGAGTTTTCCTAAATATTGGTATTGATTCAATATTGAAAACATTTCATGAGTGATCTTTATGATAACTGAACTTCAGCGTGTGGGCCATTTTAAACAGATATTAAACAGATACGAGTAACCTGAGAATGCCATGCTTTGTTTGAGTCTTTTTGGGTGCGTTTGCTGCTGCGTCTGCGTTCCTCTTTCTCCTGTGCACCTGTCACTGTCTTTAGGCACTTTAGTCAGTCTTAGTAAGTCTTATTAGTATTAGTTGTTGTTTTGAATAAAATCTATAACTTTGCATGTTGGATTTGAAGTTCCTACATGAAGAGTAGAAGTGTCATCTGTACCGATCTCATTGAGCTCTTGAGCTGTTTGATGGTCTTCTGCTCCTCATCCATGAGGTTGAGGAGGAGCTGCTGGAGCTGGGGCAGTTTGAGCGTCTCTCCCTGATGATCCACCTGGAACACGAGTAGCAGAGGTCCGCTCGTTAGGTTTAGTTTAGTTTAAAACACCTTTTCTGACAAATATTACAACTATGAACAAAGGCGGATTTGAAGAGAGCACCTGAAATGTGGAGACCATGTCCATGGTGAAGTCTCCAGCCTTCTGCGTCTCAGTGGACTCGGTGGGTTTCTCGAAGCTCCTCTTGGCTGGGATGAAGGTGCCGTCCGCCGGGTGATAGATCACCTCTATGCGCCTCTCAGCCAATAGGAACACTCGCTGAGCTATGTCCTCACCAGCAGCTTTGGATGGGTCTCTGTGGAACTGCTCCACCACTTCCTATGGACACAGCTCAAGATTATGGTCCTGTTTAGAAGTTTGATTTTCAACAAAAAGGTAAGAGTGACTGTTGGCTAAGGCTTGTGACTGTAATGTTATTTGAGAGGGACTTGTTTAACATCACGAATTAGCTCACCTGTTGTAGCTCCAACTAAACCTGTAGCTCCAACTCACCTGCTGTAGCTCCAACTAAACCAGCTCTTTCTGGTCAGATTGTGTTAAAGATCAGATTGAGTCTAAACTGAGTAACAGAGCTTCTAACAGAGTAGTGCCTACAGTTAGCATCCCAACCCCAGAGATTGCTGATGACAGCTGTATGACTAAAGTGTGTAGTACCAGAATGTTCCTCTCGTCCTCGTCCTCACTGCTCACTTTGGCGTCTGCGGGGCGCCTGAACTGCGTGTCTCGTCGGAACAGGAAGTCTCTGCGCTTCTCAAAGGTCTCGATCATGTGGTCTCCTCGCTCCAGTCTGCGCACCAGCCCGTCCACGCGGTACGCATAGAAATGCATCTCCCGCTCTGGGGTCACTGCGGGGTCAGAGGGGGCGGGGCAGGCCTCCGGGACCAGAGTGTTGAACCTGTGGACTGAACCATGAAAACTCCTTTAATTTGAAATGTCGTGCTCCTTTAGTTGACTCCATTTGGAAATCCGAGACTGTCAATCAAACCTGCTGCGAATACTAACGGGAGCGACGTCGGGGAAAGCAGGCCTCAGGTCAGGCTGTTATTAATCATCGTTTATTGATTTAGAGACAAATAGTGAAATAAAAATGTCTGTGTGTGTGTGACATACAGATGAGGTGTGTGTGTGTGTGTGTGTGTGACATACAGAAGAGGTGTGTGTGTGTGTGTGTGTGTGCGCGTGTGTGTGTGTGTGTGTGTGTGTGTGTGTGTGACATACAGATGAGGTGTGTGTGTGTGTGTGTGTGTGTGTGTGACATACAGATGAGGTGTGTGTGTGTGTGTGACATACAGATGAGGTGTGTGTGTGTGTGTGTGTGACATACAGATGAGGTGTGTGTGTGTGTGTGTGTGACATACAGATGAGGTGTGTGTGTGTGTGTGACATACAGATGAGGTGTGTGTGTGTGTGTGTGAGACATACAGATGAGGTGTGTGTGTGTGTGTGTGTGACATACAGATGAGGTGTGTGTTCCCTCCTGGTCTGAATCTCTCTGTGGTGAAGCCTCCTCTGGTCTCTCTCTCCTTCAGCAGGTCCACTCTGTGCTGGAACCACTCCCTCACCGTCTGCACCTGCCGCTCTGAACGCACAAATCAAACAGGGTCACATCGTCTGCACCTGCCGCTCTGAACGCCATAAATCAAACAGGGTCACAGAACCAACTATTACTCCAGATGTTGACTTTAAAAGTCTTATATTACACTAAATTGACTCTTGTGAGCTTATAGCCATGTTATAATGCCATTACCTCCTCAAAAACAGACCTGGAGCACAAACATGTTTGAGTAACCGTTTATTATTAGTCGTCTAAATCTCCAAAGCTCAAAATGCTCCGTTCCACCTGGTGATGTCATGTAGTAGTACTTAACAGCTCCTTTTACATTTAGTTCAGTAGAGATCAGCAATTCCAGGCCTGAAATCACCCAAATGACTGTGGTGAAGGAGTGTGGAGTTTAAAAACACAGTGGAGCACTTCCTGTATTACCACATGACATCACAAGGTGGAGTGTTTTCTATTTGAGAGAAGATCTCTGCGTAAATGTGCAGGGTTTGTGTGTTTGTTAAAGGTCTGTTTGTGATGAGGAAACAACATTAGAACAGAGATCAGGACACAGTGTGATATGGGCCCTTTAACTCCGTCAGCTTTAAGTTTATTTGATTTTTTGTTACCAGCAGATGGCAGATGTGAGACCTGTCCGTGAAACCACCTGTGCTTCTTCTGTCAGGCCAAAGCTAGCACACTATGAGACAGCAGTAACACAGACAGCATCTACTGGTGAAGTGTGAGAATACAACAGACTGGGTTTGCCAATCTAATTACAAATGGCAGCTTTAACGATTTAAATTATGCAAAAAAACATGTTTATAATGGTTTCTTCCCTCACCACGGCTTAACTGAGAAGGTGATGCTTTTATGTTTGTACCAAAATACAACAGAAATAAAAAACTTTTGATTACACAGGAACTCACTCTTATGATTTTAAATGTAATTTTAAAGGTAATTACAACTGTATAGTTCAGATTATACTAAATTATAAGTCCATGTTTAAAAATCTACTGAAAAAGTCCAATGAGTATTTGTAATGAGAGTACATGTAGTACATGTGGTACATGTAGTACAGAGGAGAGACGTACTGTCTAGGTCCTGGTACAGCGTGAGGCGGGTCACCACTCCGTCAGGGCAGAAGAACGGGATGAAGTTCTCCACTAAAGCCTGTTTGAAGTGGGTCACTCTGAATCCTCCAGGCCAGCACATCTCCTGATCTGAAACGGGATTTGGAGAAAAAGTTTCTCTGAGGTTTTTAAACTATAAATGTGTATTTAAGAATGCATAAGGTCAGGTTAGACATGATTTAACATACGACAAAACATCTGAGTGAAGTTTATGTTCATAATGTTCCTTCCTGGCTGGACACGGGCAGCAGATGTGACTCACATAGAGGTTATTTCATAACCGTTACCTAGCAACCATGATGTAAACAAAGGCCAAGCTGTTATAAAAATGTGTTCATTGTATGGAAATGCACAGTGTAATTTTGTGTTTTGATGACATGGACAAAAGACTCAACACCTGATCACTAATGGCACCTTAAACAATTATTGGTCTGGACTTCACAAAAATCATTCCTCACTGCTGAAATTAAAATATTAAAAAAAAAAATAACATAAAAACGTGTGTGTTTCCACATGTTTGTAAAGTGTGTGTTTCCACATGTGTGTACCTTTCTCAGTGATGTTGATCATGGAGCACCAAGACAGGGGCATGTGGTAGCTGTACGGAGGACCCGTCTCCTGCAAACACAAGTCCACAAACACAAATACAACATTTCAGCTCAGAAACACCACAGACAGCAAACCTCAGCTTCATTCTGCTCATACTGATCCCAGTTGTCAGCAGCGATATTTTAATTTGATCTAAAAATATTCTCAGTTTATGGACAGGCTCATGTGAAACTCAGAACCTCCAGAATTCCCTCCCTGAGCTGCAGAGGCTGCACTAGCACTGACTCTGGGGTTTAGGGAGTGACCGTTCAGATCAGAGACATTTTAGGTTTAAACACACTGGATTTCAGCTTTGAACCAGCAACCCACATGAGAGAGTCATGTGACGCTTATTCTGCGTTCTGATTGGAGAATCTTGAGAAATTATTACATAAACAACTTGTCCATCATGTTCAGTATTTCTATAAATAAATCAGCATTACAGCTGTCATAAGTAAAATATTTAAATATTTACAATATCAAATATATTTGATTTAAACATGTCTACCTCATATCTATGGACACGGTTAGATCATGTTTATGGAATTTAAAATCAAAATGTTGCACACAGACTCTTTAAATGCACCACACAGGGCAGTGAGCGTGTGCTCCAGTTTAAAGGGGCAAAAGGGGCAGTCTGACCTCCTCTTCGGTCTCACCTCGGTCATGTAATGTTTCCCCTCAGCCATCTCCTGCAGCTGCTTCCTGGAGGTGGTGCCAGGGACCAGAGGCTCCCAGTCAGTCCGGTCCTCCGGGTCCCACACCACGTCCTGTGTGAATAAGAAACAGAAAGAGTCTGTACCTGAAGAGCCACTTCAATAATAAATAATAATAATAATAATAATAATAATAAATAGATAATAATACAAGATGGATTTAAGCAACACATTTTCAGGAGCCTGATGAGTCAGAGTTGTGTTTGGTTGATTCTTGCATGTTTGAGAAATCCTGTATTGCCTTTTGTCTGTTGTCACCTACCCCACCTGCCACCTCACCTATCTCCACCCACTTTTTTGAGGTCGAGGTCATACATGTAGGGTTTATAAATGTCACGTAGTCATTTTTCTACAATAAAATCAAGTAAATAAAAATCTACTGTTTCTTCCAGTGAAAAGTCACTCTGAAGAGGAGGCTCCATCAGTTCTGCAGATTTGAAGAAGTCAAAGGGCCTGTTTCTCTGATCAAAGTGCATATGGCACATTTGACAGCACATTTAACCAAAATGTACTTCATATGATTATTTTGAAACTTTTACTAAAGATTTCACCTAAAACACCCGAGCATGATGTCACTGCAGAGTATCAGTATGTGTGTACCAAAATGTGAGTCTTAGGCCCAATCCCAATTCTCCCCCTTAGCCCTCTGTCTTTGTCTTAGCCCTACCCCTTAGCCCTACCCCTTTGTCTTTAAAAAGAGGGTAAGGCAAAGGGGTGTGTTTTAAACCCTTAGAAATGGGACACCCCTTTGCAGTCGCAACAATATGACATTATTTTTAAAGTTTTGAAGTATTGTGCTCCTTTTGAGTTTGTTTTAAATGAACTTTGCAAAAAGTCAAATGTTTTTTAAATTTTTTATTTTTTTAAAATGACTATACTCTGTACAACATATGTAAATCAAATTTTAATCAACTGTAACACAAAATTAAAATGCTGCAGAGGTGGATGGAGATGCAGAGGATGCCTGGTACACACAAAAAAGAAAACAAAATGAATACATAGTCATAAACATATATAGTTGTTCTGGTACCTACAAATATTATAGAATGTAATATACCTTATATTTTATTTTCAAATTCTCCCACTTTTTTGAAGCTTGTTGGGCTGACACAACTCCAACAAGTCCAGCCTCCTACAAGAAATACAAATGTGATTAATAACATGTCATTAAATAGGGGATAATTTACAAGGCGAAACGAAACAATAATATTTTAGGCCATGCATGTTCGTAATACTTTACACATTCTACCGTAACATGTGTATAGTTCTAAACGCGCATGAGACGAGTTACGAGGCGAAATACAGCGATATATTTGACACATTCTAGTCTAACATATATGCGTATATAGTTCTTTTAGGCCATGCATGTTCGTAATACCGTAACAAGCGTATAGTTCTAACCGGGCATGTTACGATAAGCCGTATATGTCAGAAAGTGTAAATGCAGGCGCCATGAGTATACCTACAACTTTTCAAAAGTTACTACAGTTTTATACAACTTTTTATGAGGTTCTTGAGTGCAAATACTCACATTTGTCCAATTTCTTCCCGATTGCCGACACTTCCCGATTTCCGTGTTGGTTTTTGCTCCGACTTGCGTTAAGCCACGCCTATCCCCTTTGCGCAAAGTGTGCATCTGAAAACGCTTTGCGCAGAGGGGTATCATAGCCCTTCCCCTTACCCCTTCCCCTTACAGAAAAGAGAATTGGGACACCCCTCTGTCTCTCGTGAACGCGCACAACAGAGGGGTAGGGCTAAGACAGAGGGCTAAGGGGTAGAATTGAGACGCAGCCTTAGTCTAGACTCTACACAGTGAGAAGAGCGCCCCCGTCTGGGTGGTTGGCGTACCTGGCACCCTTTGGCACAGTCCTGCATGTAGATATAAACGTTGAACTCGTTCCACACGCTCTCCACGCCCAGGAAGTCTGGGTGCTTCGTGGGAAAGGGGTTTCCACTCAGAGGGTCAATGAAGAAGTCCTGCTCCACACTGCGGCTGCCCGCCAGCACCAGCACCCAGAAGTGAACCCTCAACCCCCACAGAGGGTCCGGGGTGGGAGGAGGAGGGGGCTCCTGCAGCACAGCAACAGGGGTGGAAGGTAACCAAGTAGTAAAGTACTTAAGTAAAGTTTTTAGGTATCTGTACTTTATTTAAGTTTACTTACTTTCTACTCCACTATATTTTTAAACTGGACTGAGAAGTAAAAGTGTTTTTATTACATCAGATGGAGAGAAGAGGTAGAGCGCTTCACTGGGTCATAAAAAAGTTGAAAAATAACAGAGCAGGTTAAGTTTAAATCTCAGCAGAACGTCGCTCTTACTGGAAAATGTTAACGTTTGTACCTTGTCCATTTGTACATTTTCCAGTAAGAGCGACATTCTGCTGGTATTTTTTTATTATAGTTTGAGAGCAGCTGAATATATGGAGCATTTTTCTGTACTTTTACTTTTTTGGTCTTTTTTATGTTTAAAGTGATTATTCTGTGTGATTATTTGTTTACAAAATAATTTAAAATCGCTTTCAATTAATGATTGCTAATGTTAATCATCTTAAGTGTTTGTGGTCCATGGCTCCTTACAGTTGTAAAAAACACCTGCAGCTGAATAAATGTAAGATGTCATTGTGCCACACTATACAGATGATAGAACACTGCAGGCAAAGACATAACCTCTCCATAGCAGCAGAGCCCAACAGAAAAGTTACACAGAGCATCTTAACTAAAGGCAAATAATGTAAAGTTTAGGAACCTGTTACTATGAACAAATGAACGCTGACTGTAGCAGGTGAAACATTACTGACAGGTGCTAGGTTACAGGCAGGTGCTAGGGTATATAAACAGTTATATGGAGTATATTATAGTTACAGTGTGAGTCTGTGGCTGCTGCTGCTGCTGCTCCAGTTTCTTCTGTTGCTTTAGGAGAAAGTTGCTGTGGAGCTTCCGCTCTTTCCTCTTGTATTTACTGTCCCTGTCCTGAGCCTCCTGCAGCGTCTCCTGAGGCACAGACACACAGACAGATGAACTACAGAGGAATAAAGAGAAGAAGGAGACGCAAAAGGTCATATTTCACACTGTAGGTCTGCAGAAGTAAAAAGTGCACGGTTCTCTCCAGGACGCAGGGAAAACGGGTCGCTCGGATAATAAGCAAATAAAGATGACTCAAACATGCACAAATCACTCCAAGTACAACTTCAGAGGGTCAATGAGAAGAAACTCCTATAGCATGGAGAAAGATCTGAGAAGTCAATTTAAGTTTATCATGAGGCTAATCCCATCTCCACATTTTCATAGTGTCAGAGCATCTGTGGGCAGGTGCAGTCCCTGGCTGTAGTGACATACCTCAGGCTGTTCCTGGCTCTGTTCCTCCAGCAGGGGGCACCTCTCCTGGCTGCGGTCCAGCTCACACAAGTGTTTGGAGGCGTATCCGCTCACACAGTAGGCGTTGTAGTTGAGTCCCAGCAGCAGACTGCACAGGAGGTTGGCAAACTCCAGACTGGTGCCCCTCTGACTCTGCAGGACGGTCTGAGGAGAGCGCAGGGAGCTGGGCTGGAGACCACAGAGGGAAGAAGGAGAGTTACAAATGCTGAAGTGAAGAAGGCAGAACCACCAGACCAGCTCTTTTACTGTGGCTTTACATATGCACGCACACAGTATTTACCAGCCCCACAATTAATTAAAGTGTTTTTTTCCCAAATATCTTAGAGCAAAAGAGATCAGAATATGGAACTATAACAATCTTACACAGACACTGAGGCAAAAACCTTTAAGTGCCATGGAACATATTCCAGATTTCAGGACTTTTTCAGATCCGTTGTGTTCCTGATAGTTACCAGCTCCGTGGGCGGCTCCAGGGGCTGCAGGGTCAGGTAGTTGGACACAAAGCGGGCACACTGCTGCCACGTGTAGAGGTCGGCCACCCCGGACACGGTGGGGCGCAGGGTGGTGGTCACCAGCTTCTGTGGGAGGAGACAGGACAGTGAGTCACTTCAAGGGATAGGCTTGATACCAATTTTGTTTTTGATGTGAACAGAGCATGTGTCTCTCTGATTGGTTAATCCGCCTGTCAGTCACACCCTCTGAAATCAGGGAGACCGGACACAGCTCCAGATCCACTCGTCTGTGTGAAGTTTGGTCCGAGCATGTGGTTCTGGGTAAGTACCCAAACTGATGCTGGTACCTGGAGCCCACACTCGTTGGTGGGGCAGAGCAGCAGAGGCTTCCTGTCTGGATACAGCAGACGCATGTGTCTCTGGAAGCTCCGGGCCATGAACAGAAGGTGCTCCTCCTCTGGGCTGTTCTCTGTGTAGGACTTGGGCCACAGCGGCGGGGCATCTGAACTGCTCCAGACGGGACAGAAGTACGAGACAGAGACGTGAGCGCAGATACAGACCAGCACCAGTTAAAACGGTTTCTAAATCCACTCATACGCTGGGGGGGTCTGCGTATATGTGTATGGCAAAATGTTTGACAGTTACCATGGCGACAGAATGGACACAGTAGCAAACACTGCCAAAAAGCTCACCTGTTGTAGTTCAGATAAGTCAGCGCTTTCTGGTCACATTGTGTTAAAATAAAACTTGAAGTCTAACTTGAGTAACAAAGCTTCAGACAGAGCAGACTGTAGCTGTTGTCAGTCTCTGCTCTGGTATCGGACTCTGGTATCGGTCTCTGGTATTGTTAAATACTTAAAGTCATAGTATGAGAATGGGATCGGATCGGTGCATCCCTAACTTTCTGTCTGTCATGTGTTCAGTGATTGTGTTGAATTCGTGTCATGTGAAGGTTTGAAATAAACAAACAAATGTATTCTGGTTGAAACTTCACTTTGGCTCCAGTCATCTCCATTCCACAATGTGGAACATTCTGAGGACAAAACATTTTAAAAGTCTTTTATATAAATGCTGTAGCTAGACTACAGCATCTCATAACTCACATGAGGTCCTGGAGATCTTTGGGGTGTCCCTCTGTCTCCATCTGCGCACAGACATGAACACAAACACATGAACACAAGCTCCACACAAGCTCACGCAGTCTGTAGCTCTTCACAGCTCCGTATACTGAGAATAACTTGGATGTGTCTCTGTCTGCAGGTTAAAGCTCTGGCAACACGTTCAGATGTGATTGTACTTCTTTTAAAAGCTCCTACATCACACAAAACTGACTCTTGTAGCTTTAAGTCATGTTCTAATCCTGTTACCTCCTCAAAAACAGACCTGGAGTTGTGTTTTGTTTCATTCACATATATTTGAGTTCCTTTATTATTAGTCTGTCTACATCTCCAAAGCTCAAAATGCTCTGTTCCTCCTTGTGATGTCATGTAGTGGTAGTTTTCAAGTGAACAGCTCCTTTTACCTTTAGTTCAGTAGAGATTGGCAATTCAAGGGCTGAAATGATCCAAATGATTCTAGTGAAGCTATATGGAGTTTAAAAACACAGTGGAGCACACGACATCACAAGGTGGAACAGAGTGTTTTCTGTTTGAGAGGAACTCCATAGAAATCTACCATTAAAATCACGGCATTTAGAGCTCCACCAAAAACATGTTTCACTTTTCCACAGATTTAGATTTTGTACTAACAGTCCCTCGGTACGTCCTTTACACAATAGGGTTAGTTTGGATTCTTTATGTTAATAAAGAATATTTTACAGCAACAAGTTTGGCCATATTAAATACACAGAGCCGCTGTAGTGCGCCTCCAGTGGCCACTGTCGTACACTACACTTAACAGTTAATTCGCCTCTGAAATCATTTATGAATGACAAAGACAGAAGTTAATGGTGATAAAAGTTTTTTTCTATAACTTATGTTTACTTTTTTTAGTTTAAATAACTTTATTACCAAAACAAACGTTTATTTTGTGTCTTAACTGGACTTTAACTGTCACATTTAACGTTTCCATGGCATTTTTCATTACTTATTTTTCTATTTTTTTTTACTTGTACATATAGCTTTACATACACATAGTTTAAATGTCTTTATTACCGATAAAAACGTTTATTTTTTACTCCAACCGTCACATTTAACGTTTCTATGATATTTAACTACTGGCTGCTAGCTAAGTGAAGCGTAACTGAACTTGCTCCGTTTGTCCTGCTTCGTTGTTTATAGAATTAAAACGGTTTGTTTCGTTATAAATCGCGTTATTAAGCTGGGTTATTTTGATGAAAAAGCGTAAAAACGTCTTAAACTTAGTATCGTCGTGTGTCTTACCGCGGTGTTTTTCCCGCTCCGTGGCGCTGCTGTGGAAAAGGGAAAGTTCCGTCTTTTCAGATAAACGCTGAAATCAGCTACAACTTTTTCTTTGGCGCGTTTACACCCGTTGCCAGGGAAACCACGCAGCACAGGCAGAATGACGACCCGCGGGCACGTCACATTCTCACCGTGGATCTCCTCCCCTTGTCCCCTTGTTTCCTCGTCTCCTCCTCTCCTCTTCTTCCCTCTTCTCGTCTTCTTGTTTCCTCGTCTCCTCCTCTCCTCTTCTTCCCTCTTCTCGTCTCCTTGTCTCCTCCTCTCCTCGTCTCCTCTTCTTCCCTCTTCTCGTCTCCTTGTCTCCTTCCTCGTCTCCTCCTTTCCTCCTCTCCTCTTCTTCCCTCTTCTCGTCTCCTTGTCTCCTCCTCTCCTCGTCTCCTCTTCTTCCCTCTTCTCGTCTCCTTGTCTCCTTGTCTCCTCCTCTCCTCTTCTTCCCTCTTCTCGTCTCCTTGTCTCCTTGTCTCCTCCTCTCCTCTTCTTCCCTCTTCTCGTCTCCTTGTCTCCTTGTCTCCTCCTCTCCTCTTCTTCCCTCTTCTCGTCTCCTTGTCTCCTCCTCTCCTCGTCTCCTCTTCTTCCCTCTTCTCGTCTCCTTGTCTCCTTCCTCGTCTCCTCGTCTCCTCTTCTTCCCTCTTCTCGTCTGCTTGTCTCCTTCCTCCTCTCCTCCTCTCCTCCTCTCCTCCTCTCCTCCTCTCTTTGTCTCCTCTAGTTCAGCAGCTCTCAAAACTATGATAAAAAATACTTTTACTTTTCAGTCCTGTTCAAAAATGTAGTGGAGTAGAAAGTACAGATACCTGCGCTCAAATGTAGTGAAGTAAAAGTAAAAAGTATCTACTGTAAAATGTACTTAAGTAAAGTACAGATACCTATAATTTATATATAAAAGTTAGGTAGTTAGTTATAGTTTATTTGAATTGTAATTCGGCCTATAGAGGAGGCTTTATATTTCAGTTAGTTTCATATTGTTGGGGCAAACACAGTTACACAGTCAATAAGGTCAGATGCCCTCCCGGTGACGCACGCCCCTCCCTCCCGCTGCGTCTCTGGGTGACGTTCCTGCGTGCGCCGCTCGAGCGCAGCAGCAGCACCGGCTCTTCTGCGCGGGACAGCACGAGGACAGAGAGCCCCGTGGACATCTGTGGACATCTGTGGACATCTGTGGACATCTGCTGTGGACTTGTGCTGTGGACATCATACTTGTGTGGATATATAGTGCCCACGCGCCGGAGGGAGGGGCGGTGCGTCCTCTCAGCGGCGGGAGAGGTGAGTTATTCTGCAGAGGCGTCCCGGGAGCCAAACTTTTCTCGTGTGCTCCGGATCCTTCGACGTAACGCCACCTGCGCTGACGTAGTCCGCGTCTGACCCGCGTGGCGTTTGCGGTTATGGCTGAACGAGAGGCGCTGTTCGGGACGTGCGCTGTCACTCGTGTTACGCAACGGGACGGGGCTCAAATTTAATTCCCAGGTGCGTCTCAGATAAACGCGATTCTGACGGTTTGTACGTGCGGGCCGTTGTCGGATAGGGCCGTGACCAGTGACTGTGTGATGCCCCGCGGCTTCAAGTCCGCGTACTTTGGTGCAGTTTACAACTTTTGTGCACCTGACGCCGCAGCTCACCTTTGCGTCGTTGCCAGGAAACAGCGCGTGTGGGTTGTGTAGCTAATGTGTAGCTAATGTAGTTGTTATCGTTCCATGTTGTCGAAGCAGAAGCGTTTGGCGTTTGCATTTTGCATTTTTACAATTTTCACTCTAGTTGGGGTGACCAGTTGTCCCTATTTCTCCGGGACAGTCCCAGTTTTGAGTCCTGTGTCCCCTGTCCCAGCAGATGTATCCAAAACTATTGATTCGTTCCAGTTTTATACAAGAACTGTCCTAGGTGTCCCTATTTTTCAGCAGTGGATGGATGAATACCGGCCAATAGTAAAGAGGGGAATATATTGTCATTTGTTTAGCTAAAATACAGAAAACTGAGCTTCAAAATGACCATAAGGCAAAAAAGGCCCTGTGTGCAGACCCACGGGTGATGTTTCACGCTCTTTTCTCATATTTATTTATTCCAACCCGGGTCTGGTCCAGTTTTTGATTCTGAAGATCTGGTCACCCAAACTCTAGCTGACTCCATCTGGAGGCTGTTGGCGGGTTTCAGGACAATAATATTCAATACAGACGGAAACAGATCAAATAAATACAGTTAAAATGTAGGTTTTTGTTGTAATAAAGGGTCTAGTCACCGATAGAAAAGATTATATCAAACATTTGTAAATACACTTTTGGTATATACATGAGGGTGAGGGAGACCAGCCACCGTGGAAGGTGAGGAACACATTTTTTTTATATATATACATACATATACATATACACTATATTGCCAAAAGTATTCACTCACCACCAAAATCAGGTGTTTCAATCACTTCTATGGCCACAGGTGAATAAAATCAAGCATAAAGACCTGCAGACTGTTTCTACAAACATTTGTGAAAGAATGAGTCGCTCTCAGGAGCTCAGTGAATTCCAGCGTGGTACTGTGATAGAACGCCACCTGTGCAACAAGTCCAGTCGGGAAATTTCCTCCCTCCTAAATATTCCACAGTCAACTGTCAGTGGGATTATAACAACAGCCATTCAGCCACATAAACTGACGGGGTGGGTCAGCGGATGCTGAGGTGCATAGTGCACAGAGGTCGCCAACTTTCTGCAGAGTCAATCGCTACAGACCTCCAAACTTCATGTGGCCTTCAGATTAGCTCAACAACAGTGCGTAGAGACCTTCATGGAATGGGTTTCCATGGAGTAATGAATCACACTTCTCCATCTGGCAATCTGATGGACGAGTCTGGGTTTGGTGGTTGCCAGGAGAACGGTACTTGTCTGACTGTTTTGTGCCAAGTGTAAAGTTTGGTGGAGGGGGGATTATGGTGTGAGGTTGTTAGTTCCAGTGAAAGGAACTCTGAATGCTTCAGCACCAAGAGATTTTGGACAATTCCATGCTCCCAACTTTGTGGGAACAGTTTGGAGATGGTTCCTTCCTCTTCAACATGACTGTGCACCAGTGCACAAAGCAACGTCCATAAAGACCTGGATGAGAGAGTTTTATGTGGATGAACTTGACTGGCCTGCACAGAGTCCTGACCTCAACCCGATAGAACACCTTTGGGATGAATTAGAGCGAAGACTGAGAGCCAGACCTTCTCGTCCAACATCAGTGTGTGACCTCACAAATGCACTTCTGGAAGAGTGGTCCAAAATTCCCATAAACCATCAACATCCAACATCCCATAAAGTTGAAGCTGTTAGAGCTGCAAAGGACCGACGTCATATTAAACCCTATGGATTAAGAACGGGATGTGACTTAAGTTGATATACGAGTCAAGGCAGGTGAGCGAATACTTTTGGCAAATATAGTGTATTATATGATGTATATGTGTGTGTGTGTGTGTGTGTGTGTGTGCGTGTGTGTGTGTGTGTGTGTGTGTGTATATATATATATATAATTCGAATGTGATCTTTCCAATTTAAAAAAAAAAAAAAAACAGGAACAAAAATGCAACCAAAAATATTCTTAAGTAGTGTAAAATCAAATCTTCACCAGAAATGGAGAAGTTAAAACAAATCTGTTCTGACTGGGGTGATATAATTAATCCATTTGTTCCAAATACAAGACAGTTAGTCTCTTTGAATATTTATTGTATAAGTTTGCTTTTCCATCTTAAATACTGTACTTGTTTGATGCAGTTCCAGATCGTTCTAAACACATTCAGGAAAGTTCTGCTCTAGGACTTTTTTAGTATCGATACCTGCGAAAAATGAGCATTGAATTTTAGTATCTGATTTTCGATACTCTGAGTCTTGACAACCCAAACTGTAATTCATCTGCGTGTGAAGCGGGTCATTTGATAGTGGATTTATATAAAGTCTTGTTCCTGTTTGTGACCTTGTGAACTTTGACCTCTTTGACCCCGTTGACCCCTTGTGTGTCCCTCAGGTGGTGGTGGAGTGGAGCTGAGTGTCCAGTGAGGGGCGGGGCCAGAGGAGAGGAAACATGCCCAAAACGGTGAGAGCTGCACACGACCAGAACCCTAAGCCTAACCCGCGTCCTGAACGTTTAATGCCACACTGTGGAACATTCCAGCCCATTCCATGTCATCTCCATGGCAACAAGCAAATCATGTATCCTGAAAAGTGAAATATTTTATTTTACACATCGAATCCTCAGCCATATTGAACAGTTTAAAGAGGGGGTATTATGCAAAATCCATTTTTTGAGTTTCTCCCATGTTCCTCATCAAAAACCTGCCTGAAGAGGTTTTAGAGTCATACATGCATGTTTGAGTCATCTAGTGATCTCTCTCATGTGGATGTGTGTGTATGGTGTGTGTGTGTGTAGGTATAGGTGTGTGTCTGCTCTGTGTGTGTGTGTGTTTGTATAGGTGCATGTATTTGGGAGCAGAGGTCTCCTGAATTATTGAAGGTTGTGGCGTTTTGCACATGTCTCCCTCCACAGAGGAAGTCCCCCAGGGGCCCGGGCGGTGGGGGGGTGGGGGACCCATTAATATTTCAACAACAACTTTTCATTTGTGTAATGAAAATGATCCTGGTGAGTGCAGGTAATTAGAGAGAGCGTGTGAAGTTCAGCGGGGTCTGGTCTCTGCTTTAACACACATTGTATTTTATGGGGCACTGGAACTTTCCTGGTGCTTGTTTCCATGGAGATGTTACTGCTTTGCTTTGAATGTTGGCATGACCATGGCGTTATGCTCTTAAAAAGTCATTCACTAGCAAGGACCACGCCACAACAATGAAATACGATAAAGATATTTATTGACAGTGGGTGGATGTGATGGCTGGAGGGAGACTCAGGGTGGGGGCTCCGTCTCCAATCCAAAATGGTCGCCCAGCTGATTCGGAACCCCCAAAAGATGGATTAAGATGAGTGAATGAGGAATGAGCTAAGGAGTTGGTAGAGGACTGAAGGTGGACACTAGGCCTGACAGTCGAGGGTCGCGATGATTAGGAATGGCTGTCCAGCTGGAAGAGGCAGCTTGGACACAGCTCATGGGAATAGGAGGAGATTCTGGCTAAGGATTCTCTTTAGTGGACAGTTTGGAAAGTGTGGAGGAGTCTGATGTGAACCGGGAGGAGAGATATGAGTGACGGAAGGAATTATGTTGCCTGAAGAATGGTCCTTAGGAGGTGGAAGTCGGTCAAGTGAGATTGACTAAGGAGAGAAAGGACAACCTTGGAACAATGGAGGAGTTGAAATGACTAGAACTAGAGCTGGAATAGAGTGAGCAACGTGAGTCGACGGGTGCTGATTATCAGAATAGCAGAAAGCGGGTGTTGGAATAGCGTGAGCGAGCATGAGTTGCATGAGCTGGAATAGGCAGATATGTCTCGGCAGGAGAGGTCAAATACTGAGATGGCGTAGTGTGCAGGTGTAGAGATTAAGCGATCGAATGCATTGGTTTGACATTCCGGAGTGTGAACGAGAATAGTGTGGGTGGGCGTGGCGACTCGTGTAGGCTGTGCAGCGACATGAGAAATAACATTTGGGTGTTGGGGAAAGGGGGATGGGAGGGCAAAAGGAATAGAGAAGAAGAGGGGAAACGGATTAGAGGCTCTTCCTATTGTGGGTAGAGCGTGAGAAGCCATTTAGGTCATGATGACTGAAAAAGAGAAAAGGGATGGAGAGAAGATGCATGTGCATGGGGAATTGTGCAGCCTGCGAGACGGGGATAAGACGAACGGGGCGACCTGATCGAGGTCTAACACTGAGGGAGAGACGACCTGCCCCCTCTAGGGGGGGCTGTGGAAGCGGGCTGAGATGGATGCAGGGGGATTCAGAGAAGACTGCACAGTAAACAGATTTAATGGCCACTGGTGGTGATGCTACTTAGCCCCCAGCAGGGGGAGCTATGAGACTGTAGTAGAGGAGAGGTGGGAGTGATGACATCGGCAGCTGCGCATGGTAAATATGGCGGGAAGCGCGGAAGCTCCTTCCTCTCGTTTCAGCGCCAGGGTTACTTTCTTAACCTTAAACGTTTGAAGGTCTTGTCTTGATGTGTCGTCAGCCTGAAGGTGCACGGCGGGTGTCGGGCGGTGCTGAGCGCTGTGGCCGCCGGAGGCCACGCCGAATGCCGTGGTTGCCAGGGCCACACCGTAGTCGCTGAAGGCCGCGCCGCGCCGAGCAGCGTAGTCGCTGGAGGCCGTGCCGTGCCAAATGCTGGGGTTGCCGGGGCCGGGCCGCGCCGAATGCTGTGGTCGCTGGGAGCCGGGCTGCACCAAACGCCTAAACGAGGAGGGGGAGGTGAACTAGGAGGACAACGTGGATATCCCATAGATGCCGCCAGCTACAGAGATATTGACGGTGGACGCACGACACTCCTTGGAGGCAGAGGTCCGCCATGTAGGTGCAAGCCTGGAGTGTTCGCTGGGCGGCGCGGGCCATGGGCTGGAACGCAGGCTGGCGGTTCCTACCGTGGAGCGGACATGCGATGGAAGATCCTCCGGCTGCAGATCCCTGGATGAGATCCTCATGGGATCTGTCGTGGCCTGAGGAATTCGCAAACTGGAAGGAACTAGGAAACGTGTGACAGGTCGGTGTTTGAATCTGATGGGTTGTTAGTGGCCCGGGTCGAGAGAGCTGACACGGATGGTGTTGTCGGGATAGGCTGTATAAATAGGGCTTCTGGGTAATTGAAGGCGTGGTTAAGATGAGCTGTGGTTGGCTGGTGAGGAGGTTGAGGCGTTGTCCAGCTCCTGAATCTAAGTTAATCATATTCACTCCACTTACAACTTTTTTATTCTTAAAGAGGTGGTGGATTTTTTGGAGCTTTCTAATGTTATAACATTGTTCCCTCATCACAAACCTGCCTGAAGTGGTTTTAGAGTCATCCATGCATGTTTGGGTAATCTAGTGATCTCTCCCGGGCCCTATTCAAACCCTCAGTCACTTTATGGAGTGAGGAGGACCAACTCTGACTTGGTGTTTGGTCTGATCCATCAGGCAAAGTTTAAAGTGTCCCATGTGACTGTCCTCATGCAGAGACTCCGCTGCATTTGACCCATCTCTGAATGTTGCTATGGCAACAGTGCACCGACTGGGACTCACCACCAGGTTTTAGGATTGGCCTTCTGAAACTGTATACCGGTACTTTATACAAACTATAGATGTTTTAGCTGTATTTGCTTATTTTGTTTATTCTAAAATCAGGTTATTATTTTTGTTTGTGTCCGTTGGTCCGTTTAGTCCGTGGGGGATAAAGGTGGTGGTACAGCAGGACCGGAGTGCACCTGGATGGGCCTGTGGTTTTTACCAGTCGGCAGGAGAGGCAGGGGCAGGAGAGGCAGGGGCAGGAGAGGCAGGCGCAGGTGTAGGTCTGATCATGTTTCCTTGTTGTTTGCCTGCAAAACTTGGAATAAATGTTGGAAAATGCAGCTCTGGACCTGGACATTGAGTTTGTTATTCTGTTTGGTGTAAACCACATCCTCATGGTGCCCAAAGGTGATTGTTTGAGTTCTGTTTAGTTCTAAGTTTGCACAGATGTTTTCAGATGTTCTCAGATGTTTTCAGATGTTCTCAGATGTTTTCAGATGTTCTCACATATTCACAGATGTATTCAGATGATATTTGCATTGTATTTTTTTTCTGTAAATCAGGGACTGCAGATGGAAACTAGCTGTTTAGCTCTAATCTGGTGGGGAACATTTCTGTTTTTATGAGCTTTACGTCTCTGTACATTGTCCCTTCAAATAAAGGATAAACTGAACTAAACTAGATATATTGAGATGTTTTCAGATGTGTGATGTTTTCAGATGTTTTCAGATGTTGTGTGATGTTTTCAGATGTTGTGTGATGTTGTGTGATGTTGTGTTGCAGCTGAATGTCCGCATCACCACCATGGACGCAGAGCTGGAGTTTGCCATCCAGCCCAGCACCACAGGGAAGCAGCTCTTTGACCAGGTGAGAGAGAGAGAGGAGGGGCTTTTACCCCGTGTGGAGAGGAGGAGGTGGAGGAGAATGGAGGGATGGATGAGGGGATGGAGGGGGTGGTGGAGGAGGAGGGGATGGAGGGATGGAGGAGGAGGAGGGTAGAGGGGTGGAGTAGGAGGGGTGGAGCAGAGTGGTTGATAGAACAAAGATTGTGTGTGCGCGGAGAGAGCGGCGCCTGACACGGCTCTGACTGGAGTTCTCAGTTCCCAGATCCATTCAGAGACAAACCCCTAAAGCACAGACTGACTGAGCTTAGAGGGGGGGTGATGCTAACTGTAGGCACTGCTCTGTCTGACACTTTGTTAGACTTTAATCTAAACATCTAAACATCATATGACTTTTTCTTGAGTTTTCAGACGATCTTGTAACTCGTTTGACTGTGTTTGCTAATGTGTGCATTGTGGCACCATGGTAACGCCTAAACATTCTGCCATAGATGTACATAAAGAACACCCCCAGCCTGATGTCACGGCAAAGTGACAATTGAATCGAAATCATAATTTGAATGGCTACAATTGACAAATCACAAAGTTTGCAATTTTCGCCTCATAATTTCCTCCACAAACAAAAACTCTTATTCTGCATGAAAACGTCTAACCCTGTGTGTCAGATGCCCTCCCTGTGTGTGTCAGATGCCCTCCCTGTGTGTGTCAGATGCCCTCCCTGTGTAACGCTGTAGTTTAAATCTGTATAAACATGTTCTGAAATGTGATTCTTCGATTATTTGTCAGTACAGATTTCAGTCTTTTTGTTGCTTCTTCTGGACGTGTTTAAAATGTGAACTTTGAGCAGAATTATTAAAACATGAATCTAAAATCACGATGCTTGTCAGAAAATCACAGTGAGATGTTTTGGGTTTTTTGGGCGCTTTGCCTTTGGCTTCCACACAAACCTGTCCTGGAGCGCACGGTTACACACGTCTAACCGTCTGTGTGGTGCAGGTGGTGAGGACGGTGGGGCTGAGGGAGATGTGGTTCTTTGGGCTGCAGTACCAGGACAGTAAAGGATACGTCACCTGGCTCAAGCACAACAAGAAGGTACGTGTGTGTGTGTGTGTGTCTTTGTCTGTGTGTCAAATCTAAGGGAGGCAATAATCTTAATAAAATAGTTTCTTTATTACTTAATTGGTTAAAGTTCATCAGTGTATAAGGTTAACATCATACAAATACAAAATGTAGCCTACCCCACAATGCCCTCTACTGGTGACGCACACACAAGGCGCATAGCTTTTACTGATTACAATTCTAATGCTTATTACCTCCGCCAAGGAGGTTATGTTTTCGCCTGAGTCTGTCTGTTTGTTTGTTTGTTTGTTTGTTTGTTTGTTTGTTTGTTTGTTAGCAAGATAACTCAAAAAGTTATGGACGGATCTTGATGAAATTTTCAGGAAATGTTCCTAATGGTAAATCCAACAGATGATTAAATTTTGATGATGATCCAGAAGAAATCCTGGATTCTGGATCACTTTGAAAACTGAGCTGCTTGGCGGAGGTCTGCGCTCTCTGAGTGCTTTTCTAGTTCTTAATTACAAAAACACTGGACATGATGAACATTTCAAGACAATTCTCCAATCAGAACGCAGAATGAGCGTCACATGACTCTCTCATGTGGGTTGCTGGTTCAAAGCTGAAATCCAGTGTGTTTAAACCTAAAATGTCTCTGATCTGAACGGTCACTCCCTAAACCCCAGAGTCAGTGCTAGTGCAGCCTCTGCAGCTCAGGGAGGGAATTCTGGAGGTTCTGAGCTTCACATGAGCCTGTCCATAAACTGAGAAGGAGAAGAACTTGAACGTGTACAAATATTAGCTTGTGATAGTTACATTTTATGAGGATTATTCTCACGCAGAGCTACCACAGATGAATGCTGTTGTTGTATCCTTGGGCAAGACACTTAACCCACCCTACCCCCAGTTTCTGTGTACACTGGTGTGTGAATGTGTGTGTGAATGGGTGACTGGTTCCTTGTTGTAAAGCGTTTTGAAAAGCTCTGTATAAAAATATGTCCATGTGATCATAATAAACTCTGATAATAGAGTGTAACTGGGATCAAATGTTTATGCTGTATTTTAGACGTCTACAAACATGTTCTGAAATGTCCCTGTGTGTCAGATGCCCTCCCTGTGTCTCCATGGGGTCTTATTCTGTGTTAAAGCTGATAACTGTTTAGACCTCTACAAACATGTTCTAAAATAAATGGGATTCCTGTGTGAGTTTAGTCAGATTTCAGTTTTCTGTCACATTTCTCTGCTCCTGGTTGGGTTTAAAATCTTTATTACATCGTCCCCTTACATCCTTTTATTTGTGGCAGTCTTTGTGCGTGTGTCTCCCCTGGTGGCGTATGTGTGTAGGTGACGCAGCAGGACGTGAAGAAGGAGAATCCTCTGCAGTTTAAGTTCAGGGTCAAGTTCTTCCCCGAGGACGTGTCCGAGGAGCTCATCCAGGAGATCACCCAGAGACTCTTCTTCCTCCAGGTCAGATTTAGACTAAAGGTTTAGTTTAGTTTATTTATTTAAAGGTGCATTGTGTAACTTTTCTGTTGGAGGATCCATCATCTGCTTGTTTCCATGGAGATGTTTTTGTTTTGCCTGGAATTTTTTACAGCGCTGTATTAAATGTATCCAATTCCAAAGAAGCAAGCAGGTGGCACTAGAAGGCCAAGGTACTGGTCAGATCTGTGGAGAGGCGACCACGCTGACAGTGTGAATGCATGTTTTAAGGGATTTCTGAACAATAAAAGTAACTGTAATTCAAATGAACTGTGTAACTTTTTGGTTGGGGGGTCCATCACCTGCTTATTTCTATGGAGATGTCAGTGCTCTGGAATATCCCACAGTATGGCATTAAACAGCTCTACTTTACATTTATTCAATCACAGGTGGTTTTATAGCTCAAAAATACCTCAAAAAACAGACATTCTGACTGTGAGCGGGGTCGCCTCTCCACAGATCTGACCTGTAACTTGGTCTGGTTTGGTCTCCATGACAATGAAGAGGTTTAATGTCATACTGTGGAACATTCCAGACAAAACAATAACCATAAGCAATGTCCATGGAGAAAAGCATTTGACCCTCCACCAGAAAAGTTACACAGTGCAGCTTTAACCCCAGTACCTGCGCAGGTGAAGGACGCCATCCTGAACGACGAGAGCTACTGCCCCCCGGAGACCGCCGTGCTCCTCGCCTCGTACGCCGTACAGGCCAAATACACCGACTATAACCACGAATCACACCGACCGGGATACCTCGGGTCAGAGCGGCTACTCCCACAGAGGTACTCACAGATACACACAGAGGTACACACACACATACATACAAAATTACACACACAGACGCACACACAGAGCGTCTCACATAGTCCTCCTGACCTGTGTGCGCGTGTGCGCATGTGTGTTTGTGTTTGTGTGTGTGTGTGTGTGTGTGTCTGTGTGCAGAGTCCTGGAGCAGCACAAACTCACCAAAGAGCAGTGGGAGGAGAGGATCCAGAAGTGGCACATGGAACACACCGGACTACTGCGGTGAGTACTGCACTACTGCGGTGAGTACTGCACTACTGCGGTGAGTACTGCACTACTGTGTGTACTACTGCGGTGAGTACTGCACTACTGCGGTGAGTACTGCACTACTGCGGTGAGTACTGCACTACTGCGGTGAGTACTGCACTACTGTGTGTACTACTGCGGTGAGTACTGCACTACTGCGGTGAGTACTGCACTACTGTGTGTACTACTGCGGTGTGAGTACTGCACCACTGTGTGTACTACTGCGGTGAGTACTGCACTACTGCGGTGAGTACTGCACTACTGTGTGTACTACTGCGGTGAGTACTGCATTACTGCGGTGAGTACTGCACCACTGTGTGTACTACTGCGGTGAGTACTGCACTACTGCGGTGAGTATTGCACTACTGTGTGTACTACTGCGGTGAGTACTGCACTACTGTGTGTACTACTGCGGTGTGAGTACTGCACTACTGTGTGTACTACTACGGTGAGTACTGCACTACTGCGGTGAGTATTGCACTACTGTGTGTACTACTGCGGTGAGTACTGCACTACTGCGGTGAGTATTGCACTACTGTGTGTACTACTGTGGTGAGTACTGCACTACTGTGTGTACTACTGTGGTGAGTACTGCACTACTGTGTGTACTACTGTGGTGAGTACTGCACTACTGTGTGTACTACTGTGGTGAGTACTGCACTACTGTGTGTACTACTGTGGTGAGTACTGCACTACTGTGTGTACTACTGCGGTGTGAGTATTGCACCACTGTGTGTACTACTGTGGTGAGTACTACACTACTGCGGTGAGTACTGCACTACTGTGTGTACTACTGTGGTGAGTACTGCACTACTGTGTGTACTACTGCGGTGTGAGTACTGCACCACTGTGTGTACTACTGTGGTGAGTACTGCACTACTGCGGTGAGTACTGCACCACTGTGTGTACTACTGTGGTGAGTACTGCACTACTGTGTGTACTACTGCGGTGTGAGTACTGCACTACTGTGTGTACTACTGTGGTGAGTACTGCACTACTGTGGTGAGTACTGCGCTACTGTGTGTACTACTGTGGTGAGTACTGCACTACTGTGTGTACTACTGTGGTGAGTACTGCGCTACTGTGTGTACTACTGTGGTGAGTACTGCACTACTGCGGTGAGTACTGCACCACTGTGTGTACTACTGTGGTGAGTACAGCACTACTGTGTGTACTACTGCGGTGTGAGTACTGCACCACTGTGTGTACTACTGCGGTGAGTACTGCACTACTGTGGTGAGTACTGCGCTACTGCGGTGTGAGTACTGCACCACTGTGTGTACTACTGTGGTGAGTACTGCACTACTGCGGTGAGTATTGCACTACTGTGTGTACTACTGTGGTGAGTACTGCACTACTGTGGTGAGTACCGCACTACTGTGTGTACTACTGTGGTGAGTACTGCACTACTGTGTGTACTACTGCGGTGAGTACTGCACTACTGTGTGTACTACTGTGGTGAGTACTGCACTACTGTGTGTACTACTGCGGTGTGAGTACTGCACTACTGTGTGTACTACTGAGGTGAGTACTGCACTACTGTGTGTACTACTGCGGTGTGAGTACTGCACTACTGTGTGTACTACTGCGGTGAGTACTGCACTACTGTGTGTACTACTGCGGTGTGAGTACTGCACTACTGTGTGTACTACTGTGGTGAGTACTGCACTACTGTGTGTACTACTGCGGTGTGAGTACTGCACTACTGTGTGTACTACTGTGGTGAGTACTGCACTACTGTGGTGAGTACTGCACTACTGTGTGTACTACTGCAGTGAGTACTGCACTACTGTGTGTACTACTGCGGTGTGAGTACTACAGTCACTTTGTTTACATACACACTGCTTAGTCCAACCCAGAACTATGACTGAGGAGTCGTGAATCGAATCCCAAAGATCCAATAACCTGAGGAGCTGAGACTCAGATCCTGCTGCAGTGTGATTTACCTGAGGAGGAGAGGCATTCAACTGCACCGGGTCAGAAAGAGACGGGAGAATATTAGACACGAGTTTGACTTGGACTTTGGGCAAAGAACATTTGAATTTGGTTGTTCAGAGGACTCTATTCTCTGTGTATGTGAACCACAGACTGTTTATATCAGTGGACATAGCTAACCCGCTAGCCGATGTGTTCCATACAGGAAGTTAGCATGGGGGTGCTTCCGGCTCCTTCTGACCCTGGCTCCCTTTGACTTCCATTAGAATACTGTGGCCACTCTCTCTGTAACTGCAGCTGTCTGCCTTGCCATTTTGGTCTTAAAATCGGGGTTTTTATTTTAACATTTTGTCTGTTAAAAAATCCTTTTCCTAATTTGGACCTGGCTCCAAATTCGCCCCTATAACAGCCAGCCTCAGTGAGCTTCATTTGACTGGCGCTGAACGCTGTGGGTGACGTCACACTCCCTCAGAACACTTCTGTACACAGTCTGTGATGTGAACGTCGTGAGTGTGTACTAGTGTGTACTACTGCAGTACTCTGTGTATGTGTGTCCTGCAGTACTCTGGGTGTGTATGTACTGCAGTACTCTGAGTATGTGTGTACTCAGGGAGGACGCCATGATGGAGTACTTGAAGATCGCTCAGGACCTGGAGATGTACGGAGTGAACTACTTCCAGATCAAGAACAAGAAAGGCACCGAGCTTTGGTTAGGAGTGGACGCCCTGGGACTCAACATCTACGAGCACGCAGACAAGTACTACTACTACTACTACTACTACTGCTGCTGCTACTGCTGCTACTACTACTACTACTACTGCTGCTACTACTACTACTACTGCTACTGCTACTGCTGCTACTACTACTGCTACTGCTGCTGCTACTGCTGCTACTACTACTACTACTACTGCTGCTACTACTACTACTACTGCTGCTGCTACTGCTGCTACTACTACTACTACTACTACTGCTGCTACTACTACTACTACTACTGCTGCTACTACTACTACTACTGCTACTGCTACTGCTGCTACTACTACTGCTACTGCTGCTGCTACTGCTGCTACTACTACTACTACTACTGCTGCTACTACTACTACTACTGCTACTGCTACTGCTGCTACTACTACTGCTACTGCTACTGCTACTGCTGCTACTACTACTACTACTGCTACTACTACTACTACTACTACTACTATTACTACTACTAATACTGGTAAGTACTGAAGACAAGTATTACTACTAATACTAATGCTGTTAAAACTACAGTTATTACTACTACTGTTACTTCTACTGTTACTACTACGTTCCTCATATACAGTGGTCTGGTGCTTTACGGTCTGTTCCATTCGGTCAGAGAGTAAAAGGGTCTGGCTTATCAGGCTTTAAACCCTCTAAAACCTTTAAACCCTTTGAACCCTTTAAAACTTTTAAACCCTTTAAACCCTGTGTGTTGTGTTTCAGGCTCTAAACCTTTTAAACCCCTTAAATCGTGGGTCTCGTGGTGTGTCTCAGGCTGTAAACCCTTTAAACCCTGTGTGTTGTGTCTCAGGCTGTAAACCCTTTAAACCCTGTGTGTTGTGTTGTGTCTCAGGCTGTAAACCCTTTAAACCCTGTGTGTTGTGTTGTGTTTCAGGCTGTAAACCCTTTAAACCCTGTGTGTTGTGTTGTGTCTCAGGCTGTAAACCCTTTAAACCCTGTGTGTTGTGTTGTGTCTCAGGCTGTAAACCCTTTAAACCCTGTGTGTTGTGTTGTGTTTCAGGCTGTAAACCCTTTAAACCCTGTGTGTTGTGTTGTGTCTCAGGCTGTAAACCCTTTAAACCCTGTGTGTTGCGTTGTGTTTCAGGCTGTAAACCCTTTAAACCCTGTGTGTTGCGTTGTGTTTCAGGCTGTAAACCCTTTAAACCCTGTGTGTTGCGTTGTGTCTCAGGCTGTAAACCCTTTAAACCCTGTGTGTTGTGTTGTGTTTCAGGTTGTAAACCCTTTAAACCCTGTGTGTTGTGTCTCAGGTTGTCTCCAAAGATCGGTTTCCCCTGGAGTGAGATCAGGAACATCTCTTTCACCGACAAGAAGTTTGTCATTAAACCCATCGACAAGAAGGCTCCAGTGAGTGAAGGCCACAGCGCTCCATCTGTCCTCCATCTGTCCTCAGTGTGTCCCCAGTGTGTCCCCAGTGTGTCCTCCATCTGTCCTCCGTCTGTCCTCAGTCTGTCCCCAGTGTGTCCCCAGTGTGTCCCCAGTGTGTCCCCAGTGTGTCCTCAGTGTGTCCCCAGTGTGTCCTCAGTGTGTCCTCAGTGTGTCCCCAGTGTGTCCTCCGTCTGTCCTCAGTCTGTCCCCAGTGTGTCCTCCGTCTGTCCTCAGTCTGTCCCCAGTGTGTCCTCAGTCTGTCCTCAGTCTGTCCCCAGTGTGTCCTCAGTCTGTCCTCAGTCTGTCCTCAGTCTGTCCTCCGTCTGTCCTCAGTCTGTCCTCCGTCTGTCCTCCGTCTGTCCTCCGTCTGTGTGGAGCACAGTGTGACATTAAACAGCTCTACTTTACATTTATTCAGTCACTGGTGTGTGTAAAATCCCTCAGTCGTCCAGGTGGAATCCAGGGCAAAAGGAGAATTCAATTTGTCAACTGGACAAAAGTTTATTTGGTCGAATATGTTTCACAGTTTCATGTTGTCTGAAAATCCTCTGTAGTTTTTCAGTTTTTCCTCGCTGGTGTTTCTGAAAAACTACAGAGGATCTTCAGACAACATGAAATCCCAGTCTATTTCAAACCCACAAACACTTTAAGACAAAAACTGGTCCATCCTAAGGACAAAACTCCGAGCCACAAACAAAGCAATGTGGTCTACTCCATTCAGTGTAGTGAAGACTGCAGTGAGCGCTACATTGGAGAAACAAAACAGCCACTTCACAAGAGGAGAGAGCAACACGGGACCTCAGTCTGCCGTACATCTCCACCTAAAAGGACCTCAGTCTGCCGTACATCTCCACCTAAAAGGACCTCAGTCTGCCGTACATCTCCACCTAAAAGGACCTCAGTCTGCCGTACATCTCCACCTAAAAGGACCTCAGTCTGCCGTACATCTCCACCTAAAAGGACCTCAGTCTGCCGTACATCTCCACCTAAAAGCCACGGCCCACTCCTCTGAGGACAGCGAGGTCCAGATCTTGGCCAGAGAAAAGAACTGGTTTGAGAGGAGGAGTTAAAGAAGCTATTTTTGTCAAGAAAGAGAATCCTTCCTTGAACAGAAATGGAGGTCTCAGACATCATTTGTCTCCATCTATAACTCTATCCTCAAACCTAAATCAAAACAAACTGGGAAAACAATGGGACTAGCCAGGTCAGGTCCAGAGGTGTGAAAACACCATCATGGCCCTGAATGGTTCTGCTAACTACTCCCCCACTCCCACTCCATATTGAATAGACTCACCTGACTAACAGAAACTGTAAATAAATATGTGTGTCTCAGAGTAATTTTCATTGTAGTTAGCGCCCCCTTCAGGCAGATATAAAGCAGTGTCCACCAGCATCTGACCAGAACTGAAGAAGCAGCTTGGATGAGCTGAGAAACGTATTTGACCAAATAAACTCTGTCCAGTTGACAAATTAAATTCTCCTTTTGCCGTCAATCACAGGTGTTTTTACAGCTCAAAAATACCTAGAGAAACAGACATTCTGACTGTGTCGCCTCTCCACAGATCTGACCTGTAACTTGGTCTGGTTTGGTCTCCATGGAGATAGAAAGGTTTAATGCCATACTGTGAAACATTCCAGACAAAGCAACAACATCTCCATGGAGACAAGCATTGGGCGGACCCTCCACCAGAAAAGTTACACAATGCAGATTTAAATCACCCTTATGGACCTACAATACTGAAAAAGAAACAGATTTGACCATCTGTAACATCTAACTTATCTTTCTGTTTTTCCTGTGAGAATTTTGAGTTCTTCGCACCACGGCTGAGGATCAACAAGCGCATCCTGCTGCTGTGTATGGGGAACCATGAGCTCTACATGAGGAGGAGGAAACCAGACACCATCGAAGTCCAGCAGATGAAGGCCCAGGCCAGAGAGGAGAGGCACCACAAGCAGATGGAGAAGTACACAAATATCTCACCTGTTACACAACCACATATACTTTATGCACAAGTACCACGAGCAGATGGAGAAGTACACAAACATCTCACACCGTAGACTGTAGAAAGAAGTCGCCCACAGCATTCAACTCCAGTCAAATGAAGCTCATCGTGGCTCGCAGTTATAGGAGCGAGTTTGGAGCTGAGTTTCATATTTGCAGATTCGAGTGTGTGTATCATAGCAACCAAAGAGCCAATCAAGCGCGAGGATGTTGAAGGTGACGACCCTTCCCACAAAGCTGTCAATCAAACCTGTTGGGAGAAACCTACAAAATAACGAAAAACTTTACACAAAGAATTAGAAATAAGAATTTGAACTATGGAAGATAATTTGTTTCATCAGATTTTGAATTTGAGATGTCGCTGAATTCTCACTTTTAATAATCTTTTAACTCTGAAAAAACGTGTTTGAAATATTTTTATTTTGAATGGCACTTGGAGTAAATTTAAGTGTTAAAAAATTCAAAATATATATAATAAAGACGTTTGAATGTTCATTTTTTTACACTCTGAATTTGGACTGTTGAATTTGAGGTCTTGAAAATATTTGTGCTGAATATTTAAAAGGTGACATTTTTATTTTGAATTTGAAAGAAAATATATACTTAAAATTTCAGCAACTAAAATTCAGAATAAACATAATTCAAACATGTTTTTCAGAGTTAAAAAATTCAAGTGAGAAATTCAGCGTTATTTAAAATTCTAAATCTTTTGGATCAAATTATCTTCCATACTGAACCTTCTTTCTTTATTTACTTGTATAAATTTCAGTAAACAACAGTATACCCAACATTTTCACTGAACAAATATTTCTCAAATGTTTATTCCTAGTGGATTTCTGTAAAAAAAAATAAAAAATAAAATAAAATAAAAAATAACAACACATGAAACACCAGGCCACACCACCAGAGGGCAGCACTGCACTACGGTCTCCACCTCTCCCACTGTTTTTATCAGGAACAGACGACTTCATTATAGAATATTTATTTATCAAGGTCAAATCCACATTCATATTTTAAAATTCAATATATTTTAATTTATAGCAAAAGGAGAATTTAATTTGTCAACTGGACAGAGTTTATTTGGTTGAATACGTTTCTCAGCTCATCCAAGCGGCTTCTTCAGTTCTGGTCAGACGCTGGTGGACACTGCCTTATATCTGCCTGAAGGGAGGAGCTTAATTATGGTGTTTTCACACCTCTGGACATGTGAAAACACCATCATGGCCCTGAATGGTTCTGCTAACTACTCCCCCACTCCATATTGAATAGACTCACCTGACTAACAGAAACTGTAAACAAATATGTGTGTCTCAGAGTAATTTTCATTGTAATTAAGCTCCTCCCTTCAGGCAGATATAAGGCAGTGTCCACCAGCATCTGACCAGAACTGAAGAAGCAGCTTGGATGAGCTGAGGAACGTATTTGACCAAATAAACTCTGTCCAGTTGACAAATTAAATTTCTCCTTTTGCCATGATTCTACCTGGACGACTGAGGGATTCTACACATATTTTAATTTATGTTTGAGCCTCATACTGTGATAAAACTCTGAAAAGTCCAAATGCTTCTCTTCACAATCCTGTCCGATGTTTTTGTACTTATGAATAAATTAGCATTGTAGCTGCGGTCAGAAGTAACTTAAATATTTTATTTCATATTTTTGTAATTAGTTAAAATATGTTAAAAAGGTACATTTCATATAAATATATTTGGCAGTAATAAATAAATAATTTTGTAATTTCATAGTGATTTAAGTTAATTAATAACATGTTAAAATGGAGAGGAACCTATATTTTTTGTTCCGTGTATTATGTTCCTGAGGGGAATTAAGTAGGCGTGACGCACAGCGCAGCACGACCATGGGGTGATGGATGCAGAGCGTGTCAGAGAAAGTTACAAAAGTGTGCCATCAACCATTTAAGAAGAGTTTATTTTATTTCCTTGGAGGAAATGCGGCCAATGAGGTATTTTGTGTGATGTGTGAGTTTTGCATTTGTTATTCTTTTTGTTTGTATAAGCTAATTTAAGTTTGTCAATTACAGTTCTGACGGCATAGTTTGGACACTACAACGCGTGTTGTCCCAAATAAATGTCTGTTGAAACCAAGGAATGAGTTGAGCCTTGATTATAACTCCGAGGGAGTAACAGTCAGAACTCAGCCTGCTTCGTGCTGGAGGAGAGGAGAGAGGAGAGCGGAGCCTGTCGCAGCCTCGGAGCCGACAACGAGCAGCTCGTTAAGGGGTGACGTCGCTCTCTAGCATCAAAGGAAAGACCGACTGCATGCACAGACTTATCCAGACCAGAGGCAGCCAGGGTCCAGGAGTGCAGCGTGGTTAAGCCAACATCAAGTAACACGTTTAAAACAAGTTAAATGTGAAAAAGTGGACTAACCTGCTAACTTAAAGGGACTTTATAAGTGCTCAAAAGGATATCCTGCAGTAGTCGTAGGTATAAGTTTAAGTTAAGAAATCACCTTTTTTGATGCAAAGTGACTGTAACTAAGCTAATTTCAAGTCCATGACAAGTGTTTGATAATTTTTAAAGGTGTATTAAGGCTACTTAAAGGGCAAGTCTTTCTATTTCGTTGAACATTGAAAGTTGTTTTATGTTTTATTACAAGTGAAGAAGATTTATTATTTCAGATTTGAGTGTTTGTAACACAGTTTATAAGTTCATTTTAAAGAGAGAGAAATTTTGAGTTTATACACATTTGAAAGGTGGTATTTTACATAGCCTAGTTAAAGCCTTACAAACTGAAGAAATTCAAGTTAAAGTTAAATAAGTCAAAAGTACATACACTTAAGACAAATAGAGACATGTCCAACCTAGAAGACTGTGACATTGAAGCTGTAGAAGAGCAGCATGAAGGAAGCCCTCAAGAAGAAGCTTCACACACAAGTCTACAAGAGGCAAGCACAAGTCAAGCAGCTAAAGAAGAGAGCTTAAGGAGAAGTTCAAGACCTAGAAAATTCACTGAGAAAGGTCAAGCGCTGCATTATGAAAGAATTAATAAGCTTCAAGCTCGCTTCCAAGTCAATTATGACAAATGGAAAACTGCTGCTAAAGAAGCTAGAAAAGCACTAGATGCACCTGTTAGCGCAAGTTTGCACAATCACATTGTTCAAATCCAACACACCAGTGATGAAGTGAAACAAGCCTATGAAGAGCTACGCTGTTATGAAACTCCTGATGGAGACATTCGCCGCAGAGTGGACACATGTGATGCAGTTTCACAAAAGATCGTACAGCAAGCACAAGAAAATCTTGCTGCAGAAGAGCAGGAAGATATAGAAAGGAAATCTGTGTGCTGGAGCAAAGCTGGCTCAGTTTTCATTTCAGCAGCTTCTCAAAGATCTAAGAAGTCAAGCAGTGAACGTTCAAGCCGTTCAAGTAAGTTGTCTCTTAAAAGGCAAGAGGCAGCAGCAGAGTTGGCTGCAACTGAAGCCACCCTTAAGGTGTTGGAAGAAATGGAACGTGAAAGAAAAGAACTTGAGAATCTTGAAACAGAGAACGTTGAAAAACAAAGAGCTTTAGAACGAAAGAGAAGAGAACTTGAACGCTTGGAGACTGTAAAGCAAATGAGTGCCGCTAAGGCAAGACTTAAAGTGTACGAACAAGAAGACAACTCGGATGAAGAAATCTCAAACCTTCTGCATGAAAACAACCAATCAAGAAAGACCACACCTAAGTCAGTAAGTCAGACTGAACCCAAGATTGCACGCTCAAACCTAAATCCAAGCGCACAACCATTTGCTATGCCACAAGACACCACAAGGGTGCAATTTACTAGCAATGCCACACAAGAAGATAGCACTACGGCGCTTGCCAGAGCTTTAGCAGAGTCCATCAATATAAGCAGACTACCAGTTCCAGAACCTGCAGTTTTCAATGGTGATCCCATTAAGTACAAAGATTGGAAAATGTCGTTTCAAATGCTCATTGAAAGAAAGAACATTCCGGTGAGTGAGAAGATTTACTATCTTCGCAAGTACGTTGGTGGTCCTGCAAAGAAGGCTGTCGAGAGTTACTTCTTGCTGGGAACAGACACTGCATATCACGCAGCTTGGGACACTTTGGAAGAAAGATATGGAAGTCCATTTGTTATCACCAAAGCCTTCAGAGATAAGCTTTCATTGTGGCCGAAGATTGGAACAAAAGACAGTGTTGAACTAAGAGAATTCTCAGACTTTCTCAGAGGATGTGAAGTAGCAATGTTCCAAATCAGAGGTCTTGAGGTATTAAATGACTGCAGTGAGAACCAGAGAATGCTCAGCAAGCTTCCCGATTGGCTTACAGCTAGATGGAATAGGAAGGTCATTGAGATTGAAGAGGAGTGTGGTTCGTTTCCAACATTCAGCAACTTTGTTGACTTTGTTGCCAAAGAATCCAAGATAGCGTGTAACCCAGTGACATCACTACATGCACTCAAGGCGAATGATTCTGAGAAAATGAAAATTTCAAAGACTCGAAGTGTTGGAGTAAAGACATTTGCAAGTAATGCAGAAGAGAAAACGGATATGAAAAAATGTGTATTCTGTGAAAAGCCAAATCACAATATCCAGACATGTCGAAAGTTCATGGAAAAGGCGATAACTGAAAGAGTGAAGTTTGTACAATCCAAGGGACTGTGCTTTGGATGTCTCAACTTTGGACACCATTCCAAGAAATGTGAAAGGAGAAGTGTATGCAGCACATGCAAAGGAAAGCATCCAACATGTTTACACGAAGAGAGAGACAAAGAGTCCAGAAAGAATAAGGACAGTGACAAAGAACAAAGAGAAGGTAAAGGGGTAAAAGAGTCAAGGGAAATCAAACAAACTGGTGAACAAAGCAAAGAAACACCAAGTGAGGTTGTCTCAAACCGTGTGATTCAAAGTGAAAGTAGTGATCTCACGTCCACTATTGTTCCAGTTTGGTTATCCACGACAAGCAACCCAGAACAGGAAATGCTGGTATACGCTCTTCTGGATAGTCAAAGTGACACAACATTTGTTCTGCAAGAAAAGGCAGATATTTTGGACACAGAAAAGAGAGATGTGCAGTTAAAGCTCTCCACATTGTCTTCCAAAGATACAGTTGTTTCAAGTCAAAGGCTATCAGGGCTACAAGTCAGAGGTTTCTACTCATCAAAGAGAATCCCTCTTCCTGTGACATACACAAGAGAGTTCATCCCCGTCAATTTAAGTCACATTCCCACACCAAAGATAGCAAGAGCATGGCCTCACTTAGAACACCTTGCTGAAGAGATTGCACCTCAGATTGAATGTGATGTTGGTCTGCTCATAGGTTACAACTGCTCACAAGCACTGGTACCAAGAGAAGTCGTGGCAGGTAAAGACAATGAGCCCTTCGCCCAAAGAACAGATCTTGGCTGGACTATAGTCGGAGGTGCGGATCCTTGTGTCGACTATGGAGACGCTATTGGATGCAGCCACAGGATCATTGTCAAGGAAGTGACACCCAACTCACCATCTGACCAGTTATCAAGTGAAGTGCACTACATCTGTCGCACTAAGGTCAAGGAAGCAGTTACACCATCTGATGTGATCAAAGTACTTGAGTCTGATTTCAATGAAAGGAAAGTGGAAGACTCTCATTTCTCACAAGAAGATTTACGCTTCATCTCAATAATGGAGGAAGGTGTGAAAATACAAGACGATGGACATTGTGAGCTACCGTTACCATTCAAAGAGGATCGACCAAATCTACCAAACAACAAGAGCTGTGCACAACACCGACTTAAGTGCTTGAAGAAAAGATTTGAAAGAGACAAACAATATCACAAAGACTACACCAAGTTTATGACTGAAACAATCGAGCGTGGAGATGCAGGAAAGGTGCCACCTGAAGAACTGGACAAGAGCCCTGCTTGGTACATACCGCACCACGGGGTCTACCATCCCCAGAAACCCGGGAACATAAGAGTGGTGTTCGATTGTTCGGCAAGGTTTGAAGGAGTCTCGTTGAATGACCATCTGTTGACCGGGCCAGAATTAACCAACACACTGGTAGGAGTCCTGTGCAGATTTCGTAAAGGTCCAATTGCAGTGATGTGTGACATAGAACGCATGTTCCATCAGTTCAGAGTCAGAGCTGAAGATCAAGACTACTTTCGCTTCTTGTGGTGGGACAATGGAGACTTTCACTCTACTCCGTCTGTCTACCGCATGCATGTCCACCTGTTTGGAGCCGCCTCATCGCCAGCCTGCGCAAACTTTGGCCTCAAGTACATTGCGGCACAAGGTCAAGGACAATACAGTGAAGCAACAATAAGGTTCATTGAGAGAAACTTTTATGTGGACGATGGCCTTGTCAGTTTTCACTCTGAAGAAGAAGCAGTCAATCTCGTAAAAGAAGCAAAACAACTCTGCAGCACAGGGCAGCTGCGACTGCATAAGTTTATTACCAACAGTAAAAGGGTACTTGATTCTCTCCCCAAAGAAGATTGTGCAGAGACTGTAAGAAATCAAGACCTTGCACTCTGCGAGAAACATACAGAAAGAGCATTAGGTGTTAAGTGGTGTATCGCCTCAGACCATTTCCAGTTCCGAGTAGTTGTGAATGAGCGTCCACTCTCCAGAAGAGGAGTGTTGTCTACCGTAGCCTCAATCTACGACCCACTTGGCTTTGTGGCGCCATTTGTTCTACTTGGTAAGCAAATACTTCAGCAAATGTGTCGTGACAAGATGGACTGGGACGAACCGCTATCTAATGAACTTAGATCACAGTGGGAGTACTGGCTCTTGGATCTCAAAAATCTTGCAGATGTGAAGATTGATCGTTGTTACCTTCCTAAAGATTTTCAAGCAGTTCAGAAATACGAACTCCACCATTTCGCAGACGCAAGTGTTGCAGGATATGGAGTCTGTACCTACTTAAGAACCATCAGTGAATCAGGACAAATACATTGCTCACTTGTATTCGCCAAATCTAGAGTTACACCTATCAAAGTAACTACAGTGCCAAGATTGGAGCTGTCTGCAGCAGTTGTCGCTGTACGTGTAAGTGACATGCTTAAAGCAGAACTGGATCTAGAAAATGTTGAAGAATTCTTCTGGACGGATTCGCAAGTTGTCTTGGGATATCTTAACAACGAAGCCAGACGCTTTCATGTTTTCGTAGCGAACCGTATCCAACGTATTAAAGAGAGTACTAAGCAAACACAGTGGAAGTATGTTGCATCAGAAGACAATCCCGCTGACCATGCGTCTCGTGGATTGAAAGCCAAAGACCTCATTGCGTCTAACTGGTTTGGTGGACCAAGTTTCCTTTGGCAAGAACAACTTCCCAGCGGAGAGATTAAGGTGGGAGGACTTGACGCAGAGGACCGAGAAGTACGCAAAGCTGTTGTACACCACACGACAACAAAGATGGATCCTTTGGCAGAACGCTTTCAGAAATTCTCCAGCTGGTCAAGACTTGTCAAAGCTATTGCAAGGCTCATCATATTTGTGAAAGAGTTTAAAGGGAAGCAAAAGAAAAACAATGAAGCCACGAGTCTTGAAGAAAGACAAGAAGCTGAGCTTAAAATCATAGCCATTGTACAGAAATCAGTTTTCTCTAAAGAGATCAAAGAACTTCAGTCACAAAAGGAACTGACCAAAGACAAGACAAGTAGGCTTTACCGACTCAATCCCTTCCTGGACCACAAGGGTATCCTAAGAGTGGGAGGTAGATTAGAGCAGTCTGCATTACATCCATATGTCAAGCATCCAGCTATTTTGCCGAAGACTAGCCACATCACAAGATTACTGATTGATCACTATCATCAAAAAATACACCATCAAGGGCGTGGCATGACGATAAATGAGCTAAGAGCACATGGTATTTGGATACTTGGATGTAGTCAAGCAGTATCATCATTTATCTACAACTGTGTTAAATGCAGGAAATTCAGACGTGGAACAGAAGAGCAGAAAATGGCAAACCTGCCTAGCGAGAGAATGGAAACAACCCCTCCCTTCACATACTGTGGGATGGATTGTTTTGGCCCATTTTATGTTAAAGAAGGAAGGAAAGAGCTGAAACGTTATGGACTGCTGTTCACGTGTTTGTGCTCTCGTGCAGTACATATTGAGCTACTGGACGATCTGTCTACTGACGCCTTTCTTAACTCACTCCGTGCGTTCATTGCCCTACGCGGAAATGTGCGTCAGCTTCAGTCGGACCAAGGTACCAACTTCGTTGGAGCAAGACGAGAGTTCCTAGAAACGGTAAAGGAAATGAATCAGGAAAGTCTGAAACAACTTGGCTGCGAGTTTATCATGAACCCTCCCTCTGCCAGTCACATGGGTGGAGTCTGGGAGAGGCAAATCCGAACAATTCGAAGTGTGTTAACATCCATTCTAGATCAGTCATCTCGGACATTAGACACTTCATCATTAAGGACCTATCTTTACGAAGTGATGGCCATTGTAAACAGTAGACCCATCACCACTCACTTACTCAATGATCCTACCGGACCTCAACCACTTACGCCTAATCTACTTTTATCCATGAAGTCATCAGTAATACTGCCACCACCAGGAGACTTTGTAAAGGAAGACCTATATCTTCGCAAGAGATGGCGTAGAGTACAATACCTTGCCAATGAGTTCTGGCACAGATGGAGAAAAGAATACTTGTTAAGCTTACAGCAAAGACAAAAATGGCAGAAAACAAGGAGAAATGCTAAGGTCAATGACATCGTGATCATACAAGATGAAACAGCATCCAGAAACAATTGGAAACTTGCTAAAGTCACCGCAGTGTATCCAAGTGAAGATGGATGTGTACGCAAAGTGCAGCTGCTCATCAGCGACTCGTCATTAGATGACCATGGAAAGAGACTTAGCAAGCAGACGTACTTGGACAGACCTATCCACAAGACTGTTACATTATTAGAAGTAGAATAATCCCACATAAGTTGTTAATAGAAATCACAAGTGATTTGGTGGGAGTGTAGCTGCGGTCAGAAGTAACTTAAATATTTTATTTCATATTTTTGTAATTAGTTAAAATATGTTAAAAAGGTACATTTCATATAAATATATTTGGCAGTAATAAATAAATAATTTTGTAATTTCATAGTGATTTAAGTTAATTAATAACATGTTAAAATGGAGAGGAACCTATATTTTTTGTTCCGTGTATTATGTTCCTGAGGGGAATTAAGTAGGCGTGACGCACAGCGCAGCACGACCATGGGGTGATGGATGCAGAGCGTGTCAGAGAAAGTTACAAAAGTGTGCCATCAACCATTTAAGAAGAGTTTATTTTATTTCCTTGGAGGAAATGCGGCCAATGAGGTATTTTGTGTGATGTGTGAGTTTTGCATTTGTTATTCTTTTTGTTTGTATAAGCTAATTTAAGTTTGTCAATTACAGTTCTGACGGCATAGTTTGGACACTACAACGCGTGTTGTCCCAAATAAATGTCTGTTGAAACCAAGGAATGAGTTGAGCCTTGATTATAACTCCGAGGGAGTAACAAGCATTATTATAGTTATAATTAAAATCTGTATTTGATTTGAATCTGTTTATCTCCTATTTGGGATGAGCTTTGGGTAATGACCAAAAGGACGAGATCGCAGATACAAGCGGCTGAAATGAGTTTCCTCTGCAGAGTGGCTGGGCGCTCCCTTAGAGATAGGGTGAGGAGCTCAGTCACACGGGAGCAGCTCGGAGTAGAACCGCTGCTCCTTCATGTCGAGAGGACCCAGCTGAGGGGAGGGCATCTGTTCCGGATGCCTCCTGGACGCCTCTCTCGAGAGGTTTTCCAGGCATGTCCCATCAGGATGAGGCCCCGGGGAAGACTCAGGACACGCCAGAGGGAGTATGTCTCTCGGCTGGCCTGGGAACGCTTCAGGAAGTGCTCCAGGAAGTGCTCCAGGAAGTGCTCCAGGAAGTGCTGGAGGAAGTGTGCGTGGAGACGGACGTCTGGGCCTCTCTGCTCAGACTGCTACACCCGCGACCCAGCCCTAGATAGATACATAAATGGATAGAGCTAACCCGTTAGCCACCGTGTTCTGAACAGGAAGTGAGCATGGGGGCACTTCCAGGTTCACTTTACACTGAAAAATCATCCCCCTCTCTCTATAACTGCAGGGGGTTTTTATCATGGGGTTTTTATTTCGCTATTTTGCCTGTAATTAAACTCCTGTTCCTAAAATGGAACTCTGCTAGCCTCCTGAGCTTCATTTGACGAGCCGAACTCTGTGGGGGACGTCACACTCCCTCAGTCCACTTCTGTACACTGTGTGTGTGTGTGTGTGTGTGTGTGTGTGTGTGTGTGTGTGTGTCGCAGGGCGCTGTTGGAGAGTGAGAAGCGGCGGCGGGAGCAGGCGGAGAGAGACCGAGAGAGGATGGAGAGAGAGAAAAGAGAGCTGATGGAGAGACTGAGGCAGATAGAGGAGCAGACGCACAAGGCTCAGAAAGGTCTGGAACTCAGAGGAGCGTTCTGTAAACTTTTATTTAAAGTTTTGTAAACTTTATTTATTTAAAGTTCTCTAAACTTTTATTTATTTAAAGTTCCCATATTACGCTGTTTTCTGATTTCTGTTCTAATGCAGTTTTCTCATCACAAACACACACTCTGGAGTTGTGTTTTGTTTAATTCACACAGGTTTAACACACAAACCCTGCAGATTTAGGTCTTCTCTCAAACAGCTCCACTGTGTTTTTAAACTCCACACACCTTCACTAGAATCATCTGTGTGTAACGTGTGTGTGTATGTGTGTGTAACGTGTTCAGAGCTGGAGGAGCAGACTCGTCGGGCTCTGCAGTTGGAGCAGGAGCGGAGCAGAGCAGCAGAAGAGGCTCAGAGGCTGGACAGGGAGCGGCAGGCGGCGGAGGAGGCCAAGGCCGCGCTGGCACAACAGGCCGCGGACCAGAAGAAGACCCAGGAGCAGCTGGTAACGCACGCTCCCCCCGGTGGCCGGGGCAAGATGCAGTTGTGTTCATAAAATAGTAATGACACGATGTGACCTGCAGGCGGCGGAGCTGGCCGAGTTCACGGCGAAGATCGCTCTTCTGGAGGAGGCCAAGAGGAAGAAGGAGGACGAGGCGTCAGAATGGCAGCACAAGGTCAGACCTGCTCCTCAGCTCCTCCAGGCCTGAAAGATCTGAGCAGAGTGAAGACGAAGGGCTGTTTGAGTTTGTGCGATTATCAAATCACAATCTTATTTTCAAATAGAGATCGACTGATGGTTTTTTTTATGACCAGAATCCAGAGCAGCCGATATCTCTGCCGATATTTTTGAGCCGATATTTAGGGCCAATTTTGATTCTTTTCTCCAAATGATGTAGTTTAATTTACGACAAAACCCAAGCCGTTTTAACCACAGACCTTTAAGACAAGAGTGTGAGTCACATTTTTGTGTGTTTTTTTAAGCAGCAGATTGAATAAAACAAAATATCGGCCTGTGCTGGAGATTTAAGGCCGATAGCCAATATGCTAATACGTCGAAATATCGGCTCCATATATCGGTCTATCTCTACTTTGCAGATCTCACTGAACATGTGGTCTCCCCTCAGGCCCTGTCAGCTCAGGAGGATCTGGAGAAGACTCGTGAGGAGCTGAAGGCGGCTGTGGCTCCTCCGGTCCCAGAGCCGAGTGAGGAGCCCAGTGAGGAGCCCCCGAACACGGGCAGAGACGGGCACGGGCACCGGGAGCGCCGTCGGAGGAGGGAGCTACAGGTACACGTGTTTTCTTTACAGGATTATAGGATTTGTATTTCATGTTTTATTTCTTAAAATATTATCGGTATGAAAAACAAGTGAAGGTAACTGAACTCTGATTTCTGAAGTTAGAACCCGAGTGAAGCAGCTCAAATGAGGCTAAATACAACTGCTGCTCCTGCCTTCAAAGTAAAGGTCACACCACCCTGAGATCTGAGGTTTCAGGGCTCGGCCTGGTCAGTTCGGGAATGGGAAAACTCTGGGAATACTGAGGTCACAGTGGGGCTCACGGCATGTAGTGTGTACTGATGTTGTGTCCTATGGCAAGACACCAGTGTCCCTGTATGCTAGTTTATGAATGAGAGTGAGTTTGTGAAAGCAAACACCAAGTGAACCAATAATAATATTACAAAAAACCTAATGATGTCACAAAGTGGAACATAGTATTTTCGAGCCCTGGAAAAGTACATCATTTATTTAGGCCATGGTTTCTTTCATGCATGTCTCTCTCTGTTCCACCTTGTGACATCATTCGGGGGTAATTCAGAAATGCCCTTCTGTTTTAAAGTCTGTGCACCTTTATTATCGATGTATAACAAGGACTGGATAGAGAGCGCCCCCCTCAAAGTGGCCAGTCTGTGGTACTGCAGTGACAGAACCTGCACAGAGCTGCACTGAGATCAGTCTCATCTTCTAAGATTTCACTGGCCCTGTTCTGTGTATGTTCAGATATACTCTGTATGTTCATATATACTTTACTTTATATATATGTACACTCTCATAAACCCTCTCTCTGTCGTGTTCAGGCTCTGAGCTCAGACTTGGAGGCAGCGCGGGACCCGTCCAAACGCACCCACAACGACCTGCTCCACGCCGAGAACGTGCGCGCCGGGCGAGACAAATACAAGACGCTCAGGCAGATCCGCCAGGGCAACACCAAGCAAAGGGTGGACGAGTTTGAGTCCATGTGACCCTCTTCTCTCATCCTCACCCCCTCACCCCGTCACCCACAGGAGAGACCAAGTAAAGGGTGTTCGAGTCCGAGTCCATGTGACCTTTCACCTCTCACTCTCTTACCCCACACACAGCTGACCACTAATGCAAAAATAAGTCATCACTGGACTCCGTTTTGTATTCTCCTGGTTTCAGACTGTTCAGATTTTTTGTACATAATGAATGTTATTGTTGTATGATTTTGTTGTTTTCTAGAGAACTGTTCTGCAGAAATCGTCATCTGTGATTCTTCCATCGTAAAACCGTAGCTGCACTTAAGAAATCACAAACAAAGACTTGGTTACTAAACCTGATTTATTCTTAAAAGGCCCAACTATTTGACAAGAATAATGCAGTACACGACCGACAGTGCACCTACAGTGCTCTGCTCTCACTAAAACTCCACTTCTGTTTGGACTTTTCAAATTTTGATTCACAAATCCGATAACTATTCAGGTTTTCTGGTCTCTATGGAAATGTCATTGCTTTGTCTACAGTGTCCCGCAGTATGGCATTAAACTTCTTCTATATTGCCATTGTTACGTCCCAGCTCAACGAGGGTAGGGGAAGTAACAAAAAAACAAGATGTAAAGTGTTTAAATAAAGTGAACTGGAATATAAAAGGTGAAATAACAAAAGCGGTCGAAAATATGTACACAAAATAACCTGAAACTAAGAAACAAAATAACAGGATTTACAAAAAAAACCCCAAAAAACAGGTCACATAGGTCTATAAAAAACCGAGTGACAAACTAAGGGACACGTAACACACAACACAACCCCGGACACTTCCTCCAGCTCCTCCGGGGAGACCCCAAGGCGTCCCCAGGCCAGTTGAGAGACATAGTCCCTCCAGCGTGTCCTGGGTCTTCCCCGGGGCCTCCTCCCAGTGGGACATGCCCGGAACACCTCCTGAGCGAGACGTCCAGGAGGCATCAGGAACAGATGCCCTCCCCTCAGCTGCTCCTCTCGACGTGGAGGAGCAGCGGCTCTACTCCGAGCTCCTCCCGTGTGACTGAGCTCCTCACTCTATCTCTAAGGGAGCGTCCAGCCACTCTGTGGAGGAAACTCATTTCAGCCGCTTGTATCTGCGATCTCATCCTTTCGGTCATTACCCAAAGCTCATGACCATAGGTGAGGGGAGGAACGTAGACTGACGGTAAATCCAGAGCATTGCCTTTCAGCTCAGCTCCTTCCGGACCGTTGTGGTGAAGAGGAAGTGCTGAAATTTTAATATACATTTTCAATATGTTTTTTTTTTTTTCAGAATAAAATTTTAACTTTTTAAATATTCAGTACAGATATTTTTAAGCCTTCAAATCCATCAGTCAAAATTCAGAGTGTGTAATTTGCAGTGAAAAGAAGAGAAAAGGCAAAGATCCAAGACGCCAAGGCAGAATCAATCGATCCTGTGTGAGTGAGGAGGACAGAGGCTGTTTCCTAATGGTTCTCATGTGTGGGCGGGGTTTACACTTAACAAATAAAAGAGATGAGGTTTTGGTGAGGCGAATTCTGACCAATCAGATCGCTTCACTGCACCATTTCCTGTTTGTTACTAAGTTCGATCGGATCACACAGGATCGATTGGTTCTGCCTTGGCGTCTTGGATCTTTACTGCAAATTTTTTCACTGTGAATTTTGACTGATGAATTTGAGGGCGTGAAAATATTTGAGCTGAATATTTAAAAGGTGATTTTTTTTTTTAATATTGAATTTTAAACACTTACGTACACTTAAAATTTCAGCAACTCAAATTCAGAATAAAAATAATTCAAAAATAATTCTCTGAAAAATGTTTTTTCAGAGTTAAAAAATTCAAAGTGAGAAATTCAGCGGGATTTAAAATTCTAAATCTAATGAACAAAAACACCACAGGGCTGAGCGACAAGTCCAGTCTGAACAAAATAATGAGGAATAAATATAAGAAAGATATGTTTAAAGTGATAATGCGGAACAGTCCAGACAAAGCTATCACATCGCCATGGAAACTAGCAGGTAGCTGACAATTCATCCGAAAAGTCACATGAAGCACCTTTAAACCCGGAGAACAGCTTGAACTCATATTGTAATTTCTACTGTAGATTATTGACCTGGCATTTTATTTATTTATTGATTGATTTTTGTACCAGATGCCCTTCCACGTGGACTCTCTGTGGTGTAATATCGCACGTGAGGAAACAAACCCAGCAGACGGTGGATTTTCGGAGCTCGCCGCTTGTTGCACTTCCTGATTTCTTTTGTTACATGTCAGATTCTGTTTTCAGATTCTGTTTTCAGATTCTGTCTTCGGGTTCTGTTTTCGGGTTTCCGTTGGATGTTCGGGCTGGGCCGGTGCTCCTGTTTGCATGAGTCGCTCCAGACCGCAGTCATGAATGCAAACTTAATATTCAGTGTTCAGATGTTTTATGAATTTGAATTCACAATAAAGACTTTATATTTATCTAAGTTTCTGAGCGTTTGAGTTAAAGGTTCTACATCACACAAAACTGACTCCTGTCTTAAAATGTTGTTTCCTCATCACTAAGAGACCTGAGTTCTTCTCTCAAACTGAAACACTCTGTTCCACCTTGTGATGTCATCATGTGGTGATACAGGAAGTGCTCCACTGTGTTTTTAAACTCCACACACCTTCACTAGAATCATTTGGATAATTTCAGCCCTGGAATTGCCGATCTCTACTGAACTAAAGGTAAAAGGAGCTGTTCACTTGAAAACTACCACTTGATGACATCACAAGGTGGATGGAAAAGTATTTTGTGCAGATTTTGAGATCTAATAAAGCTTCAAATGTCGTGATTCTGATACAGACTTGTGCTGAATTTTGTTCAACAGAAACAATTGAACCAAATTGTGTTTTTATTTGTATTTTTGTGTTTCTTAAACTATGAACGTGTTAAAATAAACCCTCAGCCTTTTCAGCAGGACTCAGACTATAATAAAAATACTTTTACTTTTCAGTCCGTTCAAAAATGTAGTGGAGTAGAAAGTACAGATACCTGCGCTCAAATGGAGTGTAGTAAAAGTAAAAAGTATCCACAGTAAAATGTACTAAAGTAAAGTACAGATACCTATAATTTATACTTGCGTGCAGTACTTTACTTCTTCGACTTTACCTTCCACCGCTGCTTTTTGAAGTGAAAACTGGTCTGTGGACCTCAGTGACACATTTGTTGTTTCTGTTTTGTTTTGGAGTTGTGTTTTGTTTCATTCACACATGTTTGACACACAACCCCGGTAATGCAGGAAGTGCTCCACTGTGTTTTTAAACTCCACACACCTTCACTAGAATCATTTGGATCATTTCAGACCTGGAACTGCCGATCTCTACTGAACGACTCTGTTTTTGAGGAGGGAACAACATTATAACATGACTTAAAGCTCACAGGAGTCAGTTCTCGTTATATAAAACCTTTAAAACTATAAAAACTATTGACACTCGCAGGTACTGTCCAACCAAACCAAACATGAACATGAAAAACATGAAAAGTCAGGGGGACACGGGGGGGACACGGGGGGGACACGGGGGGGGACACGGGGAGGACACGGGGGGGACACGGGGGGGACACAGGGGGGGACACGGGGGGGACACGGGGAGGACACGGGGAGGACACGGGGGGGACACGGGGAGGACACGGGGGGACACGGGGGGGACACGGGGGGGGACACGGGGAGGACACGGGGAGGACACGGGGGGACACGGGGGGACACGGGGGGACACGGGGGGGACACGGAGGGACACGGGGGGGACACGGGGGGGGACACGGGGGGGGACACGGGGGGACACGGGGGGGACACGGGGAGGACACGGGGGGGACACAGGGGGGGACACGGGGGGGACACGGGGGGGGACACGGGGAGGACACGGGGAGGACACGGGGGGACACGGGGGGACACGGGGGGACACGGGGGGGACACGGAGGGACACGGGGGGGACACGGGGGGGGACACGGGGGGGACACGGGGAGGACACGGGGGGGACACGGGGGGGGACACGGGGAGGACACGGGGAGGACACGGGGGGACACGGGGGGACACGGGGGGACACGGGGGGGACACGGAGGGACACGGGGGGGACACGGGGGGGGACACGGGGGGGGACACGGGGGGACACGGGGGGGACACGGGGAGGACACGGGGGGGACACAGGGGGGGACACGGGGGGACACGGGGGGGACACAGGGGGGGACACGGGGGGACACGGGGGGGGACACGGGGGGGACACGGAGGGACACGGGGGGACACGGGGGGGACACAGGGGGGGACACGGGGGGGACACAGGGGGGACACGGGGAGGACACGGGGGGACACGGGGAGGACACGGGGGGGACACGGGGAGGACACGGGGAGGACACGGGGGGACACGGGGGGACACGGGGGGACACGGGGGGGACACGGGGGGGACACGGGGAGGACACGGGGGGGACACGGGGGGGGACACGGGGGGGACACGGGGGGACACGGGGGGACACAGGGGGGGACACAGGGGAGACCGGGGGGCGGGGGCCGGAGGACACGGGGCAGAGGCACGCTCCCATTCAGGCAGCACGGCTCCGGGGAGGGGGGTCCAATCGGGGGAGGGGCCTGGCATTTGGCCCGGCAGCTGGGGACTGCTGTGGGTCTTTGTGCTGCCGTGACCTTTGACCCGGCACACTCTCGCTCACACCTGCCCCGGCTTACACACGCACACACGCACAAACACACACACACACACTCTGTACGTCTTTGGGACATTCCATTGAGTTGCTATAATTTCCTGGAGACTGACCTTAAAGGGCCCATTTTACACTATTTTCTGATCTACACTGTGATGTTTCTTCACCAAAAACAGACCTGGAACTGTGTTTTGTTTCAGTCACACGTTTCATGTTTGAATAACCCTTTTTTATTATTATTATTAACTAAGAGCCCAAATGAATTTAAAAAAAAAATTCTCTGGAAACACTCTCAAAAACGTGTGTGTTACCAGATCCATATCATAACTTGTACTTGATGCACTTCAAAAAACAATATAAAAATTAAATCTTAATAAACATAAAAAATAAATAAAATAAATCCTTACATTTTTCATTCTCATTGTTGTTTATTTTGATACGATTATAAACAATAAACCTTTGTGCGTTCTTTATCATTATTATTAGTTTGTGCGACCATAAACGAAAAAAAAATCCTTAAATAATAATAATAATAATAATAATAATAATAATAATAATAATAATAATAATAATATAAAAATCAAATCTTAATAAACATAAAAAATAAATAAATTAAATCTAATTGCTGTTTATTTTGTACGATCATAAACTATAATCTTTTTTGCTTTCTTTATCATTATTATTAGTTATTAATTATTAGTGTATGTATATGTGTATATGTTTATTTAAACTGAATATATGGACTGGATATCCACCTCCAAACGCTCACCTTGTGATGTCATGAAGTGATAGTTTTCAAGTTTTCAAGTTAAAGGTCAGGTGGAAGTGAGCATTTTGAACTCTTCGGTCTTCGGTCTTCATTTCTCTTGACCCTTGAATGCAGTTCATCTGGCTCATTTATTTTTGTACCAGATGCCCTTCCACATGTGCACTCTGTCGTCAAACCCAGCGGACTGTGGACTTTCGCAGCTCCCGTTTGTAAATCCATGTTTTCATTTCATTATGATTCTTTTCCCTTGTGAAGCAGAACTTAGACTGTTTATATAAATGGACAGAGCTGAACAGGAAGTGATCATGGGTACGCTTCCGGCTCCAGCGACTCTGACTTTACCTTGAAAACTGTCGCCGCTCTCTCTCATCGCCTCGTCATTTTGGTCTTAAAATGTTCGTATTAACCCGCTCTATGTGGTCCTGGGGTTTTTATTTCACTATTTTGTCCGTAAATAAATTTCTATTCCACATTCGCTCCTTTAACCGCTGGCCTCTGTGAGCTTCATTTGACTGGACGCTGTGGGTGACGTCACACTCCTTCAGTCAGAGGACACACTCCTCTCACTCTCAGGGCGGGTGGGGGTACAGGGGGGGCGTTGTGGGGTGACTCGGGGCACGCGGCCTGAGCTGACCCCTGACCCCTCCTGACCCCTCCTGACCCCGGGCGGCAGAGAGATATGTGCTGGTGTGGAGCAGCTGGAGCTGGAGCTAACGCCACCGGACCGCTGCACCTCTCTGACCCCTCTGTCCTCTCTTTGTCTCCCTCTATCTCTCTCCATCTTCCTCTCTTCCTTCCCTCTCTCCTCTTTTTGTCTCCCTCTATCTCTCTCCATCTTCCTCTCCTCCTTCCCTCTCTCCTCTTTTTGTCTCCCTCCGTCCCTCTCCCTCTTCCTTCCCTCTCTCCCTCCCTCTTGTTCTTTCTCCACCCGCCTCTCCCCTTTCTCCCCCACTTTTCCCCTACATCTTCTCTCTCTCCCTCTGCTCTGTCTCTCCTCTCTCTCTCTCCTTCCTCCCCCTCTTCCTCACCTCTCCTCTTCTCTCTCTCTCAGAGGAAGTGGACAGAGTCTGATGCAGGTTTTTATCTGGACGCTCCAGAGTCTGAGCCAAACTCTGCTGAAGTAAAACTGTCACGAGAAAAACCTCGTCCCGTCTCTGGACCAGTTAAAACGTCGTATTAAACAAGACGCCATTTTGTTGATCTCCCCCCGTTTTCAGCTCCACTGTGACACGCCCACTGTGACATTGTGACACGCCCACTGTGACATCACTTCTCCAGTTCGATGTTCTTCATGGTGACACTCGTAGGTTTGGGCAGCGTCGCGTCGTCATTTTGGTCCAAATGTAAAAAAACGCTCTGCTCTAGTGCAGCTGTCCACAGGAGGGACCACAGCCTGGTTTAGTCCTGGTTTAGTCCTGGTTTAGTCCTGGTTTAGTCCTGGTTTAGTCCTGGTTCAGTCTTGGTTTAGTCCTGGTTCAGTCTTGGTTTAGTCCTGTCACAATTAGAACAGAACGATCCACAGGGGTCAGAGGTCAGAGGTCAGAGCTATAGACACACACACAGACACTGTAGGACTGATTTAATATTTTACAGTTTGCATTAGAGGATATTTATACATATAGACATGGTTTGGTCCTGTTCTAGTCCTGGTCCAGTCTTGGTTTAGTCCTGGTTTAGTCCTGGTTCAGTCCTGGTTTAGTCCTGGTCCAGTCTTGGTTTAGCTGCACTGCTCTGAGCTGGAGGGTTGTGAGTACGATGCCCGGCCGGCGCACACCTGTTTGCTCAGAGGCAGATGGTCCCTGTGGTCCCTGGGGGGAGTCCCTGTCAGCTGAGGGGAGGGGGAGGGAGGAGAGAGTGGAGGTCTGTGCCGCAGTCGGTATAAGTGTGCGCCCTGTAACCAGATGCTCACCGGGTCAGAACTGCGTCAACAGGAACGTGAGTGCGAATGTTTAAAGGTCCGATAATATACTAAAGTTCTAATGTTGTTCCTCCTCAAAAACACCTGGAGTTGTGTTTGTTTCATTCACATGTTTGAGGAACTCTTTATTATTAGTCTGTCTACATCTCCAAAGCTCTAAACGCTCTGTTCCACCTTGTGATGTCATCAAGTGGTAGTTTTCAAGTGAACAGCTCCTTTTACCTTTAGTTCAGTAGAGATCAGCAATTCCAGGACTGAAATGATCCAAATGATTCTAGTGAAGGTGTGTGGAGTTTAAAAACACAGTGGAGCACTTCCTGTATCACCACATGATGACATCACAAGGTGGAACAGAGTGTTTTCAGTTTGAGAGAAGAACTCAAACACAACTCAACACAGAAACAACAAATGAGTGTCTCCAAAAAAACAGTGATGAAACATAAAGTGAAAGTAGTAAAGTACTATGTTTAAGTCAATATTTTAGGTATCTGTACTTTACTTAAGTACATTTTACAGTAGATACTTTTTACTTTTTACTCCACTACATTTCTGAACAGGACTGAAAAGTAAAAGTATTTTTATTATAGTCTGAGTCCTGCTGAAAAGGCTGAGGGTTTATTTTAACACGTTCATAGTTTGAGAAACACAAAACTAAAATAAAAACAAACATGAAACAAAATTCAGTTTAAATCTGTATCAAAATCACGACAATTGAAGCGTCATTAGATCTGAAAATCTGTACAAAATACTTTTACTTTTTACTCTTTAAGTACATTTTAAACATGTACTTTAATACTTTTACCTAAGTACTTCATCTGATACTTTTACTTGAGGATTTTTGTGCCCTGAGATCTGTACTTTTACTTGAGTAAGACAATGGAGTACTCCCCCCCCCCCCCCCCCCCCCCCGTGAGGCTAGAACCAACCCCCCCCCCCCCCGCCCCTCCTCTCGCCTCCCCCCGCCCGCCTCCCTCCCCCCCGCTCACCCCCCCTTTCGCCGTCCCGTTAGCGTCAGCGGCCAGGTGTTCCTCAGGGCTCCGTACTGGGCCCTCTCGTCTTGTGCCGTTGTGTCGCACAAACTGAGAGCAGCTGTCGCACCCCCCCGCCCCCCCCATTGTGGTCCATTGTGACCCCGGGACGGAGGGGGGAGGGGCCAGGGGGTGGGGGAGGGGCCAGGACAACAAAAACAGACACACTGTAAAAAAAACCCTCATATTTTGGTGTTTATTGGCAGAAGTCACAGTTATATGCAGTGTTTTGTTTATTGTTATGATAATGTTACAGATACAAGCTTTAAAGGGCCCATGTGATGCTGTTTTCTGATCTATGTTCTAATGTTCCTCCTCAAAATCAGACCTGGAGTTGTGTTTGTTTCATTCACATGTTTGAGGAACTCTTTATTATTAGTCTGTCTACATCTCCAAAGCTCCAAACGCTCTGTTCCACCTTGTGATGTCATCAAGTGATCAAGTGTTTTCAAGTGAACAGCTCCTTTTACCTTTACCAAATGATTCTAGTGAAGGTGTATGGAGTTTAAAAACACAATGGAGCACTTCCTGTATTACCACATGATGACATCACAAGGTGGATTTAACATTTAACAAATTATAACAAAATGAGAGACACACAAGCACAATTTAAGGTTTTATTTTGACCATTTGACCAGTAAATTAAGGGATATATTTTTTGTTTTCATTTCAACTGAACCTAAACCCAAAAAGTAAAATTACTGTTATTGTTGTTGTTGCCATGGTAACCAAATACTGCATCTGGTTCTCACTGTGCGGTGCTCACATCCTCCTGTCTCTGATCACATCTATGTCATTAGGAGCTTCGTTGTTGTACAGTTGTAGGGAGTATTATCTGTTACATAAAACAGGAAGTACTCAGGTAAATACTGTAAACTGAGTAAAGTTGTGCTTCCTCTTCCCACTGTGAGGAAGTTTACAGTGACAAAAGTTTTATAAAATGACAATATGAAATTATGGGAACATTTGTGTTTTGAAGTGATGGAAGAAGTACTCGATTTTGTTACTTAAGTAAAAGTACAGGTACCTGAGCAAAAAAAAAAAAAAAAAATCACCATTCAAATTCACCATTATCTTTTAAAATTACTTAATTTCATTGTCATAAAAATCCTAAAATGTACATTTACCAAACTGATCAATATTTACCGTTTGTCTGAGCGCCAAAGGTTCAGAAACAGATTCAGTTTGAATTGACGTGTTTTAGGAAAAATAGACCGAAACATGAAGGGGATAAGTAAAGTACAAATATCTAAAGTGTGTATTTAAGTACAGTACTTTTCTACTTTTACTTCGTTACATTCCACCATCGCTCTTACTTGAGTACCGCTGCTCTTTCACATTTCAAACCTGCTCAGTCATTTTCCCTGCACTTTGATGTAGATTCGCTTTGTGTTCTGTCCCTGTCCTCCACCTCTGTCCTTACGCGAGTCTCTGCGTCCCCATTGGCCCTGGGGGACCGGGAGGCGGGCCCCGGGGGGAGTGTTGGCGCCGCGCGTGGGTCCGTGCGCTCAGTTTGTGCCTAAACGGAAGAAGAGGAGCATCCCCGGCCTTTACGCGCGCTTCTCCCGCTCTCTGGAACTCGGATCTACGGAAATCTACCGAACCCTGGGACTCTACGGCTTTATTTGAGACTTTACCCGGATTTTGGCGCATTTGGCACGCGGTATCCGGACAGGGGGGCGACTGATGGAGTGAAGCCCGGTGAAGTGGAGCGGACACCGGCTGCGTCCGACTCAAGCCCGTGGTGAGTGTCGCTACATCCACACTACTCCTGGATGTTTTAACAATAATGAAAAGTTTAAAAATACATTTGCATCTAAAATTTCACTGTCCAAGAACCCGGTGTAATAAAAAGTAAAATATGAAAAGTGATATTTTTCTGTACTATAAAATTTCAGTTCGTATTTTGATTTGATCAGAATAAAAATTGGTTTGTCAAAACATTTTTCATGTAGTTTATGGAGCTGCTGTGTCAAAGTATTTCCCCTTGTGGACAAATGACATTTATGAATCTAATTTTAGGCTGGACAAACATTCATGCTTTTCATGCTGTGGTTGCGAGTTCGACTCCTCCAGCTGCAGGCAGACGATAAGCCAATGAGCAAAGCAATAAATAAAAAGTGAATATGAAAATGCACAGACGGGAGGTGAGCAGGGGCCAGACGGAGCGTCCGCAGGTCAGAGGTCACAGTGTGGGGTGGAGGGTGGGGGTCAGGTGGGTGCTGGTGTGTGTGTGTGTGTGTGTGTGTTTGTGTGTGTGTTTGGGGGGGTAGTGGAGATATGTGGGTGCTGCTCTGGAGGGCGATTACAGCAGCACCAGTTGCATGGGGGCAGCCCAGGGGGAGGAGGGGGACGTCCCCTGAGGCCTGGACCAGGACCAGGACCAGGACCAGAGCATCTGTCACCCCCCCCCCCCCCCGCTCTCTTCGGGGGGGGGGGGGGGGGGGGGGGGGGGGGAAATTCAGAGAACATTTAAAAAAAAACCACTGTCCCCACACGTCTGTGTTTTATTGTGTAATCCTGTATTGTCCTGCATTTTTGTCTCGACTTTTGTCTCGAGCAGCTCTCAGTGAAAGAGCTCAGAACCAATGATTGGAGCGTTCAAACAAATCCTTCACTGTGTGATTGGTCGAAGTGTCACAACAGCAAAACGAGCAGAAATGTCAAACATACAGTTTAAAGAAAATCTCCAGTGTCTCAATGTCCACAGGCACACGGCTCTGTCCTCTGCACGTTTTCACAAACTAAACAGTCTGTGTTTTCTAAAATAGGCTGAAGTGCGTCTGTCGGCGTCGCCGGGTTTTTTTGGGTCATTCGGCGCTGGCTCTGCCCAAACCACAAAGCTGCTCTGTGATTGGTCAGTCTCAACCTTTCACAAGTGACCGTTTCAGCTGGAGCCGAACAAGATGAAGTCCCATGAGTTTGTGACTCAAACACTGTGAGGGTTTGTGGTAAATCTAACACTCAAGAATCTCTTTTCCCCCACCCCCCTATCTCCGCCCACTGCTCTGTACTTACAGTACAGTTATTTCAGAGATTCTGACTCCAGCACTGCGCTGCCCACTGCTCCTGACGGGTGCCCCACAGACACTGAAGAATGGGTCAAATGCAGAGAAATGAATTCCCATCACAAGGGAAAATACAGGGTGCCTTACCTTACTGCTCAAATCTAAATCCAAACTTAGCTGAAATCCTGAGACCTCCTCCTGGACCTGAGACCTCCTGCTGGACCTGAGACCTCCTGCTGGACCTGAGACCTCCTCCTGGACCCGAGACCTCCTCCTGGACGCGAGACCTCCTCCTGGACCTGAGACCTCCTGCTGGACCTGAGACCTCCTCCTGGACCTGAGACCTCCTGCTGGACCTGAGACCTCCTGCTGGACCTGAGACCTCCTGCTGGACCCGAGACCTCCTCCTGGACCCGAGACCTCCTCCTGGACCCGAGACCTCCTCCTGGACCTGAGACCTCCTCCTGAACCTGAGACCTCCTGCTGGACCCGAGACCTCCTGCTGGACCAGTCTCCTTCAGTGGATGGTCCTGATTTTCAGTTTTTGGTTGATTCATTTGATTTGATTCTAAAGTTTTCCCTGCACATTTGTACGAGCAGCAAAAATCAGAATGAAGGGAGTTCTGTGGAGTTTTGGGAGTGACCGTACAGTTAAATCTGCCTTTCACTTCTGGAGAGGCGTCGTACTCCTAACACGAGTAGTGCTGGTGTCCTGTATTTGATACCTGCTCATTTGTTTTGCAAGATTCTAACAGTTTTGAGGACTTTAGCTCCAGCTCCTGTAGTGGTCTGGAGTTTGATGCGTAGGGCAGTGTGCAGAAGTGATGTGGGTCATGTGACGTCTCTTTCCTCTTTCAGGAGCACTTCCCCGTGAGACCAAACCTACTTCCTCTTTGGCTCAAACGCTGGGAAATTCCACTCACGTTAAACAGCTGCACTGACACTTTGACCTTTGACTTGCAGCTGACACATCACTGCCCTGGTTGGTGGTGACGGAGCAGAGCGGCCGCCACACATCTGCCCGTCTGCCCCAGGACAGCTGCAGGCTCATGTTCATAAACACATGAGACGATTAGAAAATAAGAGTTTTAACTTTAGGAGTCTCAGTGTTACATCTCCAGAGAGTTACAAGTACAAGTACAAGTACAGGCAGAGCTGCACCATGAGAAACAGGCGTCTGATATTAGAAAACTATGATTTTTGTTCACTTTATGACACAAAAAGTTCAGTTCGATTCAAACCAGTGTGACGGGATCACCATTTTGATTTCATTATGATTCCTGTAGAGCTCATATTGTTACTTTGTCTTGAAGAGCTAAATGAAGTCATCTGTCTCTTCAGAAAGTCCATACTTCACTGTGATTGGTCAAATCACCTGTCACTCACTCAGAGCATGACGAGGCTGGCCAATAGCAGGAGAAGGTCATGATCGTGAAGCCCTAAACCTCTCCAGCTCTAGCAGAAGAATTCTCACGATCTCTGTGAGTTCAGAACGAGAATCTCGACCCACTTCTGCCGATGCCACTGGGCTGTGTCGCCAGACCAATCACAGAGCAGCATTGTGGTGTGGGTGGAGCTAAACAAACAAAAACAAACATGGCGTACTTCAGGGTATCTGATCACAAGCACAGACGGAAGAGCTTTGTGCATTTGTGGAGGAAAGAGGTCTGAGCTTTTCTCTCAACTGGATTTAACTCGAGTTTGATTGTTCTGCTTGTTCTGCTGATATGAAGCTTCAACCAGTCAGTTTCAAGTATTACAGCTCCCAACAGGGTTGAGCTCTTTCAGTGAATCAGCTGAGATTGTGCATGAGGCAGGTTTGTAGCGGTAAAGACAGAAGCTGGGTTAAAGAAAGAGTACGATTCTGCAGGATAAATAACAATACAGAAATGAGACGGTGAAGCTGAAGCTGGTCTCTGCAGCTTCAGTTTGATCTGTGGACTTTTGGCTGTTTTTTGTTTTATATTCTCTCCTGCTCCACTCCCGCGCCCAGACTGCTGTGTCATTTGTGCTGATTCCCTCCGTGTGGGCGGTGGGCGGCTGCAGGGGCCGGTGTGGGGGTGGGGTCCCTGTGTGTGTGTTTGTGTGTGTGTGTTTGTGTGTGTGTGTGTGTGTGTGTGTGTGTGTGGGTGGGTGTGTGGCGGGTCCCAGGGGGCCCCTGTCTGTGCGGCCGCTCCGCCAAAGAACAATGGCCCCGTCAGTGTGGGACAGATTGGGAGGCAGCTGCATTGTTGAGGACGGCACGCCAGACACACTTCTCCCCCGTGACCTCTGACCCCCGACACCCATTCCCCACCCCTCCTGTGGTGCAGACTGCGTAACCCCGGCTGCTGCTGCTCTGGCATGTTTACAGCAGGTTTAAGGTCCGAGCTCAGAGCTACAGGCACCAGGACAGATCCATGCCCCCCGTGAGTGTCTTTAAAGAACACAAAACACAAAAACTCAAGAGCAGATTTAAAGCTGCACTGTGTAACTTTTCGGTTGGGGGTCCGTCACCTGCTTGTTTCTATGGATACGTCACTGCTCTGCTTCAAACGTTCCACAGTGTGACATTAAACAGCTCTACTTTACATTTATTCAATTACAGGTGGTTTTACAGCTCAAAAATCCCTAGAAAAACAGACATTCTGACTGTGAGTGAGGTCGCCTCTTCACAGATCTGACCTGTAACTTGGTCTGGTTTGGTTTCCATAAAGATGGCAGAATGAGACACTGTATTAGTAGCTCTTAATTTGCATCTGTAATGAGACATAGAAGTTATTCATTCAAACTTTTATGTCTTAAATCTGATCGTATCCAAACAGGAACACACATTTCCCATAGTGCAAAGAAAAAGGACAGACGATAAGAAATCGATATAGTGATAAAGTGACAGACCTTTACACTTCTGTGGGCAGTTTGTTTTAAATCAGACCAAAACCAGAAGACGTTTGGAAACATGTGGAAACGACTTCCTGTTGGCGATAGTTTTCTGACAAAATCTTAGAAAACTGAGAAAATGGCCCGGTTTTCTTCATCTAGATCATTGTATTCTTTTTTCCTTTTATAAACTACCTATTAATGTGTGTGTTATAAATTTGTCTAATTAAAAAAAAAAAAAAAAAAAAAGATGTCACTGTAGTGTTCCGTTAAGTTCAGCAGCTCAAAAGTTCCAGCTGCCTGTACGTGACAGAAGCTGCGATTAGAGTCCCGTCCCCCGTGTAAAGCTTTAGCAGGTTGTGAAGACGCTGCTGCTGAATCCACGGTTTTATTGTTTTATCACATGCCCAGAGTCGGGAACTCCACCGGAAACGTCATTCAACTGTTTCCAAATGTCTTTGGGTGAGCCTGAATAGAGCCTATTCTGTAAAATTGACTTTTCAGAGATTTTATCCATGTTATAGTTGTTTTCACGTTGTGTTTGGGCCGATTCATGTTTAAGACGCCTTTTGTCGATCAACTCTCGTCTTCACCTTCCCCGGTACACGCCCACTGTGACGTACGCACTTTGGTCTCCAGTTTTAGTTTCTTAAATGATGTGCAGTTATCCATAGGAGGGGCCCAAAGCATGCAGCGCTTTGTTGACGGTGATGTAGGTTTGTGGGTGGAGCCTTGTACCGGCTCGTACTGCTAATCATAAGAACCTTTCGAATAGGGCCCAGGAGAGATCGCTAGATTACTCCAACATGCATGGATGACTCTAAAACCTCTTCAGGCAGGTTTTTGATGATGATTGAAAAGTTTCAAAGTGGATTTTGCAGAATTCTCCCACTTTAAAATGGTTGAATCAGATGAAACGCTGCAGTTTTCTTACTGTTCCATGTGTCGTATTTGGGTCTTCAGTGCAGAAGAATTCCTGTTCCGTTTAGATTCATTAGATCTCTGGCTCTTCGTGTTCTTTGTGTGTACCACAGGCAGCCTGTGCTCCACAGTTTGAGAAACACTGTCCTGACCCTTTAACACTCCTTTACCCCTGTTCCAAACAGTCATTGGAAAACACTGTATGTTGGTTTGTATCATGGGTTAGACCTCAAACTCTGCTCAGACCTGTGCGGTTTATTGTAGTGTACTTGGGCAAGACACTTCTCCCCATGCCTAGTGTGACTGTGGTGTGTAACTGATGGTGGTGGTCAGAGGCTGTGGGTCGCTTAGTGCTTATCTTTTGATACAAAGGTTGGCAGTTTGAATCCCGCTTCCGACATAAACAGATAGAGGAGTCAGATCCACTGGCCCACAGTTTGACAACGCGATTCCAGCTCCCACAGATGAATGCTATTGTTGTGTCCTTTGATAAGATAAGATAAGACTTTATTGATCTCACAGAGGAGAAATTCACTTGTGACAGAAGCTCACAGTCAGGGGACAGTATAGTGCAAAAAGTTGTGAAAAATTGTGCAAACACTCAGAACAATAAGTAAATAAAAAATAAAATCACAATAAATATTAACATATTTACAACATCAGGTAGCTCTTATGTACAGGGAGTGAAAGAAATGGCAAGACACTTAACCCGCCATGCCTCCAGTGCATTGAGTTCACTGGTGTGTGTAAGTGGTTCCTTGATATAAATGGCATAGTGTCTTTTCAGGATATAAAGGACTGTTCTGGTGGTTTCTGGTCAGTCTGCCCCAGGGCACCTGTGGCTCCATCTGTAACTCACCACACAGAGCCCAGAGTGATACCGAGTAGTACTTTCAGTGTAGTACTCTGATATTATTATCATATTAACATCATTATTATCAACATTTTAAAATAATTTCAAATAAGTCTGTTCAACTGCAAACCCCCTTCCTCCCATCGCGATGTGTATTTCAGACTGTTTTACTCGGAATGCACTGATCCGATACTGGTATCGGATATTGGCTTCCAGATATCAGTTCAACTGGTGGGACATATCGATGTAATTAGACTCTTACTGGTCGTAGTCGGTCCAGAAAGTCCCATGTTTGAATTTGTATTTTCACAGAGCTGTTCTGTGGTTACTTGAGATAAATAACAGACACGTAACACATTTGGATCAGTTTTGTCTTATTTTATTTTTGTTAGGGTTAGGGTAAAATTAAATACAGTTTTCAATCTCTGCTATGGTATCGGTTGATATCAGGTATCGGCACATACCTGAAGCTTTAGTATTGATATCAGTATCGAAACAGAAAATGCTGGATCAGTGCATCTCTAGTTTTTACAGTCACACATCTGCACCAGACCCACACGTTTGATCTGCACTAATAATAAGAATATTCAAAGATGTTTTTACTGTTAAAGACCTGAGTCTGGCCCTGATAATCCCTCTGTAATGACAACAGCAGCGTCTGACTGATGATTTTGACTCTCTCTGCCCCTCCACAGCCTGAGCCCAGCCTGAGCCCAGCCTGAGCCCAGCCTGAGCCCAGCCTGAGCCCAGCCTGAGCCCAGCCTGAGCCCAGTGTTGGTGGTCCCCACAGCGGCCCTGGGGTCAGAGCTGTAACAGCTGGAGCCTGGATGAGTGAGGGGGCTGATGGGCCTGAAGGACCAGGGGGATGGGACAGGCCACATCCTGGAGCTGGAGTATCTGCATGTGCCCGGGACCCAGAGAGCACCCCAGGGAGAGTCCAGCAGAGCACCCAACGCTGCACCCAGCGGAGCACCCAGCGGAGCACCCCAGAGACCAGCCACACCCAAGGGAGCAGCGGGAGCTAGTGCAGGAACAGTGGAGGTCAGTTACAGCTGGTATCCCTGTATATCAGATGCCCTCCCATCATCCTATATCCCTTTATGTCAGATGCCCTTCTATTACACAAAGATGCCACTTTTTTCCTGGGGCCCAGTTAGGATTCATTTTATAAAGAAAGTATTTACACCATTTTCATTCATACAACATCAGCAACCACTCACACACACACACTCTCACACACTCCCACCACAGACACTGGAGGCCCACGGACACAACAACAGTATTCATCTGTGGGAGCTGGAGTCAGTGGATCTGACCGCTCAACCAATGATGTTTATGTTGAGAGCGGAATTTGAACTGCTGACCTCCGTGTCAGGGGGTCAGACGCTCAAACTGAGCCACTGTAGCACATGTAGAGTCTAAACGGTACTGTCTCTTCATGTGGTTCTTTAGGAGGCGTGTGTTGGGTTCAACTTCAGTGACAGTGAGGATGACCCAGGCTCCTCCTCCTCTGACTCCTGCTCTGACCCCAGCTTTGACCCCAGCTCTGACCCCAGCTCTGACCCCAGCTCTGACCAGCGCACTCAGGTGGACTTCGCTCTTAAGCTCGGGTATCCTGAGGAGCAGGTGCGGCAGGTGCTCAGGAAGCTGGGGCCTGGCGCTCTCACCAATGACATCCTGGGTGAGCTAGTGAAGTTTGGGACCAAGTTTGAGTCCCCGGCCCTGGCAGGGGGGTCCACCGCAGCTTTGCACCTGTCGCCCATGCACCCCTGCCCCGCCCGGTGGACAGAGGACAAGGACAACCTGCGGCCCGTGGTGATAGACGGCAGTAATGTGGCGATGAGGTGAGCGTGTTTTCAGACAGCACAAACTCAACTCAGGATACAACGTGTGTAGAAAACGGAATTAATGTCTTTATTCTTGGGTTTAAAGCTTTGGTGACCATCTCCGTGGTCATGGCAGTTAAGAAATTCAAATCAAAATATTATAATTTAGAACATGGAGTTGGGAAAGGTCCTCTCTGGGTCCTCTCAAAGTCCTGTTACTCCCCAATTTGAGTTATTTTCCGAGTTTGTGTGAGTCACGCTAGTGGTTAGTTTGATTTTATTTTCATTATTTTACTACAGAAACATACACTATATTGCCAAAAGTATTTGCTCACCCATCCACATAATCTATATCAGGTGTTCCAATCACTTCTATGGCCACAGGTGAATAAAATCAAGCATCTAGACCTGCAGACTGTTTCTACAAACATTTGTGAAAGAATGTGTCGCTCTCAGGAGCTCAGTGAATTCCAGCATGGTACTGTGATAGAACGCCACCTGTGCAACAAGTCCAGTCATGAAGTTTCCTCACTCCTAAATATTCCACAGTCAACTGTCAGTGGAATTATAACAAAGTGGAAGTGATTGGGAAAGACAGCAACTCAGCCACAAAGTGGTAGGCCACGTAAACTGACGGTGTGGAGTCAGCGGATGCTGAGGTTCATAGTACACAGAGGTCGCCAACTTTCTGCAGAGTCAATCGCTGCAGACCTCCAAACTTCATGTGGCCTTCAGATTAGCTCAACAACAGTGCATAGAGCTTCATGGAATGGGTTTCCATGGCCAAGCAGCTGCATCCAAGCCAAACATCACCAAGCGCAGTGCAAAGTGTTGGATGCAGTGGTGTAAAGCGTCACCACTGGACTCTAGAGCAGTGGAGACACGTTCTCTGGAGTGACGAATCGTGCTCCATCTGGCAATCTGATGGACGAGTCTGGATTTGGCGGTTGTCAGGAGAACGGTACTTGTCTGACTGCATTTTGCCAAGTGTAAAGTTTGGTGGAGGGGGATTATGGTGTGGGGTTGTTTTTCAGGAGCTGGACTTGGCTTCTTATTTCCAGTGAAAGGAACTCTGAATGCTTCAGCACCAAGAGATTTTGGACAATTCCCTGCTCCCAACTTTGTGGAACAGTTTGGAGATGGCCCCTTCCTCTTCAACATGAGCAACGTCCATAAAGACCTGGATAAGAGAGTTTGTTGTGGATGAACTTGACTGGCCTGAACAGAGTCCTGACCTCAACCCGATAGAACACCTTTGGGATGAATTAGAGCAGAGACTGAAAGCCAGACCTTCTCGTCCAACATCAGTGTGTGACCTCACAAATGCACTTCTGGAAGAGTGGGCAAAAACTCCCATAAACACACTCCTAAACCTTGTGGACCTTCCCAGAAGAGTTGAAGCTGTTATAGATGCAAGTTCACAAGCAAATACTTTTGGCAAAATAGTGTATTTATCTTGCATTTGTACAATTACAGCTGTTTTTTTTTTTTTTTGCCAAAAACAAAAAAACAAAAAGAATTCTTACCGTCTTTAGTAATTTTAACTTTGACATTCATTCTAATCTCCGTTTTTCTTGTAGTCATGGAAACAAGGAAGTGTTCTCGTGCCAGGGCATCCAGCTGGCTGTTGATTGGTTCCTGGAGCGTGGTCACCGTGACATCACAGTTTTTGTTCCCGCCTGGAGGAAAGAGCAGTCCCGGCCTGACGCGCCCATCTCTGGTAACACCACTTTATCTGTTCTTTTTATATTTAATAAATATATATTGATTTTTCTTTTGAAATTGGAACAAAAACAAAAAATAACCCAGATTCCAAACACAGCAGTGAGAGCCCCAAGACTGATGGGACCAGGCGAGGCAGCCATACACTGGGGGCATTGTGTAAAACAGACTTTTTTGATCTTTCTCTCATGCTCTAACTTTGTCCCTCGTCGAAAACATGCCTGAAGAGATTTTATATCTCATTCATGCATGTTTGAATAATCTAGCGATCTTGCAATAAAAGGGTACATTGCAACCTCATGTAAAAATGTTTGCACCCTCATTTCAGGCACGGAAAATAATGTCACTTAATATGAAATCCAGATGTCAGTCAGTATGGTCTGGATAGAGTTAAAACAGCTAGAAGGAACAGAGAGAGACGGGAGAAAGGAGCGAGGAGCCCAGATGTTCAGATGGACTCCTGTCTGAACACTGTCCCTGTGCCCACAGAGCAGGAGACCCTGCGGCGCCTGGAGAAGCAGAAGATCCTGGTGTTCACCCCGTCTCGGCGGGTGCAGGGCAGGCGTGTGGTCTGCTACGATGACCGCTTTATCGTTAAACTGGCGCACGAGTCCGACGGCATCATTGTCTCCAACGATAACTACCGCGACCTGGCCAATGAGAAACCGGAGTGGAAGAGGTTCATAGAGGACCGCCTCCTCATGTACTCTTTTGTCAACGACAAGTAAGACAGAACACACTACACTATACCATATTACACTATCCCGATAAAGGGACCCCAGTCTGACCTATGCTCTCACCAGGTTCATGCCTCCAGATGACCCTCTGGGGCGCCATGGACCCAGCCTGGACAACTTCCTCAGGAAAAGACCTATCATCCCAGAAAACAGAAGGCAGCCGTGTCCTTACGGTAAATCACATTTATATAAACTATTTCTAAAAAAGCTCTTGGGGGATTGTTCTCTGGATGTAGTTGTCCAAAGCTGTGGTGTAACTCACTCTGCTCGTGTCCACAGGGAAGAAATGCACGTACGGACACAAGTGTAAGTTCTACCACCCGGAGAGGGGCACCCAGCCACAGCGGGCAGTGGCAGATGAACTCCGGGCCAGTGCCAGAGTCTCTGGTGTCTCCAGAGGCTTTGTGGAGGACACCCTCTCAGGGACAAGCCAAAGTGTGCATGAGGAGGAGGGACCTGAGCCCTGGCAGAGCACCCCAAAGAAGCAGTCATGCTCCAGCCTGACAGGGTCCCTCACAGACCTGTGCGAGGAGCGCAGGAAGCTCCACTCACGCAGAGGCAGCAGCAGCAGTAGCAGCAGCAGCAGTGGATGCAGTAGTTTCTTAGGGTACCCTGCACCCCCCTCTCCTGGGAGCCTGGACAGATGGGACCTGATGGGCAGTGGCAGTAACAGTGAGGGCTTGAAGTCAGTGAGGGACCCCAGATGTGAGTCCCCTGAAGCGGGCTACAGCTCCATGGTCAAGGCCTACTCTGGCCTCAGCCTGGAAGTTCCAGACTGTCCAGAACAGTTCTCCACAGTCCCAGAACTCAGACCGGAGTCCCTGTTTTCAGACTGTAGCAGTGAAAGCAGCTCCAACATCTTCTCCCCTGATCTTTCCTCAGATTTTGGCCCGAGGGCTCATCCTGTGCCCAGGCGTGTGCCCGCATACACCGGGAGGTCTAAAGAGCACACTTCACCAGTCTATTCTCAAGACATGCCAAAACAGTACAGCTTGGAAACAAACTTCACTTTGGAAGAATCTACCTCCTTTAAAACAGGAAGTGCAGGGCACAGACTGCACAGTCCTCAGGGCCAGTCTTTGGACACCAGCAGTTCCTCTGTGAGTCACAGGTCGCTCCTGTCCATCGCTAAAGCTCCACACAGATACCACTCTGGCTTCACACTCCACAGCAGCTTTGAAGAGCTCTCCTCTGCTTTTCCTTCTCAGACAAATCACCTCGATCCTACAGTTAGTCCAGTCTCCTCTCAAGGCCATCAGAGCAGGTTTGCCTTTGAAGACCCTTCCTCTTCTCCCATCTCTTTTAGTGACCACCTCAGGCTAAACCACCACAGCCCTCAGGCGTACCATCAGCAGAGTTTTGAGTGCTTTGAGGAGCGTCCACCTTCTCTGGACCTTCATGCTTCTCATCTCCTGCACCGCTGCCCTGATCTCCACCAGCCCTCTCCACGGTATCCCCCGGGTGGACCACGCGACTTTGAGTCCAATCACGGCTACCCCAGCCCCTCTCCTCCTTACCAGGGCTTCATGCCCCGCCCCCACACCTACACGTCGCCAAAAGGGTATCCAGGGGACTTCCACAGTGTCCCACCAAAGACGCCCCACATGTCCTCCCCACTCCCCCACCAGCTGAGCCCGCACCAGGGCTACAGCAGGAGGACTCAGCCCTGGGAGAAGGTTTCTGCTCCAGACTGTAACACGTATAACTCGCCCCTGCCCAGTGCGAGGTTCAGCCCCAAGGATCCACCACCGGCCGCCTGGGACATGCACAACCAGCAGCCGTACAAACCATACCACCTCTTTGGCAAAAACCTGGAGGGGACGTGGAGCTCAGCATGGGGTGCGGTGTCCTCCCCTCAGGGGCCGCCGAAGCCCCCGGAGCCCCCCACGTTGGGCCAGTATCGAGATGTGAGAGAGAAGCTGTTCTTAAACCTGTGTGGGATTTTTCCTGCCGATCTTGTCCGCCTCGCCATGGCAACAAACCCTCACATGTTGGATGCCCAGGAGCTTGCGGCGGCCATCTTGTTGGCCAAATCGCAGTGTCTCACATAAGAAAAATCTCTACCTCCCAAAATGGAGAATGAGAAGCACAAATGTGAAAGCCATTGCTGTACTAAAGATGTGTTTTAAATGAAACCACTGAAAACAGAAGTGATAGGCTGCGTTCACGTGACATCACAATATTCCAGTAACCCTATTGGACTGTTAAGTGTGATGTCACTTCCAGATCCACAGCACATCAGCTGATTGAAAATATTGAACACGTTTACATTTGTGGTGTTAAAAAGGATTTAGGTTTAACTCTAAATAGGTTTTAAATGTGACAGCTTCTTACCTCAAACTTGTACACTTTCTAAAATAAGATCGCAGTGACAAGAAGTAAAATGTACACACTGGTAATCCTATATTATGATAGATTATTACTACAGTATTTACGTATTTGATACAGTTTGTGGTTAAACAGTTTTGAAAGGAAACTCTCTTGTTTGACGAAACAAAAAGAAAGGTAGAAATCAGCTGTGAAGTTTCTGGTTGGACCCGGACTTGACATCATCACTTAAACCCGTATCTTAAACTGGTGCGAGTCTCAGGTGGAGTTTTGTCTGTCAGATGCAGATGTGTGACCGATGTGTGACCGATGTGTGACCGATGTGTGACCGATGTGTGACCTGGTTCAAGGTTCATGTCTCTGCTAAAAACTGGCAAAGTTCAACAACTGTGAAATTATTTTTTTTCCCACAAAAGCCTCAGAAAGTGGTGCCATTATTAAAGGACTTAACGCCATAAGATGAATATGGCAAGTTTAGTTTGTGGACTCAGTCCTTAAAGGCACTGTGTAACTTTTCTGGTAGAGCGTCCACAACCTGTACTTGTCTCTATGGAGATTTTATTGCATTGCGTAGAGTCTTTAACTTGGCCTGGTGTGGCAATAGACATGATACTCAAGTATTTTTTGCAAGTTTTTTTTGCAAATCACCTGCATTTGAATAAAAGTTAGTATTTCTTTGCCTGGAATGTTTCACAGTATGGCATTAACTCTATCTCAGTGAAGACACCCCCTCCAGAAAAGTTACACAGTTCACCTTTTAGCAACGTTTCTGTTTTGGAGATTTATTTCAGAAATCGTGAATCCCCCAGAGTTACACAGGTCTGTTCATTTCCAGTACTGACTAGACTCAACAACTCACTGTTTTACAACAAAAATCTGGGTTCTAACAATATTAATTTGCGCCGCCTCCACCTGCATTAAATAATATTTGTTTCTAGAATGTTGTGACGGCACCTGAAGCCCAGCCTATACGCCTGCTTGAGCACTTCAGACAAGGAAATGATAAAGTTAAATTATATTCTAAGTCTCTCTCTTAAATGAAGAGAAGACGTGTTTAGGGCGTGCATCAGGTATAAATCTTTTATGTTTAATTTATTTAAGTTATTTCATGTGTGTTTTTAATTTTTGTATTTTGCACTTTTGGTTATTTTCATAGTCAATCAAGCAGCTGGATGTTTTTGTTGGTCCACGCAAAAATTCCGAAGCATCAGTTAAATGGAGGAATCCAGTTCAAGAGATCTTGTATTATTTATGATTTATTTTATGTTTAATAATGTCTTTTATTTTGTGAATGCGTGTTTTAAGTGAGACACAGGGTTTTGTTTTGTTTTAGTTTTGATTGTGAGAAGCTGCACATTTGGGTGGATCAGTGGCAGTGAAAAGCATTTCGACGATTAAATGAACTTAAAGAGGGGGTATTGTCCAAAATGTACCTGTTATAACGGTGTTGCTTCACCTAAAACCTGCCTGAAGAGCTTTGAGAGTTGTCCATGCATGTTTGAGCAATCTAGCGATCTCTCCTGGGCCCTATTCAAACCCTCTTTACGGTCACCACACGACAGTTCTCCATAAATATACAAAAACATGATACAAAACTGTTGGACGAACCTGATGTGATGTGCAGGAGTTTCATCAGTGGGACGCACGCGGACTGTGTTGAGATGGCGCTCTGAAGGGAGATGGACTTAGCACAGGGAGCAAAGGGAGGGGAGACTCAAGAGCCTCAAAAACAACTCGTGAATATGTTGTTTTGGGTGAATATAGTATTTTCAAAACAATACAAGGAACATGGTGACTTAAATATGTGATGTGTTACAGTAAATACCCCAGAGAAGTAAATACCCCACAGAGGTGTAATACCCCCTCTTTAAGCACAATGTTTATACACAGTGGGAATTTGAAGATAAAAATGATGAAATGTTGCTTAAATGTCTGTAATTTCTTAAATACTTTTAGTGAATCTGTATCAAATGTTTGACAGTAAAACCGAAGGCACTTGGAGCCAATTCTCTGAACAGTCTGAATATTTTTAGTATTCACATATCACCATGAGGCCGGGTGTCCACATACCCTTGGTTCTTGTTGATACAAATTGTATCTTATTAACATTTGTATGAAATTATTTTTATGAGAATATTTAATGTGAACTTTATTTATCTTTGTGAACTTTTCTAATGAGGTATTTTTCCTTAAAGGTCCTACATTACGCAAAACTGTCTCCTGTAGCTTTAAGTCGTTCTAATGTTTCCTCCTCACAAACACACCTGGAGTTGTGTTTGTTTCATTCACATGTTTGAGGAACTCTTTATTATTAGTCTGTCTACATCTCCAAAGCTCCAAACGCTCAGTTCCACCTTGTGATGTCATGAAGTGGTAGTTTTCAAGTGAACAGCTCCTTTTACCTTTAGTTCAGTAGAGATTGATTCCAGGGTTGAAATGATCCAAATGATTCTAGAGGTGTGTGGAGTTAAAAAAAAATGTATTACCACATGACATCACAAAATGGAACAGAGTGTTTTCTGTTTCAGAAAAGAACTAAACATGTGTGAACGAAACAAAACACAACTCCAGGTGTGTTTGTGATGAGGAAACATTAGAACACATCAGAAAACAGTGTAATATGGGCCCTTTAAGTGAACGGGGCTTTCCTTGTGATAATTATAAGTGTTGTATCTGAATGACCTGTGCCTGTGCTTTACAACATATCGCCTCACTTGAGAAGTCTGTCCTTTATTTATGGGCAAAGTCTATTTTTCTATATTTCTATACCGAGTTCTGTGAGGTCAGCTGTTTAATGCGCTTTGAGAAGACTTGAATGAAAAGTGACCAAACCTGCTGTAGTGTTCAGATGTAAACGTGCTTTAAGTCCGGACAGACCCTCCTCCTCCTCCGCCTGGGTCCAAAGGGTGGACCGGCCTCCTCTGCCTAGGGCCAAAGGGTGGAGGGCCTGTGGTGTCTGTACATGTAGTCTCTGAAAACCTGTGTTCTTCAAAAAATTGCACATTTTTAATAAACTGCAAAAAAGCTTGTTGTTTGTACAGTTTTGTGCGTTTTTTAATACCTGGTCTTTTCCGTATATTGAGAAAATTACTAGAAAACTGCCCTTTGTATCATCATTTTCCCCATTTTCTATTTTGAGATCACAAGCTCCAAACGCTCTGTTCCACCTTGTGATGTCATGAAGCGGGAGTTTTTAAGTGAACAGCTGCCATGACGTACTTTTTCCATTTTGACATTAGGAAAAGAAAGAATTGATTTTTATTTTCCATTCAAAAAGCAGAAGAAGTTTTAAGGTAGGAGGCACTGGCGGATTCTTCTCCTTTTCTATTTCAATATAAAACAAAAACACAAAACTAAGCGACCGTTAAAAACATTGAAACAGCTTTAATGTTTTATACACAGTTCATTATCAGTCCCCACAGTACGAAAAAGAAAATAAGAAAATGAATTCACGTCTTTACCTGCGTCTCCTCTCCTCTCTGTTCCTGTCTCTGTTCTCCTTGTTACGCTCCGTCTCCCTGGTGTCCTCCATGTCCCTGTCTCTGTCCCTGTCTTTACTCCTGTCTGGGTCCCTGTCTCTGTCTTTTCGCCTGTCCTCCGTGTTCCTGCGATCATCCTTCTGTCTGTTGGGCTCCTCTTGTTCTTCTCGTCTGCTCCACCTCCTGTCCTCGGTGTCTTTGTCGTCCCTCTCGTTTCTCATCCTCTCCTCCCTCCCTCTCCTCTCGTCTCTCTCTTCTCTTTCCTCCCAGTCTTGTCTCCCTCTCCTCTCGTCTCTCTCCTCCCTCCCTCTCCTGTCATCTCTCCCTCTTCTCTCATCTCTTTCCTCTCTCTCCTCTCTCCCTCTTCTCTCATCTCTTTCCTCTCTCTCCTCTCTCCCTCTTCTCTCATCTCTTTCCTCTCTCTCCTCTCTCCCTCTTCTCTCATCTCTTTCCTCTCTCTCCTCCCTCCCTCTCCTCTCCTCTCTTTCCTCTCTTGGGTCTTTTGTTCTTCGTTCATCTCTCTTTTTGGCTTTGTCCCCCCGGTCAGTCTTAACGTCTTTTTCAACATGTTCTTTCTTCTTCGTGGGCTGTTTTCGTTTCTTCTTCTTTTTGTGTTTCTCGTCTGAATCTGTAATGAACATAAGAAAATGAAAAAAGTTTTTATCTTTCACTATTTTGTCCGTAAATAAACTCCTGTTCTCATGAGCTTCATTTGAGTGGAGCCGAGCGCTGTGGGGGACGTCACAGTCAGAACACTTCTTCACACAGTCTGAGCCTTTTATAAAACCAGAGATTTGTGAGAGTTGAACCTGAGGAGCTGCTGCTGGAGGAGGAGTCAGAAGAATCGGAGGAGGAGTCAGAGGAGGAGGAGTCAGAGGACGAAGAGGAGGAGGAGTCAGAATCCGAAGACTCCACTTCCTGGTTCTGGGTCATGATCATTTTAGGAGCGTTCTTCAGATGTTCCCTGAGCTCATCCCTGGAACACACAAACACAGCGGTCAAAAGCAGAGAATTAGAAGAAATAAACAAACAATAAAATAAAATCACACATAAAGAGCAAACATCTGATTTCTTTCCGACTGTGGTGCCTCTGATTACTCACGTCATGCTCATTACCTATTTGGAAAGCGGCGCTAGCAGGTTACACATACATTTACAGATACTAGACCATCTCAAATAATTACAATATCATGAAAAAGTTCTGTTTTTTGTCACTCATTTCAGAAAATCAAATCCAGAAATCCATCCATCTATTTTCTTCAGCTTTATCCGCAAACCCAGAGATACATACATGTATTAAATTATATTATACAGACTCATGACAGAGGGAAAAATGTCAAGAGTTTATTTCTTGAACTACTACTACTACTACTACTACTACTACTACTACTACGACTACGACTACGACTACGACTACGACTACGACTACAACTACTGCTGTTACTACTGCTGCTGCTGCTGCTACTGCAGCCACTACAGCTACTACTACTTATTAATACTATACTACTCCTACTACTCCTACTCACGTGAGTCCGCCGAGGCCGATGGAGGTGAAGAAGTTGATGGCGAAGCGAGTGTTTCTGGGATTGTCTCGTGGAAACAGACCCTCAAAGAATGGCTGCAGGGTCCTGGAAGATCACAGCACAGAGGTGAGGTTATAGGGACCGTCCTCTCAGAGTACAAAATCAAACAGGTGGAGAGAGTTTGGGGTTCTTACAGGTCTTTGAGCCTCTGGTTGAGTTTGGGCAGCCCCATGAACGCACACAGCTCCTGGAACAGGATCTTCACAAAGATCCTGCTGGAGGACGTGGTGGTCTCCTCACTCATCTTAATGCACTCCAGCACCTGAGCAGCAAAAAACAACTCCATTTAAAACCTGCTCCCCCTGACCCATTATGACCCACATTATGACCCACATTATGACCCACTCTGTCTACTCTCAGATTTTCACTAAGAACAATATTTAAAATGATGACATTAACATGAGTATATTATAGAGATTTTACTAAAATGTTGCCTATTTTCTCCCTTTTTAAATGTCAAACACTTCCTGGTTGGACTCAGTAGATGAAGAGGGTTTGTTATTAGACTAATATAAAAATATGAAAACACCTTTATTTTGTTAAACACCTTCCTTTCACATAAATGGCAAATACTGACCAGAGGTACCACCAAACCTTTCATATGCACGGTGAATATGTGTGTAAAATCCCTCAGTCGTCCAGGTAGAATTCACGGCAAAAAGAGAAATTTGTCAACTGGACAGAGTTGGTCAAATACGTTTCTCAGCTCATTCAAGCTGCTTCATCAGTTCTGGTCAGACGCTGGTGGACACTGCTTTATATCTGCCTGAAGGGGGCGCTAACTACAATGAATTGGATTCTCTTTCTTGATAAACCAGTTCTTTTCAGTTGTTTGGTCACATTGTACGTGATGGAGTCTGTGCTACATATAATGGGTCTGAGTGGTACTCCTTGCTGCCTGTGGAGTTCCTCTCCCACTGCTCCACAGTAATTTTTAATGCACACTCTGTTTTGCACTGTAACTAATGACACGGCTGCTTAAGTGACCCCATTTGAGCTTCAACACGCTACACATTGTGTGTTTTACTTATTTGTATTATATACAAACCTATCGTACTTGTTGCTATGTGCGTATGTTATGTTTTGTCATGTTTATTGTCATGTCTATAAGATGTTAAATGTTCACTGTGGGCCTAGGGGGCGCTGCAATTTCAAATCCTGTGTGTGCAACCTGTGCATATGGTTTTTGACAATAAAGCTGACTTTGAACTTTGAACTTGTTTGATGGAGTCACCAGGGTACAGTCTGTAATATAGCTGTCGATCAATGACTTCTTCCTTCTCCAGCTTCTGCAGGTAATCAATGATCTTCTTTTTGTACACATTGGTGGGGTCCCGTTTTAGTAATTCGTAGGTTGTTGTGTCACTGAGTAGGCTGTTCACCTTAGCCTCATAATCAGCTGAGTTCAGGATCACAGTGCATCTCCCTTTGTCAGCTGGGAGGATGTTGATGCTGTGGTCCTTCTCCAGAGCAGCGATGGCCTTCCTTTCCTCCGGTGTTACATTGGAGGGTGGAGGTTTGGCATTGCTCAGTCCTTTGGAAAGTACTTCTTTCTCTGCCTGAGTGAGCACCCGGTTGGAAAGATTTTTCACCCAGCGTTCTTTGTGCAACGATTGGCTCGGTTTATCCTCCTTCCTTTTGTCACTCCGATCCTTGGGGTTAGTTTGATGGTGATTTTTGAGTTGCATAAACTTCCTCATGTGGCGCGCTTTAGTTTTGTTGTGTTGTCTCAACTGACCCGTGGCTATGAAGTCGTTGATCCTTTGAAACATTTCTTTTGGGACTTAAAAAAGTTATCCCGTTTTGTAAGCTGTCTATTTCAAATTTTAAGTTTTCAATGTCATAATTGAGACGGCTGATTCTAAGGCTGAGCATCCCTCTCAGGTAACACTGGGTTAACCTGGCTGCCCTATGCCCTGGTCCTGCCCTATGCCCTGGTGAACAGTGTAGAAGAGGTTTCAGAGGAAGGATCGTTTCCACACTGGACCCCTCCTGGACGAATGAGGCATTACACCGTCTCATTTTGTTTTTAGATTTAATCCGGTCAGTTCTGTCTTTGTGTTCAGAAATGTTTAAGTGAACTGGTTATCAAGTGTTGCCATAAACGAGTACGAGTATGAGTGTGCATGTGAGTGTGCATGTGAGTGTGCACGTACGCTCCACGGCACAGAGTCGGTGTAGAGCAGGTGGGCGAAGAGCCGGGCCACGTTCCTCAGTTTGTTTGTCTCCAGGCGGTGGATAGTTTCGTATTGTTCTGCAAAGATGGCCTCAAAGCTCTCCATGTAGTCCTTCTTCAGGAGACAGAACCTCTGCACACACACACGCGCACACACGCGCACACACGCACACACGTGCACACGCACACACACAGAGTTAGCCTGGTGAAGCTAGCCTCCACACTGCTCTAAATGAGGCTGTCCACATGAGAACTTCAGTTCTTACCCCGGCCAACAGCCCGAAGAACTTCTCATAGGTCCTCTGCTGAGCGCAGCAGTCCAGCACCATGTTACACAGCTCCTTCTGCTCAAAACAACACACTTTTAACACTGTTATATTTGTTTCTCTTCTCATTTATACTCTCTGTTGTATTTAGCATGATTCGTGCCTAGTTCAGTTTTCATTTGTTCAGTTGTTTTAGAATCACATACAGTCTTGCATACAAATACTGCGATTTAAAATCGCAATATAATGCTCCTTGGGCATTATAAAGTATAATTACTGTATAAAGTCTTCTTTAAGACATTTTGCTGTTAGAATAGGCTAAATTAAATGTATTTTTGGGTTAGGTGCAGCCCAGTATCACAGCAGTGGCCTCAGAGCTCCACAATCTTTTTGATCAGATAAAAACAAACTATAAAACCATCCATTACCGTCTGACTGTCAGGAAAGTCCATCTTGATGAGTTTATGGGCACACTCCTCAAAGTCCAGGCTGGAGGAGACATCATATTACATCACATTAGATGACATCACATGAGTGCAGACCAGAGCAGGGGCACAGAGACAGAGACAGAGACAGAGACAGAGAAAGACAGACAGAGACAAACAGAGACAGAGACAGAGACAGACAGACAGAGACAGAGACAGAGACAGAGAGACAGAGACAGAGACAGAGAGAGACAGAGAGAGACAGAAAGACAGACAGAGACAGAGACAGAGACAGACAGACAGAGACAGACAGAGAGGTGGCGGTACCTGGACTGGATGGCCAGGTAGATGGTCCTCCTAAAGGCCACCAGGTTCACCTCGGTCTGGTCAAAAATGGTCACCTTCTCTCCTGGAACAAATAACACATGGATTTACTAATAATAATAATCTAGTATTGTAGTCACAGCTGCCCTGGGTCAGACTGATGGAAGTGAGGCTGCCAATCCGTGTCACCATCACTAACACACCACATTACTACTAGGCAATGTGTGTGAAATGTCTTGCCTAAGGACACAACAACAGTTTTTGTCACTGGTGCCCCACTGTGACAGCTGCTGGTATTTAAGCACTAAAGGCCCTGTACGGCTTAGCTTCTGAGATCCTCGACCAGGAGGTTTGGCCACAGATGTTTAGTTTAATAAAAACTTAACTTTGTGTTTTAAACTGAAGATATTGGATAGACTGAACACACAGATTTGGTTTCACAGAGACTTGTAGAGAGTGCATGCCCCCTGCTAGCACCAGTGGGTGAGTGTAGTTTTATATTATTGCAGTTTTTTCAGTGGTGGTTAATGCCCAAAAACAATAGAAAAGAAAAATAAAACCAGCTCCATAGTGTTTATCAGTGCTGTGCCCACCTTCTGCGTCCTCCCCCTCCTCGTTCTCCTCTTCATCGTCATCTTCATCACTGCCATCTGCATCATCGCCAGAGTCACTGCTGCCCTCGTCCAGAATATCTGAACACAACCAAAGGTTATTTTCTTAAACTGTCCATAAACACAGCTAAAACACATTCATAGAAAAACTCAAAGGTCTCAGTTTAACAGGAGGACTGGTCACATGGTCATCAGATCCTGAGTAACTGTCCTCAGGACAAAAGGGTTTAAGCTGATTGGTCAGACAGGAGCAGAGGCCTCACCTCTCTTCAGGGTCTTGTACTTCTCTTCATTCTCCAGGAAGTCCGGGTCCAATTTGAACACATCTGAAAACACAAAGGGTAAATCTGAACACAGAAGTGGTTGTGTTTCTAATTCTGACCTGGTTTGGTGGAGAGTACCTGAGGTCAGTATTTATCGTTTTACATCAGCAGCAAGTTCTAAAACAGAAAACCTCTGTCTATGTCATTATTATGGAAAATTTTAAATATAATAATTTAACAATGGTGCATTATACCGCCACCTTCTGGGCTGTTTTTGTATTTGTACCTCGCAAATACGTGACAGTGTTAAAATAAAAAATAAAGTCCCTGAATATTCCAGTGTTCCCTTTTACACCAGTGTCTTTATAGAGTTCATTGTAAAACCCCTTCTGAGCATGTGGTCTAAATCTTCAACAGTGAGACTCGAACAAATGACGCCAATATGAAGAGTTTTGTATTAAATCACTCGTTTATAATGTATGCTTAAGAGTGCAGACGATATCGATATATTCGGTTTGCTTCTTGGTCTGTTTTCCAAACCCAAATAACGCACATTTTATTTCAGTATAATTTTCTCTTTCATTTATAAATATTTCTCATTTATAAATATAAACTCATTGACTCAAATGTCTAAATTACAACATTTTTATTTCTAAATAAACCCAAATAAACGTGCAACTAAACTTGTCTGGTGCGTTGGTGTTTGGTGTGTTTGGTGTTTGGTGTTGTTAGGGCGAAAAGAAGATAGAAGGGAGCAGTTTGGGACAGGCCCCTAAGTTGTTGTGCAGAGTGAATTCTTACTGAGCACGTCCTCGGTGTTGTAGTCGTCCTCCAGGGGCATCATGTGGGTGAACTGGTCCTCTTCGTCCACCAGGTCCAGCCCCTCGGGAATCACCGGATGGTCTTTAAACCCGTCCTTCCTGATGGCGAACATGACCTCGATCATGTACTGCACGCGCTTGTCTATGGCCGACTCGTGAAGAACGTTCCTCAGACGCTCGAAGATGGCTGCAGCACGAGAGAGACATGGAGCTAGTGTCATTTCAGAAGATCTAACTTCACTCATGTCTACCTCACCCACAGACTGTTTACAGAAGTGGACTGAGGGAGTGTCACCCACAGTGTTCAGCTCCAGTCAAATGAAGCTCACAAGGCTAGCAGTTATAGGAGTGAATCTGTGTGTGGTTTTGGGGGCAGGTTTGACAGTGTGTAGTGGTGTTGGGGCAGGTTAGAGGGTGTGAGGTGGTGTTAGGGGAGGTTGGAGGGTGTGAGGTAGTGTTGGTTGGTGTTGGAGTTCGTACCGTTGATGCCTCGTGGAGACACCTCTGTGAGCTTCAGGCCGCACTCTTTGAGGAAGGCGATGGCCACCTCCACACTGTCGTCTGTGGGACGCTCCAGAAGAAGAGTCAGCATCTCCAGACACAATACCTCATGGGCCTGAGCAGAGAGAGGGAAGAAGAGGAGGAGGAGGAGAGGAGGAGGAGTGGGTGAGAGGAGAGGAGAGGAGAGGAGGGAGAGAGGTGTAAGTTGAGATAAGTTAACTCCTCAAAGCATTTTCTAAACCCGAACTTTAACCAAACTCTAACCTAAGAAGTGCAGCACGTGCAGCTCAAAGGACACAAATAATTGTGAGAAATAATAACAAGTCTTTATTTATAAAGCACTTTTAAAAACAAGATTTACTAAGTGCTGTACAAGCTGCAAAGAACAATAAAAATAGCATTGAGAAAGCAAAAAAACAGACAATGATGCAAACAATTCAATTAATTATAATAAATAAGTTAATAAAATAGAATAAAAATAAATAAGGAATAAACTCAAGCTAAAACCAGCTAAAGGGAAGGCCAACCGATAAAAATTAGTTTTAAGAAGTGATTTAAAAGATGATACTGATGGTGCAAGCCTTATCTCCTCAGGACTGAAAAGGCTCCATCACCTTTAGTCCGGAACCTGGACTTCGGAACAGCTAATAAATGAGCTGATTGTTTTTCCCGTATCCATGGAAAAGGAGTAAGAGGTTAGCTAAGGAGCTAACTATAGACAATGGGATGCTACAGGCTTTTTACACCATATGTAGCAGCAAATGTGGCAGATGACCTTCCAGAGGAAATAATTTAAGGGACCATTTCAACACTAACCGAAACACCAGAGCGAGTAAGAGCGAGGCCTTTCCTGTTGTGTTCACCTGGCGCCCTGAGTGACTGAGACACAGAGGCCACTGAAACATGCAGTGGAAATGTAAAGGATCTCTCTCCAAACTCTAAAAATAACTTAAATCCTGACCTTAACCTAAACCTAAACCATTCCAACCAGGAAGTACAATTATGAATCTTAAATCTTAAATGAGTCTAACCTGCCATAAAGGGACTTACCACGTTCTGGTTGATCAGATGAGCCACAAACTTGGAGGCTGTGAGGCACTGTTGCTGAAAGAACAAAGAATAATTTAATTTAAATAGGGAAATAAAAATGTAATCGTATGAACCCAGATCTTTTAAGGAGCTGTACTTTGAGGTTTCGTCTGTAGCTCTTCCTGAAGTTGAGGATGAGGCGTTTGAGGATGAGTTCTCCAATCTGAGGGAACTTGGAGTTTATGATAGCGACCACAGCGGCGTAAACGTGGGTGAAGATGGGAGACGCTGCCTGGGCCTGTAGCACTGAGCGAGCGAGGAGACCCCTGAGGAGGAAGAGGAGAAGGTCTGAGAAGATACAAGATCAAGATACAAGGTCACCAAAGAGAGAGGGGGGAGAGAGGGGAAGAAAAGAAGGAGAGCGAAGGGAGAGAGGAAGCCAGAAGACTCCTGAGGAGGAAGAGGAGAAGGTCAGAGAAGATACAAGACCACCAAAGAGAGAGGCGAAGAGGAGGAAGAGAGAAGAAGGAAGAAAAGGAGGGAGGAGGGAGAGAGCCAGAAGACCAGAGGAAGAGATGAAGAAGAGGAGGGAGACAGGAGGAGTGAGTGAGCCAGAAGAACCTGAGGAGGAAGAGGTCAGAGAAGATACAAGACCACCAAAGAGAGAGGAGGAAGAGGAGGTCAGAGAAGAGACCAAAACAGGTCCAGAGCTGAGAATCAAAAGAGTGCGTAATATATATATATATATATATATATATATATATATATATATATATATATATATATATATATATATATATATATATATATATATATATAGGCCATTTAAATACATTGAATTATATTACATTACTCCATTTTCTGATCTCTGTTAGAACATTTTAAGACCAAAATTCTGAGGCTCACAGAGGGGAGGCTTCATGTTTGGAACGTTGTGGCTAGCGGGTTAGCTCTGTCCATTTATATAAACACTCTGATTCTTTTAATAGACTAGACCCACCTGCCCCGCACGATGTTCTCCTGCAGAAGCTCTTGGATGATGTTCACGATGTTGGACACGTTCACTTTGTTGATGAGACCGTTGATGGATTTCTTCAGGGCCTCCCAGCTCATCCTCTGATAGGCCAGACTGCACAGAGGGAGGAAACAGTCATTGGATTTTTATAAGAACATACAGATTCTGCTTTTTCAGTTCCGATACCAAAGACTAGGCCTCTACCAATAATCAATAAATCAATTAATCGCATGATAACTTAACGAGCTCGATAACTTTTCCAGCTGCGATCATTTCTATTTGCACGCTGATGTGTATCTGCTCTGGTCTGTGATCTGCTGCTGCATGAGCTGGAGTCTGGTGAGGGGGTGTGTGTTGTTATCTGTTGTGTTTTGTATGTTGTGTGTTTCCGTGTTGTGTTGTGTTGTGTGTATTGTGTGTTTGCATGTTGTGTGTATTGTATGTGTGTGTGTTATCTGTTGCGTGCTGTGTACCTGCTCTTGTCTGTGATTTGCTGCTGCATGAGCCGGAGTTTGGCAGGGGGGATGTAGGCTCCCCCGGTGCGGGTGAGGATGGGGTCCAGCTCCTCTTTCCTCTTCTTCACTGGAGGCTCCTGTTCTGCTGCTGCGGGAGAGGACGAGCGGCCCCGCCCCCTCCCGTCCGACTCCGGCACCCGATTGGCTCCTCGTCTGTCGTAGTGGTCACCACGCCGATCTCTGAGGGAGGAAACAAAAGGGGTTGTATGTAAATATGAAAATACACTGGAAATAACATGTTTCTGTTTGCAATTTAAACACAGTTTGAGCTGCTAATCAAGTACCGTATTTTCCGGACTATAAGCCGCTACTTTTTTCTCACACTTTGAACCCTGCGGCTTATACACCGATGCGGCTCATATATGGACGGATTATTCGTCTATGAACACAGCGGATGCGCGCGCAGCTTGAGTGCAGAAAGCGCCGCTGTCTGTGCGGTGAACATGGGTTAGGGTTAGTTAGAACACTCGCTAGCGCTGTTGTCAGCACTAAAACAGTTTATCGCTGCGTGATAAAATAAGTTCTGCTGCTAAATGAACATTAGTGAGTGGGATACGTCTTAATGACCCGTATGTGTTAAATGCAGGTGAGGCGTAAATGACGAGACGAAACGTCTCAAACTTCAGTAGCTGGACATCCGCTCATACATGATCGATACAACTAACCCCGACCCCCGGGAGAGCCTGAAATCCTGTTGAAATCCTACAAGACACTGACATGATACAAGACACTGACATGATACAAGACACTGACATGATACAAGACACTGACATGATCCCAGACAGGACAGCGGCTCTTTCTGCTCGAGACATGCGCTGTAGAGCGCCAAGTGACGGGGCGCAAGAGCGAAACAGACAGGTGAAGAGATGATGTGCTGAGGAAGATGCTCGTCTGATTTTGTTTTGAACAGTTATTTTGTGCTTCATGCACACACCCTCCTCATGGAAAACAGACGAAGAAATGCATATGATGCAGCTTTGAAGTTAAAGACAATTGATCTGACTGTCAAAGGAAACAGAGCTGCTGCACGTGAGCGCGGCATCGATGAGTCGATGGTGAGACGTTGGCGACGGCAGCGTGACAAACTGACTCAATGCAAAAAGACGACAAAAGCTTTAGAGGCAATACAAGCAGATGCTCGGAACTTGAAAACTTCTTGAAGACGTGGACACCTGCGGCTTATAGACAGGTGCGGCCTATATATGTACAAAAATAAAATTCTTTGAAAATTTAGTTGATGCGGCTTATATTCAGGTGCGCTCAATAGTCCGGAATTCACGGTAATTTAGAAAATAAATTCAATTAAATATACCAGAACACCTTTTTGTTTACAAAAGTACGTCTTTCTGTCTCGGTGCTAATGCCAATACCAATTTTGGAGCATAATAAATATTTAAATAACTTTACAAAAACAGAAAATAAGAAATACGGATCTAATTTAATTTTCATTGAAAGTTTTCTATGGAAGACAATGTGTTCCGTCAGATTTTGAATTTTAAATATCGCTGAATTTCTCACTTTGAATTTTTTAAAAAGATGTTTGAATTATTTTATTTCTGGATTTTAGTTGCTTTAGTGTACATTTTCAATGTTTCAAATTCAGAATAAAAACGGGAGAGCTTCATTCGAGCTGTGGTGACGTCGCACTCGCGTAGTTTTTATACAGCCTATGATCTTTGTTGCAAATTTTTTTTCACTGCGAATTTTACACTTTTGAATTTTGACTGCTGAATTTGAGGGCTTGAAAATATTTGTGCTGAATATTGAAAAGGTGATTTATAAAGAGTTAAAAAATTCAAAGTGAGAAATTCAACAGCATTTAAAATTCTCAATCTGATTAAACAAATTATCTTACATAGTTATTAAAAACTGGTCAACATTTAGTATGAAAATGTAGATAAAATATGACACATTTAACCTGAGTGGCCCTGGTCTGTGCAAATGAATTCAAAGAGGGACAATTATCTTTGTGATGGTCAGAAGAATGTGAGAGTTACCGTCCATCCCGTCCTCGGTCAAAGCGCTCCCGATCTCTGTTCCTCTCTCTGGATCTGGAACGCTCCCGTCTGCCCCTCCCCCTGTCTCTGGACCTGTCTCTGGACCTGTCTCTGGACCTGTCCCTGGACCTGTCCGTGGACCTGTCCCTCCTCCCTCTCCTCCTGTCTGCGTCTCTGGACCTGTCTCCCTCTCCAGATCTGGACCGGTCTCTGGATCTGGATCTGTCCCTGTTCAAGTGGTCTTCTCTCTCTGGGATTTGGTCTAGCTCTTCAGATCTGGACTGGTCTGGGTCTGAGTCTTTGGTTTGGTCCCGGTCTGGTTCTGGCTCTCTGGACACGGATCTGGATCTGGAGCGGTCTTTTTCTGTAGAGCCAGGTCTGTCCTGTTCTTGGGATGTGGACATGGGTCTCTGAAACAGAAAACCAAAGCTGATTTTAAAAACGTGTTGAGTTTTTAACACATTTGTACCACAGGTTTCATTTCCAGCTAAAGTGCAAAGGAGGAAAAGTATTACTATTATTATTATTTGAATAATTTATTTTTTAAGGTCCAGTATTACGCAAAATCGACTCTGGTGAGCTTTAAGTCATGTTCTAATTAGTGCTGTCAAAAATATCGAGCTATAACGCCATTAATTTTTTTATCACGAGATTAACGTGACCAAGTGAACTTGTTTTTTCATAAGCTGTGACCACTGCTAGTAACGTTAGAAAAACTACAGGATCCGGCTGTCCATTGGTCTCAAGGTCTTCCCATCTCTCTATGCAAGGCATCCAGCCTCTCCGAGATGTCATCCATGTTGCATCAGTCAATGACTACTAGCCTTTCTTTTCCAAAATGCGGTACGAGGCTGCCGAACCTTCCATAATACGACTCATAGTCACAGTTTGAGTATTGGCAGCCTTGCTCACCACATCAATCAATCCGGGCAGCCAAGTGGGGCTTTGAACGGCTGCCTCAGTACTCCGATTTTTCCGAAAAGACAGGGCTACGCCTAATCCAATCAGCAAAATAGTTCCGAATAAGTAGATGTCCTCCACGTCCTCCATGGAAAGAGCCGCCAGACACACTTGTCCCAACCGTCCATCGTGTATCCGGCAGCGTAGGTTCCGGCGGGGCACGTAGGTTCTCCTGATCCTGCTGGTCTTGTTGAAAAGACCGTGTCTACTGCGTTCAGAGACCAGTTTATCAAATCCAGTTAATTTAGTTTTGGAGAGCAGAGCGGAGAGTCTCTCAAGGAATAAGAGACTAGACACTAGACCAGACGAGACAAAGAGCAAAGCAGGAAAGATAAGGGGCAGGAGAGGAGAGAAAAAGCGTCCGCCAAGAGCCAAACGAGAATATCAGTTCAGATTTGTCGATATCGGTCAAAATCGTATCTAGAGGCACAGCTGTGTTTACTGAGCACACACTGATTTGGACCTGACGACTCACTGTAAATACTAAACATGTCTGTTATCTCTTGTGTTGTTCTGATACCATTTTTTTGGGATCCGATCTGATATCAATACTTGGCCTTGGTGTACTCACCGATACCAATACCAGTTTGATACATAGTGAGAAGTTTTTACAGTATAAGAGCAAAAACTAAATCTTCTAAAAGGCTATTTTTAAAGAAAATCTGCAAGAATAAATTTGATTTTAAGGACTAAAGTATTAGTTAAATGTATAATAGTCTTGCCCATAAGTAGAGCTGATTTATGCACTTTTACTTTTCTACTGTGCCACTTTCTACCACAGCATGGATAAAACCAACAATGAGGCCTGCAAAAAACTCATCCTTGGAGCACATGGATCATTCTGCAGAGTAAAAGTCGAGTTAGCGCTGTTGTCGGACTGATCTCTCTGTAGCTTTAGTTATTTTACTAAGTTAAGCGCCCACATGAAAGGTTAATTGAAGGTATCAGAGGAAACATAAATGTGTTTTCTATTATTATTGCGTTTTAAGCGTCCACAGAGCCTCCACAGTCTGTATTTAACCTGCTCTGAGTAGCAGTGGACGTCTACAGTAGCTGCTCGCATTTACAGGTCCTCATTTAGGGAAATACACAGTGGTATCGGATTGGTGATTTGCAGCCCCACACTCTCTTGGGGAGGAGCCCAAATTCAGACTTCAGAAATGAAAATTGTTGTGCAGCTACAGTTTCAGTGAGAATAATAAAAGACGTGTATCGTGCACTGACTGTAACATGGGCCACGCTGCTCCGGAGCCTCCTCATCGCCCCCTGGTGCTCGTCGTCCTCACTGCTGCTGCTGCTGCTGTCGTCGTCCTGGTCGTCTTCTGCGCCGGAGGAGGAGCTAGAGGGCGAGGGGGCGGGTCTTCGGGCCTCTGCTGTTTGACCTTCTGACGGTTTGGACTCCTCATCTGAATAAAGGACAGGACATTACAGCCAAAAGCTCCACACATCTGCCAAAGAAATCTGAAGTCTTTTCAATTATGTGTGAATAATGGTATTGTTTTAATATAGTAGTGTTCATTTGGGCTGACAGAAGTCAAATTGTGTGTCAGGTTTTGTTTCTGTGGACAGGCCCAGTAATTACAGAGATATGAACCATAAACCTCCAGCATCACCTGTTTGTCCCTCTGCCTTCTGGAAGGAGACTGAGGAGCATCAAAGCCAGAACATCTCGGCCCAAGTCCAGCTTTTTTCCTGAGACTGTCAGACGTTTGCACAGTGCACATTGACAAGTGAGTATCCTGGTTTCTCTGAGGGCAGGTAAACACCATATCCACAATACTGTCAGAGCCGGGATAAGACTCGTCACCGGGATAAGACTCGTCACAGAGATACTGGTGCACATGTAAACGAACTCAGAGTATTCCGCCCTCACATTCTGCACAGCCCACCGGCGTGAAGAAGGAGAAACAGAACCAGTACTCACCGCTGCGGTCCCTTTGAGCCGGACTGGGGCTGCTGGCTGGAGAATCCATTACTAGAGACAAAAACACAAGAATCAAGAACAACTCATTATGGAGGCACTAATTATTGTTTTTATATAATTTTATCTCATTCGATCTGTGAAGGATTAATGTCACTTACTGCTGATGTTTGATTTTTGACTAGTGTCGTCTCTTTTATAGGTTTATGATCATACAAACAACAACAAAGCCTGATTTCACAGTTTTATACGTCTCAGGGACTGTAGATCCAGGCAAAGGGAGAATTTTAGACTCCAGAGCACATGCAAAGCTTATTTAATTCAACACTTTCTGTGTGCAAGTCATTTTCTCATGGATTGCTTGTTGATTATTCTGCCGTTTTTACATGTAAAATGAGTTTGAGGACAGACAAAACACTCTTTTTTTATGTAATTACTAGGGATGGGACAAGATCTCATGCCATAAGATCTCAACAAACAGACAAAATTGTTACAAGATCGTGCACACAGCAGAAAAATTATCTTGTGATATATATATATATTTTTTTCTACAAGTGTTTATATTTGAATTGGACAAAAAAGGATTACTTATTGGTGAGTTAGATCACTTACAAATCCAAAGAGCAGTACTTGAATGGAAACAAAAAGCCAAAATTGGAAACTGAATAGTTAAATTTATATATTAGGAATTATTTTAAAATCTCGTCTTGTCTCGTTCTTGTGGACTCAGTCTCGTTCTTGTATCTTGCCTTGTCTCTTGGAAATTGTGTGTCGTCTGATCCCAAGTAATTACTGCTGTTTAAACTTCTTCAAGTACTAGATTAGTTGACAGTTATTTCAGTCTCTTTGGTTAGACATGAAAACAACGCAGGAGTCGTTTCAGCCCAAAATATGAGAAAATGCATTCATAGTCTTGTTTTAAAGGTCCTATTTTAAGCAATATTGACTCTTGTGAGCTTTAAACCATGTTTTAGTGTTGTTCCCTGATCACTGTGTCATGATGTCATTACTATTACTAATTTACTACATTTGTGTGTCCACTCTGTAAAAGATCCTCAACCACTGTTACTATTACACCTAATAATGCTATTGCAATACTTATTTTTTCTTACCACAATTTGTAAACTACATCTACTGCTACTGATAACAGAATTACTACATAGAAGCTGTGGCTGGTGGTTGACTTCAGAATGTTGTTGTTGCCATTACTACATAATTATCTGTTTGTACTATGACTGACTCAGATGCACTGGTTAGCCAGTGTTGTTCAGAGTATGTTAGCAGGACTCAAGTGGTTTCTTGAAGTACACCACAACATTATCAACTTCCAACTACCGTAATTTCCAAACTATTGAGCGCACCTGAATATAAGCCACATTAACTAAATTTTAAAAGGAAAAAAAAAAGGTACATATATAGGCGGCACCTGTCTATAAGCCGCAGGTGTCCACGTCTTCAAAAACCTTTTCAAGTTCAGGCCATCTGCTTTTATTGCCTCTGAAAGCTTTTGTCGTCTTTTTGCTTTGGGTCAGTTCATCACACTGCCGTTGCCAGCATCTCACCGTCGACTCAGAGCTGCTGCACGTAAGCTTGGCATCAATATTTCCTTTGACAGCCAGATCAGTTACCTTTAACTTAAAAGCTGCATCATATGCATTTCTTTGTCTGTTTTTCATGAGGAAGATGTGTGCGCAAAATAACTTCAAAACACAATCAAACAAGCATCTTCCTCTACTGAAGTTTGAGACATTCCTTCTCTTCATTTAGGCCTCACCTGCATTTAATGCATATGAGTTATTAAGACGCATCCCGCTCACTAATGTTCATTTAGTATCAGAACTTATTTTATCACACGGCGATAAACTGTTCGCTCGCTAGTGTTGCAACTTCATGTTCACCACACAGACAGCGGCGCTTTCTGCACTCAGACTACGCGTGGATCCGCTGTGTTGATAAACAAATAATCCGTTCATAAATTAGCCACATCATTGTATAAACCGCAGGGTTCAAAGTGTGAGAAAAAAGTAGCATCTTATAGTCCGGAAATTACAGTATATCCACTTATCATACAATAAATGAAAGCTGGAACTGTATATTCTGGAGCTCAGTATTTACCGTGTGTAATTTTCTTTTTGTAAAAGTTAGCAAATTTTATGTAATAAGATTTAAGCTGTAGAGGGTCGAACAAGTCACGTCTGCAGATAATTATTGGTACATTCTGCTGTTTTTTCATTGAAGCTCAGGCCTTTTAATGATACTGTCTATTTAAAGTACTTTCAATCGTTTATCTCACTCTATCTTTATTCTGTAAGTACATTTGTAAACAGGTACTTTTAAAACTTTTACTTAAGTAGACTTTCATGTGACACTTTTACTTGAGTATTTTCCTCCAGTACGTGTACTTTTACTTGAGTAACAAAACTAAGTACTTCTTACACCTTTGCTGGTTATACAAGGTTCTGTTTTTATGTCCAGACTAGGGTGACCAGATTTTCAAACTTCAAAACTGGGACACACCCGGGTTGGGATGTTTGGTATAAATAAAACTGTAAAAAAAGAGCGTGAAACATTGTGAATTCTCGTGTCAGTCATGATCTGAGGGACTGCTGTTGCTGCTTTTTTTTTTTTTTTTGCTTTATTGTCATTCGCAAACACGGTTTTCTGTATTTTGGCTAAACAAATGACAATTTATGCTCCTCTTTACTGTTGGCTGGGATCAGATTAGTCAAGAATTGTGATCCAGTCCAGTTTTAGTCCTGTTTTAGTCCTGGTTTAGATCAAATTGGTCAAAAATAGGGATAACTGGGACATTTCTTGTGTAAAACTGGGATAGATCACTGGTTTTCTATAAATCTGCTGGGACAGGGGACATAGGGCTCAAAACTGGAACTGTCCTGGGTCAATAGGGACATCTGGTCACCCTAGTACAAAATAAACCAGCACCAAAACAAAAACTGTGGAGGTGACGGTCTCAGAGGGAATCAAAACTTACTCAGATCAACCCAAAACTGAGCAGGAAATCACCACCAAACAAATACAAGCTGTACTTTAGTCGCCTGTGCTCAAAATAAGATAAATGAGAGCAAAAACGCGAATCCTCTGCTCGGGCCACAGATGAAAAACAGAATTGATTAGGGCCATGTGTTCGTATTCGACACAGTTAGCTCCGATGCTAACCAGTGCTAATTCATTGATTAAAATGACTCCTTTGATCAAAATAACCACATGTCTGCCTTGGCTCGGTGTAAAACTTTGCGTACTGACCCCGGGAAGGTTAGTAGATCACATTTGAACCAGCTCTTACCGTTATTTCGTGGACTTTTGCGTTAAATCTCGGCCGCTCTTGTTGGCTTCCGTCTCCTCGTAGTCACTTCCGGGTTAGATGTCGGTTTGCGCTTCCGAATGCTGCAGCAGAATCATGTGCTGCCCTCTTCAGGTGGATTTAGAGTTTGTTTGTTTGTTTGTTTATTTATTTATTTATTTATTTATTTATTTAATTTCAGACACAAACAAAAAAGACACCTTATAAAACTATACAGTTCACATTAAAATAAATGTATTAAAAAAAGAACACAACATATTTTCATATAAAAGGGGCAATTTCAAAGCTCTAATTTAATGGAATAAATTAAATTTATTCAAAAAGGACATAAGTAAACCAGCCTCTTGTCAATCAATCAATCAAACTTTATTTATAAAGCACTTTTCATTCAAAAAATGTAACACAAAGTGCTTTACAGTGATTAAAAATAATCCCACATTTTCTTCCGCCCAACCCCAACAGCTGCCCAACCCCACACAACCAAACAACCCAGACACACACACACACACACCCCCACACACACACACACACCCCCACACACACACACACACGCACACACACACACACACACACACACACACACACACACACACACACACACACACACACACACACACACACACACACAGACTAACACGCTAAAATACATAAAACTACACATAGTAAAACAGGCTGAATACAGGCGAACCAGTTGAGAAAGCCCCACCAGAGGAGCCGTCTACACCAGAGGAGCCGTCTACACCAGAGGAGCCGTCTACACCAGAGGAGCCGTCTACACCAGAGAGCCGTCTACACCAGAGGAGCCGTCTACACCAGAGGAGCCGTCTACACCAGAGAGCCGTCTACACCAGAGGAGCCGTCTACACCAGAGGAGCCGTCTACACCAGAGGAGCCGTCTACACCAGGAGCAGAGAGTCGTCCACCACCACCAGGAAACGCCACAGGGCCCAGGGGAGAGAAGAGGCCCAAGCACCATCCCTCCACCAGGACACAGGGGAGAGAAGAGGCCCAAGCACCATCCCTCCACCAGGACACAGGGGAGAGAAGAGGCCCAAGCACCATCCCTCCACCAGGACACAGGGGAGAGAAGAGGCCCAAGCACCATCCCTCCACCAGGACACAGGGGAGAGAAGAGGCCCAAGCACCAACCCTTGAGACAAACCCTGGCAGCTGCAGCCAACCACTGCTCCCGGTGCAGAGGGCTCCTACAGAGGAAACACTGGAAATCCTAAAAATGATAAAGGAATATGAGTTCAAGCTAATAGTACACCTAAAATAAATAAATATAATAAATTATGTTAAATAAAAACAAGTAAAAGTAGCAAGTGAAAAGCTTTCCATGGGAGATGTGACTCTAATCGTGTTTTCAGTGTCACTTACAGGCAGCTGGTCGGAGCTGTTGATCTGACAAACAGAACAGAATGGTACAGTGACATCTTTTTATTTATTTATTTTTATTAAGTTAGACAAATTATAACACACAAATGAATAGGCAGTTTATAAAAGGAAAAAGAAAGAATACAATGACGTCTCATTTTTCACAGATTTTGTCAGAGTTACTATCGCCAACAGAGCCCAAAAGAAGTCGTCATCCGCATGTTTCCAAATGTCTTCCAGCTTTGTGACGTAAGCGTGAATAGAGCCCATTAAGATAGAGCAGTGCTTACAGTTAGCGTCACACCCTGACACGTACGATAAGAGCAGTCTCTCAGACAGTGGACAGGGGGAATGTTTGGACCGGCGTGGCGGGCATCAGGCAGCGGACTCTTTTCCAGAAGCGGGAGTGTGCCCGGGCGGCGTGTGATCCCGGGCTCCACCTGAGGGGGGCGCTCCTCTGGATCAGGTGCTGGAGGGCGGGGGGCAGGTGGGAGTACCCCCCGGGGCCAGTGTCCCCCAGCTGGATCAGGATCACACTGAGGTCTGTGAGCACCAGGGCCTGATGGAGCCCCACCTGAAAAACACACACTTACAACAAACCCAACAACAACAAACAACAACAAACCTCTCACAGACCAGGGGAGGGCATCTGGGTTACCTGCCAGTCGTATCCCTGCGGCCGCTCGAACATCTCTGCGACCTCTGACCCCACGCCTGGAGTGAGGATGACCATGAGTCTCCTGCTCTTCCTCATGCGCTCTTCCACCAGCTCCACACGATCTGCACACACACACATACAGACGCGCGCACACACACACACACACACACACACACACCAAACACACACACGGATACAGACATTTTAGACAAAAATCAAATACTCCGGTCTGTTTAGGTGAAATCCATCGCCATAGAAACTCGTCTGATTATTATTATTCCATAAACACTTGTGTCAGTCTGATCTGATCTTTATTTATGACACAAATCAACTTTTATCAGAGTTTAGTGGACGTTTTTCCACCCAGACTCCAGAGTCACGTGACCCAACTGTAGTGATCTGTGAGTCTGAATCTGTGTGAATGAGTCACTGTAGGGGGCGCTAAAGAGTGCGGGACTATGTAGTGAATGAGGGTTAGGGGCTGGGGGAGACATTCAGACACAGCCCATGATTTTAAAATCAACACGGACCTGAACAGGAATCCAGTGCGTGAAGGAAACACTGGTGTGACGTGTGTTCGCCTGTTTGCTCCTGTTAAAAACCTTTCAGCCGCGTTTTGTACAAGTTGCAGCCGCTTTTTAAACAAGTAAAAAGACAATTACAAAAATCAAAACGAGATTAAATAAAAGAGTGAATAATCATTTCAAGATCAAAAATCGGTTTCAGTTTAGTGATGTTCTGTCCACATTAAAAACTGTTTTTAACCGCTTGTGTTCAGACGGTGCCGTGTGCAGAGGCTGACCTTCTCCAGGCAGGTCGTCCCTTCCGTGGATGAAGAGTCTGTACCCACACGTGTCCTCCAGGACGTGGGGCAGGTCCTGGTACACAAACCCACCCACCAGCTCCTCTGTGGGCTTATCCTGGAAGGGCATCTGGTACACCACGTAGGCATCAAACACCTTCCCCTCTAAAAAATCCAAAAGTGCCATGACAGTAAGTACAAAACAACTCGCAGAGACAGATTGGACTGAAGGTTAAGTACTGGGACATGTGCCATAATTCCTTCTGTGAATAGGGGCGCCTCTCCACAGATCTGACCTGTAATGTACCGTAGATCTGTAACCTGCTTATCTCCCTCGTGATACACGGGTTTAATCTATACTGTGGAACATTCTAGACAAAGCAGTAAGATTTCCATAGAGACGAGCAGGTGGCGGACCTTCCAGTAGAAATCTTCTTGTATCTTTCGGTCTGGTTTAAGAACATTTACATATTTTTACTAACTGAAATAACTGCATCAGAGTAATAATAGAACTTAGAATCATTAGAATATAAAAAAAATACATATTAAAGCCAAATTACATCATATAAATAGAAACAATGAAATAAACAAACTTATGCACACACACGCACACAGACACACACATACAGACACACACACAGTTAAACAGGTTAAAGGGAATGAACTAAAGCCACAACAATGAGGCTAAAAGAATGGAAGTACAGAAGATGTTGTGTTGTTTTCAGGGGCCTGGGCTCATTGGCTCATGGGCACAAAAATAATTTTCTCTTCCACATTTACTTCCTCAATCCGGGCGAGCTCCTCCCACCAGTGTGACGTCTGTAACGTGCACGGCGTGGAGCGTTTGGACCAATCAGAGCGCGGCGTGGAGCGTTTGGACCAATCAGAGCGCGGCGTGGAGCGTTTGGACCAATCAGAGCGCGGCGTGGAGCGTTTGGACCAATCAGAGCGCGGCGTGGAGCGTTTGGACCAATCAGAGCACGGCGTGGAGCGTTTGGACCAATCAGAGCGAGAGCTGCTAGAGCGGAGCGAGCGCGGCTCAGAGCGGCGAGGCTCAGTCTGACAAAGATCACTTTTAGGAGCTTTGAGGATTCAAACATTTTAAAAAGTTTATGTTGTGAAAATAGAGAAGAATCCTACAAAATCCCAGGTCTCATATCTCAGGTTTCTGGTCTGGTTTCAGGTCTCAGGTCTCAGATTCAGGTCTCAGGTCTGGTCTCAGGTCTGGTCTCTGGTCTCAGGTCTGGTCTCAGGTCTCAGGTCTGGTCTCTGGTCTCAGGTCTGATTTCAGGTCTCAGGTCTGGTCTCTGGTCTCAGGTCTGGTCTCAGGTCTCAGGTCTCAGGTCTGGTCTCTGGTCTCAGGTCTGGTCTCTGGTCTGGTCTCTGGTCTCTGGTCTCAGGTCTCAGGTGTGGTCTCTGGTCTCAGGTCTGGTCTCAGGTCTGGTCTCTGGTCTCAGGTCTGATTTCAGGTCTCAGGTCTGGTCTCAGTTCTGGTCTCTGGTCTCTGGTCTGGTCTCAGGTCTCAGGTCTGGTCTCAGGTCTGGTCTCAGGTCTCAGGTCTCAGGTCTGGTCTCAGGTCTCAGGTCTCAGGTCTCAGGTCTGGTCTCTGGTCTGGTCTCAGGTCTCAGGTCTCAGGTCTGGTCTCAGGTCTCAGGTCTCAGGTCTGGTCTCTGGTCTGGTCTCAGGTCTCAGGTCTCAGGTCTCTGGTCTGGTCTCAGGTCTCAGGTCTGGTCTCAGGTCTCAGGTCTCAGGTCTCAGGTCTCAGGTCTCAGGTCTGGTCTCAGGTCTGGTCTCGGGTCTCAGGTCTCAGGTCTGGTCTCAGGTCTCAGGTCTCAGGTCTCAGGTCTCAGGTCTCAGGTCTCAGGTCTCAGGTCTGGTCTCTGGTCTGGTCTCAGGTCTCAGGTCTGGTCTCAGGTCTGGTCTCAGGTCTCAGGTCTGGTCTCAGGTCTCAGGTCTGGTCTCTGGTCTGGTCTCAGGTCTCAGGTCTGGTCTCAGGTCTGGTCTCAGGTCTCAGGTCTCAGGTCTGGTCTCTGGTCTGGTCTCAGGTCTCAGGTCTGGTCTCAGGTCTGGTCTCAGGTCTCAGGTCTGGTCTCAGGTCTCAGGTCTCAGGTCTCAGGTCTGGTCTCTGGTCTGGTCTCAGATCTCAGGTCTGGTCTCAGGTCTCAGGTCTGGTCTCTGGTCTGGTCTCAGGTCTCAGGTCTGGTCTCAGGTCTGGTCTCAGGTCTCAGGTCTGGTCTCAGGTCTCAGGTCTGGTCTCTGGTCTGGTCTCAGGTCTCAGGTCTGGTCTCAGGTCTGGTCTCAGGTCTCAGGTCTCAGGTCTGGTCTCAGGTCTCAGGTCTCAGGTCTGGTCTCTGGTCTGGTCTCAGGTCTCAGGTCTGGTCTCAGGTCTGGTCTCGTGTCCTCACCTGTGTCCTTCAGATGCGCCGGGAGAATTCTCCTGGACAGAAGAACCAGGTCCACCATGAAGCATTTGACCGTCACAGCCCCGAGGACGAAGAGGACGAAGACACAGGTCCTCACGGCAACCAGGTACGCCAAGGACTCTGAGGGGACAAAGGAGGAGCTCATGACAGCAACATTCCCTGGGGGTGTGATGCTAACTGTAGGCTCCGCTCTGTCTGTAGCTCTGTTAGTTAGACTTTAAAGGTTGTATGGAGGATTTTTTTTGTTTCAAATTATCAATGAAAGTTCAAAATAGAATTATAGAGATGCAGCAGCCTTGTGATTATGATGACCCAAAAGAAAATCCATCAACTGTGGACGTGGTGGGGCCAGATAAACATTAGCCAATAGATAACTCGCTGTTAGGTTGTCAAACAAACTCCCTGTGTTTCTAGTGTAACTGACTCTCCGGCGCGCTGGGATTACGTGGTTTACGTTCGCCTCTCACACATTCCACAAACTCAAGACGCCGTTTACTCGACCAACACAGCGGTTCTTAGCGGCTTTTTCCAACTGTAGCTTCCTCACAGTTTGCACAAAGTTTGTTGCGATGGTGGACGAGAATCCACTACCAGTTCGCCGCAAAAGAAAGTCCGTTTATGAGGTCGCTGAAAGAAGAAGAGAAGGGGATAAGGAGCGAAGCCAAACTAAGGTGATTCTTGGAGATTCCTTCCAGCGATGGCGTCACTGAAGCAGACGAAGGGTCTAAAGACTGACGCGTTGGCCGATAAATTACTTCTGGACAGGAAACTTCAACAGCGATTCATTTAGCGATTCTGAACGAGCCCCGGCTGTAAACAAACAGGATTTCTAGAGTCAGGAGGAGGTGGAGGAGGAGTTTCTACTGATGGAGCTGTGGAGGAGGAGGTGGAGTCACACATGAGGAACATTTGAAAAAGAACAAACGGTCGCTGTCTTTCACTTTCCTTGGAAAAGCCTCTATACAACCTTTAATCTGAGCTTTTCAGTTTTCGTCTGCGTTTGCTAATGTGTGCATTGAGTATCCATGGTAACTGCTGAACATTCCACCAATAGTGATACACGTACAAGTATCTACTATCTTTACTTTCACCTAGGAATGCCTGAGGGGTTCTCACACTCACGTCTGGGCTGGAGCTGGACAGTGATGAACGCAGAGTCTCCGTAGCGCCCTATGCCCCAGCACGTGTACCGGTCCTGAAAGTGAAGGACGGAGACGCGCGTGATGGTCAGGGTCTGCGTCACGATGGTCCTGTTGGACGGGTTTTTGTCCACGCTGAGGAGAGACATGTGAGGAATAGTCAGGGGCAGACCGAGGCGCAATGGGCAAGGAACCAGGGGGTTGCTGGTTCAAATTCCACGCCGTCACTATGAAAGATACTTGAGGAAGTGCAGGGGAGGTCTGTAGTCGACTAAATAAATTCTGTTGCAGTACCACAGGCTGGCCACTAGTCCAAACTCGCGACTGGTCTAAACTCCAGTTATTTTAAAGATTCCACATTACGCTATGTTCTGATCTGTTTTAATGTCGTTTCCTTCACACGTTTAACACACAAACCCTGAATATTTAGGCTGATAATACAAGAAGAGCTCCACTGTGTTTTGAAACTCCACACACCTTCACTAGAATTACTTTTCACAACTCCCAGAGACTAGAGCGTTACCAACTGGCACATTTCATTTATTTAGATTTAATATTTACTTAACATAATTATTTGGTGATTATTTGTTTAAAAATAATTTTATATATTTACATTTTTCTTTCAATTAATTATTGTTAATGTTAATCATAAGTTTACCTAAGTAATGTTAATTTTTTGTATTATTTTACGGTTTATGGCTCCTTATTTATGACGAGCGCAGGTGCATCATGGGAGTGTGGAGAGGAGCCAAACAGTTTTTTGAAATTTTTGTAAAAATTTTGTGTCCTCAACTATACGTGAATACTCAGGAAAGAGTTTTTAGCTGCACTTGGATCTCTCTCCGTGGATTTATTTAACTTTTGAGGCATTTTAAAAGGTGGAAGGAAAAAGGTGCGCAAAGTGTCAGTCTGTGGCTTCACAAACGTTTGGACGTCACAGTAATGATAAAATGTGACGCAAACATGTGAATGAAACAAAACACAACTCCAGGTCTGTTTTTGAAGAGGAAACACGACTTAAAGCTCACAGGAGTCAGTTTAGTGTACAACAAGACCTTTAACAGATCCATGAGACAGAGGGAGGACTCACTGCTTGGTCCTGTTATACCCCTCTGAATTGAGGTCTGAGTTGTTGGCTCTCCACAGCGCCACACAGTGTTGTGGAGGGACGTTGGTGCCACACAGCACAGTGCAGTTGAGCAGTAGACTGGCTCCTGCAGAACACACAGAAGAAGACAACAGTGACCACAGACACTTCTCCACGGGTCATGTCTGGAGTCTGGACACTTGAGAGTTTGCATTTTTAAAGAACACATGACAGGTTTTCAGGTTTTTCGGATTCTCAGTGTGGTGGATTCCTCTGCCACGACTCCACAGTGTTAGTATTATTTCATTTCATTTACATTTTCATTAAGGTAATTACAGTACACATAGTTTAATTTAATTCCTTTATTTAGTCTTATATTTTCTAATTTGTGTGCACATGTTTTACACGTTTAACTCTGCAGGGTGCTCAAACTTTTGCAGACGACATTATTTTGTTTACTCTTATTTTGAAAGTGTAAATGATGGAAATAAAATCTAACTTTTTTTTGACATATTATAAGAATGTCTCATCTTTAATTTGATGCTTTTTGGAGATTTTTCCATCTTTCCTTGGCTTCTTTATGCACATTAATACAAATTTTTACCTGAGGTGCCCAAACTTTCCCATCCCACTGTACATTAACCTTAACAGGAGAGATGCATGTGCAGGTTGTAGCACCAGAGCTCATTTCCACCTGTCGTCCCTGGTGCATATTTTTTTGTTTTTATTTTATTTATTTATTTTTAGATCAGAGAATAGTGTGATATGGGCCCTTTAAGTGTGTGTGATGTGGTGTTACCTGAGGCAGCGTGCTGCAGGTGTTCAGTGGGAGCCAGGACCCTGACGGGCAGGTACGCTCTCTGTTCTGGAGACATCTCACAGTTAGACCAGAGCACCACAGAGGTCTACAGCTTTAGTCTTCACTTTGTGTAATTTTAATGGACAAAATATTGTGTAAATGTGTGATCAGGTCTATTCTGCAAACTGTTCTTCTCAGATCTTTCTATGTTCTAGTTGTTTTTTCTCACTGACCCTCTGAAGTTTTATTTGGAGTGATTCATGTTTGAGGAATCTTTAATCTCTTATTTTCAAGACGCCATTTTGTCCATCTCCCCCCGTTTTCAGCTCCACTGTGACACGCCCACTGTGACACGCCCACTGTGACACTGTGACACGCCCACTGTGACACTGTGACACGCCCACTGTGACACTGTGACACTCCCACTGTGACACGCCCACTGTGACACGCCCACTGTGACGTCACTTCTCCAGTTCGATGTTCTTCATGGTGACACTCGTAGGTTTGGGCAGCGTCGCGTCGTCATTTTGGTCCAAATGTTAAAAAACGCTCTGCTCTAGTGCAGCTGTCCACAGGAGGGACCACAGCCTGGTTTAGTCCTGGTTCAGTCCTGGTTTAGTCCTGGTTTGGTTCTATCCACAGGAGGGACCACAGCCTGGTTTAGTCCTGGTTTAGTCCTGGTTTAGTCCTGGTTTAGTCCTGGTTTGGTTCTATCCATCGGAGGGGCCTATGCGGCGCTTTGTTGTCATGACGTTTTCGTCTACGTCGGCTCCATTGGACTCCACAGTTTTCTAACGCTGAAGTCAGAGCACTTGCTTCTTTTATGAAGTTGTTTTAGATCAAGATTGTGATTTAAAATGTCACAATTAAAACAGAATGATCCACAGGGGTCAGGGGTCAGAGGTCACAACTATAGAAACTCACAGACACTGTAGGACTGATTTAACACACTTAGTTAACCAAAAAAAGAAAAAAATTACCTCAGCTTAAAACCTAAAAAAGAAAAGTCAGCGGGAGCTTCATTGGGAGCTTGGCTCCAGTAATTCCTTGTTTTCACTTCTGTTTTAATAGTTGACTTACATTTTAGTTATACTTATTTTAGTTATTTTAGTTTAGTTATACTTATTTTAAAAAGAGTATTTCACTTCTCTGGGGTATTAACTGTAACACAGAACATATTTAGATCACCATGTTCCTTTTATTGTTTTGAAAATGCGTCCTCTGTTCCTTTGTTCTCCATGCTGCTAACCATTCGAATAGAACCCGGGAGAGATCACTAAATGACTCAAACGTGCATGGGTGAGATTTAACACCTATACCTAGTATTTTGCATAGTTAAGTTGTTATGGTTTTATACTTACTGAAAAAAGTGAAACTATGGCAAGTCTGTGCACAAACTCTTACCTTCAAGGTGCAGTACTTTGGAGCCCACAGTGCGGTATAGGTGGCGCTGGTGAGTCCACGTGCACACACAGTCATAGCGCCCCTCGTCCTCCGCGCTGGTGTTGAACACCAGCAGAAGGTCCTCATGCTCCCCAGGGAGGAGCGCTCCGTCCTGGGGAGACAGGTTATGACAGAACCAAAGTCTTGTCAAGGCATTTTAAGAGGAAAAAGTAGCATATTCACAATTTTGTTGTACGGTGAGATGCATATCGTGAAAGTATCGTACAGAGAGATTTGGATATCATTCCATCCCTAATTCCTAATACGGACTAAAACTGCTAGCCTCATGAGCTTCATTTGACTGGAACGCTGTGGGTGACGTCACACTCCCTCAGTTCACTTCTTTACACAGGCTGTGGTCGGGACCCTGGGGGTGTGTGGGGGTCCATTCTCACCTTGTACCAGGACAGGGTGCCGTTGGCGTCGTCACAGGTGCTGCGGGCGTGTCCGGGGCAGGTGATGAAGATGTTGGTGTCACTGTCCGTCACAGAGTAGAGACGCTTTGGACTGTCCTCTGGAACCACGTTCACAAGCACGGACTCACCTTCAGAGTCCTCCACCCTGAAGAATACACAGGACACCTCCTTCACCACAGAAAAATAAAAACTGCTGATCTGTGCTGTTAAACAAGTTCTTCTCAAATAACATGAGTCACAAGCTAGCTAGCATTAGCTTTAGCCAACAGTTTTTCAGTTCGTCGCTTAAGGGATACTTAAACATGTGTGAATGAAATAAAACACATCACCAGGTCTGCTTTTGAGGAGGGAAACAACATTAAAACACGACTTAAAGCTCACAAGAGTCAGTCTTGTGTGATATAGGACATTTTTTTTAGTCTATGGGAAAAATGAATCAGAAATGTACTTAAGGAACCGTGAGAAAGAAGTTTTAAGATCATCTGAAAATTCAAGAAAAAATTAGCGTTCATGGTCCTATTTTCAAGATAAAGGTGAGAGACTAACTGAAAAACTGTTGGCTAATGCTAATGCTAATTCTAGCTAGCTTGTGAGGGAAACTACCCACTAGTCCGAGGGTCAAACCCCAATCCACTTTTTTTTTTCTTTCAAAGTCTGGTTAAGGTTAGGGTAAGGGTTAGGGTTAGGTTTAGACAAGGGGTCAAAGTCTGGTTAAGGTTAGCTCGGACTAGTGGACCCTCGGACTAGTGGACCCTCGGACTAGTGGACCCTACCCCTTGTGAGTGCAATGTGATTTGAGAGGGACTTGTTTAACAGCACAAATCAGCTCACCTGCTGTAGTTCAGACAAGTCAGTTCTTTCTGTTCAGATTGTGTTAAAATAAAGATCAGATTAAAGTCTAATAGAGCTTCAGACAAAGTAGTGCCTACAGTTAGCATCACACCCCAGGGAGCGAATTTACGAATCCTACTATGGCCACACCAAAGTTCACCAAACTCTGCTTCTTATTGGTTGAGCTTCAGACGTCCTCGCCAGCAGCGATACAGTTTGAAACATGAGGTGTGCCGAACACCCAGTAAATGATTATTTATATTATTTATTAAACTGTAGGCTATATTATTGTTCTTGATTGCATGTTCACATTTACCACTGCTCTTCTCTCTACTGCACTTCAAATGTCACTGTGTGATGAACAGTTTTTATTGTGATGAACAGTTTTTATTGTCTAACTCTAATGTCGGCCTATAATAGGCTTCCATTATCGACATTTGACAATATCGTTAAAATCTGTTGCTCATTAAAACTTCAGTGTTGGAAATTGGTAAAATGATTCTGTTTAGTTATGTACAGTTGCCCACATTAAATGATGTATTTTCATACCTAAATAACAATTTGTTGCCCACTAATTGGCTTCCTAACGTAGGTTAGGTCCAGCCTACCTACTCCACGCTTCAGTGTGTCATGTGATTACATCACGTAACCTTGTGTCTCCAACACATGGAAGACGAGCCAAACGTTAATATGAAATCTTTCACTTGTAACTGTTGAATTGTGTAACTACAGAGCTAAAGACATTAGCCTATCACTCTTTAGTTCCAGCGGCGAAACCAAACTGTCTTCTTACCTTCTCATCTTCTCCATCTTGTGTTGATGCAGATCACGTTTGTTTCGGTCTAGCCTTGAAGCTCAACCAATCAGAAGCAGAGTTCAACGAACTTTGGCGTGATGACATCAGCTGCAGTATCAATAGCTACACATAGGACATGTGTGTGACGTACCAGGCCAGAAAGCAGCCGGAGCGCCCCCTGGTGACGTTGAGCAGACACAGCGCATTGCCATGGGCGTGCACAGGCTCCGCCTCCTCAGAGGACAGGGGCACCACGGCCCCGGAGTGGTTCCAGAACCAGCTCACAGAACGGTTCAGCTCCGAATCCAACGGGACATACCACAGGGACTCCCCCTCCATCAGGAACCACTGCGTCACCTCTGGGCCCTCACAGTCCACCCGCTCGGGGCCCGGGGGCTCCACCTGCTCGGGGCCCGGGGGCTCCACAGGTTCTGGAGGGACATGGAATAATTATTCACAGCAGGAGAGTTCCTGCAGCTGAATCCTCATAATTTTATCAGAGTGTTGTGCACAAAACACAGCTTCAGACTGACAGGTGGTGAGTCTGACAGGTGGTGAGTCTGGCAGGTGCTGAGTCTGCCACCACCGCAGGAAAAAGATCCTAGTTGCACCAGTGTACTGCAGGTAACAGGCAGTCTGTGTGTATGTGTACATGTGTATATGTGTATATGTGTATATGTGTATACGTGTATAGTATGTACATGTACATGTGTATATACTGTATGTATATATACGTGTATATACGTGTATATATGTATACATGTATATGTCAGAAGTTTGGACACACCTCCTCATTCTATCGTGTTTTTCTTTACGACCTCTTGTATAAAGTTGAGATATTTGTATGACTTTATTTCTATATTTTATTTTCACTTGTACATTTACATTTATATAATTCTGCCTTAATGACTTCAGTCTCTTGCTGTTTTATTATCATTATATTATCATATTTTTCTCTTTGTTCTTCTGTTATATAATGATGTGTGAGCTGCTGTGTGCAAAGGCAGTACCTGAGTGTGAAAATGTCCACAGCTGAGTGAGGAGCAGCACAAACATCTGGACCAGTGCAGAGTCCATCAGGCCCACCAGCTCTTCAGGTCTAAGTCCGGTTTAAGTCCAGGTCTAGCCTTGGTCTAAGTCTGGTCTAAGACTCTCTCTCTGCTGGTTTTATAGAGCTTCTCTTGTGTCTCTCTCCCTGCATCACTAGTCACGCCTCCTCCAGGAAGAAGCAGCTCCGCACTGGCTTAAAGTAAAGTCACATACAACAAGATACAAACTTTTTTTACTAAGGAACAGACTTGATACTTGATACTTGATACCGATACCACGATGATAATAAAAAAAACTTTTAACTTTTAAAACCTTTTCTTTAGACAATAGAATGTGATTTTTGTAATTTTCTTTTTTATTTTCTTGAGGTGACCAAGTGTATATAATAATTACAAAATAACTATCCGCGCCACCGGGTCTCTTCAGAGCGGTCACCTCAGAGCGGTCACCACAGAGCGCTCTCTTCTGAGTGGTCACTTCAGAGCAGTCACCATAGAGCGGTCACCATAGAGCGGTCACTTCACAGTGGTCACCTCAGAGCGGTCACCTCAGAGTGGTCACCTCAGAGCGGTCACCTCAGAGTGGTCACCACAGAGCGCTCACCACAGAGTGGTCACCTCAGAGCGGTCACCTCAGAGTGGTCACCACAGAGTGGTCACCTCAGAGCGGTCACCTCAGAGTGGTCACCACAGAGCGCTCACCACAGAGCGGTCACCACAGAGCGGTCACCACAGAGCGCTCTCTTCTGAGTGGTCACCTCAGAGCGGTCACCTCAGAGCAGTCACCATAGAGTGGTCACCACAGAGCACTCTCTTCTGAGTGGTCACCTCAGAGCAGGCTCCACAGAGCGATCACCACAGAACGATCACCACAGAGCGGTCACCTCAGAGTGGTCACCTCAGAACAGTCACCTCAGAACGGTCACCACAGAGCGGTCACTTCAGAGTGGTCACCTCAGAGCAGTCACTTCACAGCGGTCACCTCAGAGCCGTCACCACAGAGCGGTCACCTCAGAGTGGTCACCACAGAGCGCTCACCACAGAGCGCTCACCACAGAGCGCTCTCTTCTGAGTGGTCACCTCAGAGCGGTCACCTCAGAGCGGTCACCATAGAGTGGTCACCACAGAGCGCTCTCTTCTGAGTGGTCACTTCAGAGCAGTCACCTCAGAGCGGTCACCTCAGAGTGGTCACCTCAGAACAGTCACCTCAGAACGGTCACCACAGAGCGGTCACTTCAGAGCGGTCACCTCAGAGCGGTCACCACAGAGCGCTCTCTTCTGAGTGGTCACTTCAGAGCAGTCACCATAGAGCAGTCACCACAGAGCAGTCACCACAGAGCAGTCACCACAGAGCGGTCACTTCAGAGCGGTCACCACAGAGCAGTCACCACAGAGCGGTCACTTCAGAGCGGTTACCACAGAGCAGTCACCACAGAGCGGTCACTTCAGAGCGGTCACTTCAGAGCAGTCACCACAGAGCGCTCTCTTCTGAGTGGTCACTTCAGAGCAGTCACCTCAGAGTGGTCACCTCAGAGTGGTCACCTCAGAACGGTCACCTCAGAACGGTCACCACAGAGCGGTCACTTCAGAGCAGTCACCTCAGAGCGGTCACCACAGAGCGCTCTCTTCTGAGTGGTCACTTCAGAGCAGTCACCATAGAGCAGTCACCATAGAGCGGTCACCATAGAGCGGTCACTTCAGAGCGGTCACTTCAGAGCGGTCACTTCAGAGCGGTCACCACAGAGCGGTCACTACAGAGCGGTCACTTCAGAGCGGTCACTTCAGAGCGCTCACCACATAGCAGTCACCACAGAGCGGTCACTTCAGAGCGGTCACTTCAGAGCGGTCACTTCAGAGCAGTCACCACAGAGCGGTCACTTCAGAGCGGTCACTTCAGAGCAGTCACCATAGAGCAGTCACCACAGAGCGGTCACCACAGAGCGCTCTCTTCTGAGTGGTCACTTCAGAGCGGTCACCACAGAGCGGTCACCACAGAGCGGTCACTTCAGAGCGGTCACTTCAGAGCGGTCACCACAGAGCAGTCACCACAGAGCAGTCACCACAGAGCGGTCACTTCAGAGCGGTCACTTCAGAGCAGTCACCACAGAGCGCTCTCTTCTGAGTGGTCACTTCAGAGCGGTCACTTCAGAGCGGTCACTTCAGAGTGGTCACCTCAGAACGGTCACCTCAGAACGGTCACCACAGAGCGGTCACTTCAGAGCAGTCACCTCAGAGCGGTCACCACAGAGCGCTCTCTTCTGAGTGGTCACTTCAGAGCAGTCACCACAGAGCAGTCACCACAGAGCGGTCACTTCAGAGCGGTCACTTCAGAGCGGTCACTTCAGAGCAGTCACCATAGAGCAGTCACCACAGAGCGGTCACCACAGAGCGCTCTCTTCTGAGTGGTCACTTCAGAGCGGTCACCACAGAGCGGTCACCACAGAGCGGTCACTTCAGAGCGGTCACTTCAGAGCGGTCACTTCAGAGCGGTCACCACAGAGCAGTCACCACAGAGCAGTCACCACAGAGCGGTCACTTCAGAGCGGTCACCTCAGAGCGGTCACCACAGAGCGGTCACTTCAGAGCGGTCACTTCAGAGCGGTCACTTCAGAGCGGTCACTTCAGAGCGGTCACCATGGTAACGGTCACAGTTCTTTGGGAGCGTGAACAAACCAAAACAGATCTTTTGTTTTTGATGTTTCAGTTTCAGTCTGAACACGACTGGAAAAGGCAAAAATAAAACACTTTTAAACCATAAAATCAGTAGTGAAAGTGCAAATACATCCAGGTTTTAAACTTATATATTATTTTTTTCTTTTGGGAAAGAAAGTGTGACAAAGCCAAAATGTCACCGTTTGTGTATTTGTGATTTAATTTTGATTGAGAACGATTCCAAATGTTTGATGAGTATATTGTGAGAAATGTGTTCTCCCTCATACTCGTTCTCATAATGTGACGACAGGCTGGACTCTTCAGAGCTGCTCACACATTTATAACGTGAACTTTGCCTCCAAAAATCAGATCTGGAAAAAGTCTGAAGAGATCCTCAGACCTTCAGAGTGAACGTGCCTCTCTGTGTTTGGATTCTGACCTCACTGAAGATCTGAGGTTCTCCAGCTCCCTGTGGTCTACAGAGGAGCACCAGAGTGAATGAAAAACAATCCACGACACGCTTATTCTGATTTAATCTGATATTTAATACAAAAATACAAAAAATACAAATGATCTTCATAAAAAATAAGGCTGGCTCTCAAAAGAAATATGTGGAATAAAAGAAATACAACAATGTACAACTGCTTATACTCCCTCTGCAGCTCACATACTTCCTGCTCCATTTTTTTTTCTCCATGGAGATGTTTGTCTGGAATGTTCCACAGTATGGCATTAAACTTTTCTATCTTCATGGAGACGAAACCAGACCAAGTTACAGGTCAGGTCTGGTATTTTTGAGCTCTAAAACCATCGGTAATTGAATAAATGTAAGGCAGAGCTGTTTAATGTCATACTGTGGAACATTCCAAACAGCGCAATGACATCTCCATAGAAACCAGAAACCAGAAAGTTACACAGTGCACTTTTAAATACTGTTTTGGTTTATTTATGTCTATTTTCTGTGAGTGAAAAAGAATATATTCACATTATACGCTGCTCTTGTCCCTTCTGAACATCTAAAGTCTAACCGCTTTAGATGTTTTACTTTTAGTTTTAATCTTCATAAATACTTTTTTCAGTCAAATCTTTCACAGTGCAGTTTGAGATACGGACAGGAAATGAACGGCCCGTGTCTCAGAGGAACAGGAAGTGAACAGGAAGCAGTTTTATCTGAGCGCAGCAGCAGAGAAACAGAAACACGATTCAAACAGATTCATTCAAAAAGACGAATTTGAGGTAATAATCCTGAGAACTTCCACATGTCACTGAACTCCGGGTTAAATGGTCAATGGTCACAATTTTATACAGCGCTTTTCCACCTGGGTTAGACCTGGGTTAGACCTGGGTTAGACCTGGGTTAGACCTACATAAGACTTGGTATACTTCAGAAATAGACCTGGTTTAGACCTGATTTGGACCTGGTTTAGACCTGGTTTAGACCTGGTTTAGACCTGGTTTAGACCTACATAAGGGTGCTTTCACACTGACAGCATTTGGTGCGCACCAAATGGCCCATTCGAACCAAAAGTTCTTAGTTCGGTTCGTTTTCGTTAGTGTGAATGCAATCTCGGTACTTTGGTGCGCACCAAATCAACCGGTCCGAGACCGATAAAAAGGGGTGGTCTCGGATCGCTTTATCTGCCCTACTTTGGTACGGTTCATCTGGTGTGAAAGCAACCAAACCAAATTGGACGGAACCGAATGCATTATGGGAATGCATTATGTTTCTGTTTACTCGGTCGCGAGGGCACGTCTCTTCTCCCTGAAGAGGCGTGCAATGCGCCGTCGGCGAGTCGAATAACTTATAAGTTGTCTTTGGAGTCGCAGCCGCGAAACATGTTCGAAATTATTCGAAATTGCAGAAAATTACCGTATTTTCCAGACTATAAGCCGCTACTTTTTTCTCACACTTTGAACCCTGCGGCTTATACACCGATGCGGCTCATATATGGACGGATTATTCGTCTATGAACACAGCGGATGCGCGCGCAGCTTGAGTGCAGAAAGCGCCGCTGTCTGTGCGGTGAACATGGGTTAGGGTTAGTTAGAACACTCGCTAGCGCTGTTGTCAGCACTAAAACAGTTTATCGCTGCGTGATAAAATAAGTTCTGCTGCTAAATGAACATTAGTGAGTGGGATACGTCTTAATGACCCGTATGTGTTAAATGCAGGTGAAGCGTAAATGACGAGACGAAACGTCTCAAACTTCAGTAGCGGGACATCCACTCATACATGATCGATACAACTAACCCCGACCCCCGGGAGAGCCTGAAATCCTGTTGAAATCCTACAAGACACTGACATGATACAAGACACTGACATGATCCCAGACACTGACATGATACAAGACACTGACATGATACAAGACACTGACATGATACAAGACACTGACATGATCCCAGACAGGACAGCGGCTCTTTCTGCTCGAGACATGCGCAGTAGAGCGCCAGAGCGACTCTCGCGCGTGACGAACTGACTCAATGCAAAAAGACGACAAAAGCTTTAGAGGCAATACAAGCAGATGCTCGGAACTTGAAAACTTCTTGAGGACGTGGACACCTGCGGCTTATAGACAGGTGCGGCCTATATATGTACAAAAATAAAATTCTTTGAAAATTTAGTTGATGCGGCTTATATTCAGGTGCGCTCAATAGTCCGGAAAATACGGTACCTACACGTACAAAATAATGTATGATGATCAGCGCCAGGAGCACAAGGCAAAGCTGTTCCTCCATGGTGATCGAAAGTGGCGTGTTTTTTAGTCCGGTTCCGGTGACGATGGTCTTCGCGGTCTATTTTGGTTCGTTTAGAACTATGCATATGTGAAAGCAAACCGTACCCACGTCTGTTTGCTACATTGGAACATTTTTCTGACTAGTGCGGACCAAAGCAATCGAACCATAGGTGTGAAAGCGCCCTATGACTTGGTATACTTCAGAAATAGACCTGGTTTAGATGTGCTTTAGACCTGGTTTAGACCTGGTTTAGACTTGGTTTAGACCTGGTTTAAACTTGGTTTAGACCTGGTTTGGACCTGGTTTGGACCTGGTATGAGAAATCCAGAAATCCTTTTCTTTGGTGGTACCTGGTGTGAGGTTTGACAGGTGCGGGCCTGGACTCAGACCTCGGCCTAGAGCAGTCCTCTGTGACTCAGACTTAAGGGGAACTCGGACTTGGACTTGAACTCGGACTCGCCCACAGCGCTGGAGGAGGGACTGGAGGCCCCGGGCCCCGGCAGCCTCCTCTCTGACGGGACCTGGGGCATGTGGTAGCGCAGCCTGTTCCAGAAGCTCCTCTCTGGGCACAGGAAGCTGAGTCTGCCCCTGGGTCTCCACTGCAGCGCCCCCTGTGTCCTCTTCAGGTACTGCACAGACTCTGGCAGACGGCTGTAGTCCACTGGTCCACCTGCAGGGGGCAGTACAGAGGATTTTAATAAACTTAGCCTCTGTGTGAAACATATTCAGTAATAAACCCTTTAAAAAAGGAGGTACTATGCAAAATCGACTTTTTGGAGCTTTCTGCCATGTTATGTTTCCTCATGAAGTTTTTTTTTGTCATCCATACATGTTTGAGGAATCTAGTGATCTCTTGTGGGCGGAGCCTTGTACCGAATCTTACAGCTAACCGTGAGGAAGGTTTGAATAGGAGAGAGAGATCACTAAATTACTCAAACATGCATGAATGACATCTTAAATGTCTCCAGGCAGGTTTTTGATGAGGGAACAACGTTATAACTAAACACTTCCTCTTTAAGCTTCATCACACGACCTGGAGACGTGAACCTTACACAAATATTATGACCAGTGATGAAACGTAACGAAGTAAAAGTAGTTTGTTTAAGTAAATATTTTAGGTATCTGTACTTTACTTAAGTACATTTTACAGTGGATACTTTTTACTTTTACTTCACTCCATTTGAGCGCAGGTATCTGTACTTTCTACTCCACTACATTTCTGAACAGGACTGAAAAGTAAAAGTATTTTTATTATAGTTTTGAGAGCTGCTGAAAAGGCTGAGTGTTTATTTGAACACCTTCATAGTTTGAGAAACACAAATATACAAAAAATAAAAACACTATTTGATTAAATTCTTTCAAAAATCAACACAAATCTGTATCAGAATCACTACATTCGAAGCTGTATTAGATCTCAAAATACTTGTACTTTTTACTCTTTAAGTACATTTTTAAAAAATATACCTTTATTTAAGCTGATTTTTCATGTTATACTTTTATTTAAGTACATTTTGCTCTGGTATCTGCTGCTATCTTCTTCCTCGTCTGCGTGTGACTCTGCAGAGGAGGAATGTTCTGACCTTTCTCTGTCATCAGCTCCATCTGACCACAGAGTGAGTTTTCTTTAACTTGATCAGTTTCCTTGATTAACTCCAAAAGAAGCAAAAAAGTACCAAGAAAAACAGCGGTTCTCTCAGACCCTGCTTCATGTTTTAGGTCTAATTCAGAAATGGGACAAAATAAAGACTTGAAACTTTGATTATTTCTAAGGTTTTGGCAGTAAAAGATCTCCCCAAAGATGTTTCCTCAGACCATCTCGTTGTCTGTACTGAGCTGCACTGCGTAACTTTTCTGTGTAACTTCAGGTCTGCTACCTGCTTGTCTCCATGGAGATGTTATCGCTTTGCCTGTAATGACTTTAAACGTATCCATCAACATTTATTCATTACTCAAAAATACAATAATTCCTTCTGTTCTAATGTCGTTTCCTCGTCACAAACACCTGGAGTTGTTTTGTTTCATTCACATGTTTAACTCACAAACTCTGCAGATTTAGACTGAGTTCTTCTCTCAAACTGAAAACACTCTGTTCCACCTTGTGATGTCATCATGTGGTGATACAGGAAGTGCTCCACACTTTTTTTTTTAAACCCCACACACCTTCATTAGAATCATTTGGATCATTTCAGCCCTGGAATTGCCGATCTCTACCACTTCATGACATCACAAGGTGGAATAGAGAATTTTGAGCTTTGGAAACGTAGAAAGACAAATAATAAAGTGTTACTCAAACATGTGAATGAAACAAAACACAACTATTACCAGCAGCAGTAGTAGTAGTAGTAGTAGTAGTAGTAGTAGTAGTAGTAGTAGTAGTAGTAGTAGTAGCAGTAGTAGTATACCGATCTCGATGAGGATGACGCGTAGCGCCTTGTGCATGAGAGCGTCGTTCAGTCCCACTCTCTGCTCGTAGCACACCGGCTGCAGTGCTTCCGTGTCCTGCGGTGCCCCCTGTGGCCCGGAGGCGCACAGCAGCAGCAGCAGAGTCCGGCTCCTCTTCACGGCGTCCGAGAGCGCGTCCGGCATCGCTATGGCAACACACAGGAGCCACTCAAAATGGAGGTATACACACATGACTCCAGGGACGTGGAAAAAACACTCACAACTCTTCTGGATCTGTGTATCTGACCCAAACACTACACCTGCAGGGGGCGCTCAACTGAAACTACTGTTCATGCAGAAGAAAACACTAGAAAACTCTGTACTGATATAAATAAAGAAGTAGCAGTAGCAGAAATAGCAGTAGTAAAAACAGTAGTAGTAGCAGTAGTAGTAGTAGTAGTAGTAGCAGTAGCAGTAGCAGTAGTAGTAGTAGCGGTAGAAATGATCTCATAAATGTTCTGTTTGCATTTTGCCCAGATTTTGATGTCGTAGGTAAAAGTCCAGGCTGTTGTCAGTAGTGTTGTGATGTGTGTGGTCACCTTCTCCAGGGCAGTCGTCTCTCCCGGGAATGAACAACCTGTAGCCCCACTGGACCTCCAGGCGATGGGGCAGGAGCTGCAGACAGAAGAGGTCCAGCTCAGAGGGGACCAGGCTGGAGGGGACCGGGCCAGAGGGGACCGGGCCGGAGGGGACCGGGCCGGAGGGTACCAGGCAGGTCACGATACCATCATACAGCTTCTCATCGGTCACTGCAGGCATAAGTGAGCACAGATCATTATGAGCGAGATCCAAAAGCTGTGCACAGAAGTCCAAAAGCTTCAGAACTTTTCACTAGCAAGGACCACGCCACAACAATGGAATACGATATTTATTGACGATGGACAGATGTGATGCAGTAGTAGCAATAGTAGTAGTAGTCGTTGTAGTAGTAGTAGCAGTAGAAGTAGCAGTAGCAGTAGCAGTAGTAGCAGTAGACTAATGCTGAATTCTCTTGTGCTCGGGACTCAGGGAAAACGGACCTCAATCTCGAGAAACTGCAATGGAACGGCCAATCAAATCGGGGTTTTGAAACACAATCTCGGGCTGATTCGGTGGAGCCCAAGTCGGTTGGATTTACGTCACAGCGAAAAACTTTCTTTCACATCATTTGACAGTAAACATAAGTTTTTTTCTGAGCGTGTAAGAGTCAAACTGCCAGAACTGAGTCGCTGACAGCAAACGTTCTCACAGTTCGCTCAAAACATGAACCAACTCTCTGGATCTGGAGAAGGGCCTCCTGAGATCTGCATGGTGGCACAGACTGTATGAAGAAGTTCTGAAGTTCTGAGGGAGCGGGACGTCCATCAAGTGAAGCTCATCGAGGCCAGCGGTTATAGGAGCCAATTTGGAGCTGAGTTTCATATTGGGAATTACGACCGCGTACTTCCCATCCTACCTGCAGCGCCGGTTTGGCAGGGGGCAGGAGCTTAGCAATGCTATCAATCAAACCTGACCTCTGGGAACGAAGGCGCCTGATTGGTCGGTTATTAATGTTCATATCTTGATTTAAAAACAAAATTGTGAAATAAAAAACCCCACAATCATGTAGAGCGGGTTAATACGAACATTTTAAGACCAAAATAATTAGGCTCACAGCAACGGTTACAGAGAGAGGGGTGACGGTTTTTCAATAGAAAGTGAATTGGAGCCAGAGCTGATGGAGCCATAAGCGCACCCATGCTCATTCCCTGTTTGCTAGCTATGTCCATTAGCTATGTTCATTTGTATATACATGTGTGGGTGGTAGTGACAGTACCGTGGTGTTTGCTGCAGCGCCCCCTCAGGTCTCGGTGGAGCAGCAGCAGCTCCACTCTGCAGTAGTACAAAGAGACACAGAGGAGCAGCAGGACCAGAACCAGACCCACACTCCAACCCAGGGCCCCGGGGAGAGGGCTGGGGGCCGCTACAACACACAACAACACACACAGAGTCAGACAAATGCACAATAACACACACAGAGAGGGCTGGGGGCCGCTACAACACACAACAACACACACAGAGTCAGACAAATGCACAATAACACACACATAGAGTCAGAGAAACACACAACAACACACACAGAGTCAGACACAAAGACACACTGCTTTAGTCCTGGTTTAGTCCTGCTGTAGTCCTGGTTTAGTCCCGGTAGTCCCGGTTTAGTCCTGCTGTAGTCCTGGTTTAGTTCTGGTTTAGTCCTGGTTTAGTCCTGCTGTAGTCCTGGTTTAGTCCCGGTTTAGTCCCGGTTTAGTCCTGGTTTAGTCCTGGTTTAGTCCCGGTTTAGTCCTGGAGCAGTACCTCGTGTGAGCCACAGTTGGCCCTGGTCTTCTCCCACTGGAGTTTTCACGCAGCACAAGAACGAGACGTCCAGGAGTCCAACGTGGACCTGAGAGATGGACAGAGTGGACACGCCCAGGACACGTCCCCCGTCATGCACACTGACACACACAGACGGACGCACACACACACAGACACACACAGACGCACACAGACACACACGGTCTGGTCAGATTGTGTTAAACACATTAAAGTCTAAGAAACACAGCTTCAGACAGAGCAGTGCTTTCAGTTAGCCTCACATCAGCTGCAAAGTATCAATACTAATGTGAGAATAAAACTGCCCAAATATAACAGTGATTTGTGCGTGTGTGTATGTGTCTGTATGTATGTGTGTGTGTGTGTGTGTGTGTGTGTGTCTCACTAGTCCCAGTTGTCGGTCAGCTCTGGGTGGTCGTCGGTGTGTGTGTGGTTCAGGAGCCAGTACATGAACGTGTGCTCGTCTTCACTGTAGCCCAGGTCCGCCCGGCACTGCAGCACCACACTGCCCCCTGCAGGACAACCGCACACATTACACTGCAGCACCACACTGCCCCCTGCAGGACAACCGCACACATTACACTGCAGCACCACACTGCCCCCTGCAGGACAACCGCACACATTACACTGCAGCACCACACTGCCCCCTGCAGGACAACCGCACACATTACACTGCAGCACCACACTGCCCCCTGCAGGACAACCGCACACATTACACTGTCCTCTGATCTGTTCTAATGTCGTTTCCTCATCACACACACACCTGGAGTTGAGTTTTGTTTCATTCCCATGTTTACGACACAAACCTGTACATTTAGGCTGAGTTCTTCTCTCAAACACAAAAAACACTCTGTTCCACCTTGTGATGTCATGCAGTAATACAGAAAGTGCTCCACTGTGTTTTTAAACTCCATCATTTGGATAACAGCAACTAATACACAAAAGGTAAAAGGTAGCTGGTAACTTGAAAACTACCACTACATGACATCACAAGGTGGAATGGAGTGTTTTGTTTCAATTTGAGAGAAGAACTCAGCCTAAATCTGCAGGTTTGTGTGTTAAACATGTGAATGAAACAAAACACAACTCCAGGTGTTTGTGACGAGGAAACGACACTAGAACAGATCAGTGTGATATGGGCTGGGATCATACCGAGTGTCACTGGGAGCACCAGGTCCCGGGGGTAAACCACGTGAGGATCCACGTACACGGTCTCTGCGAACAGTACACGAAAGTACATGAAAGTACACGAAAGTACATGAAAGTACATGAAAGTACATGAAAGTACACACTACATGAAAATACACACTACATGAAAGTACTGTTTAATTCTACGTGGACAGATTCATTTTCTTTCACGGCTGATGAGGCGGGTTTACCAGTGTCTGTTTAATTAAGTACGCTCCAGTTCACGAGATAAAACGATGACGGAACAAACAAGCAGACGGCGTTTTTGGTTCACTGCAGGTGGATAATTTAAGTTTGGACTTTTATTTCCTACGAGGAGGACACAAATAGACATTGAGTATTTCATTTGAGCATCAACCAAGTGTCTTTTTTTTTTCGAAGTTCAAAATGTTTTTTGTTACATGCAGAAATAAATTTCGGTGTTCTCTGTAGCAGTTCATTGATTTTATAAATGAACACACTAAAGTCTTTTACACAGAGCTACAGGTAAAAAATGACATGCAGTGTTATCCTCATTTTAAATGTCAAAATAGTTTTATGGCTCTGGGTGTTTTCTTTTCTGTGGGAATCAGTCCAAATGGCTCTTTGAGTATTTAAAGTTACCGACTTCTACAGATGAAAGGATCGATAACCAGACAGAAAGACACAAGAAAGAGCATTAAAGCTCCTCAAACCCATCTGAGCGTCCGACTTCAGTCTCTGACCGGATTCGTGTTTGGACGTGTGTCCCAGCACATCCCACAGTCTGAAGATACTGTATCTCCAATATACACAGCACATTAAAGTACACAGTATATTAAAGTACACAGTACATTAAAGTACACAGCACATTAAAGTACACAGTACATTAAAGTACACAGCACATTAAAGTACACAGTATATTAAAGTACACAGTAACATGAGATCATATGTGTGTGTGTTTGTGAAGGGCCTCACTGTCGGTCAGTGTCACCTCCACGCTCCAGGAGGCGCTGTAGTTCTGTCCCCCCACACTGAGGTCTAAGAAGCAGGTGTATGTCCCTGTGTCCTGAGAAGAGGCCTCTGGGAGCCACAGGTTCCCCCAATCATCCACCCTCACAGGGGCCCCTGGTCTGTGGAGAGGAGCACAGTCCTGCACACACACACACACACACACGCACACACACACACGCACACACACACACACACACACACACACACACGTAAACAAACTTATTTATACTTAAAGGTTGTATGGAGGAGGCTGCCTCGTTTCTATTGGCTGTTAGGTTGTCAATCAAACTCCCTGTGTTTCTAGCCTAACTGACTCTCCGGCGCGCTGGGATTACGTGGTTTACGTTCGCCTCTCACACATTCCACAGACGCAAGACGCCGTTTACTGGACCAACGCAGCGGTTCTTAGCGAAGAAGAGAAGGGGAAAAGGAGCGAAGACAAACTAAGGTGATTCTTGGAGATTCCTTCCAGCGATGGCGTCACTGAAGCAGACGAAGGGTCTAAAGACTGACGCGTTGGTCGATAAATTACTTCTGAACAGAAAACTACAACAGCGATTCATTCAGCGATTCTGAACGAGCCCCGGCTGTAAACAAACAGGATTTCTAGAGTCTGGAGGAGGTGGAGGAGGAGTTTCTACTGATGGAGCTGTGGAGGAGGAGGTGGAGTCACACATGAGGAACATTTGAAAAAGAACAAACAGTCGCTGTGTTTCACTTTCCTTGGAAAATCCTCTACACAACCTTTAATTATACTGGACAGTGGACAGTGAACGGGGGCCCGGTTTGTGTTTCGTTGTATGAGCTGTACCTTCATCCAGCGCACGGGGCCGGTGCTGCTCACGTTGTAGGACTTGTAGCGATGGTGGAGTTTACAGGGGATCATCCCAATCACACCCCGGTTCAGAACTCTGCTCTCCCACGACAACGGACACCTCCCCCTGGACACGAACAGCTTCATGTGAGCCTGGTGCTCACCAATCTGGGACCTGCACACACACACACACACACACACACACACACACAGCAGGTTTATGGCTTCAGTATTCCTCATAGACCACTCCCTTAGTGGCCTAAGGGAGTGTGACGACTTCCACCGCGTTCAGCTCCAGTCAAATGAAGCTCATGAGGCTAGCAGTTATAGGAGTGAATCTGGAGCCAAGTTTCATATTTGGAATAGGAATTTATTTACTGACAAAATAGTGAAATAAAACCCCAGGATTAGGTAGAGTGAGGTAATGACAGCAGATGTCACTCAGTATAGGAGATATATTCTCAAGGAGACAGTCTATAATCTGGAGCTGTGTCAGATCCAGATTATAGACTGTCCCTGTCAGTCTGATTTCAGAAGGTGACTGACAGGTGCAGTAACCTGTTCTGACCTGTAGGTGCAGGTGTAGACACCGCTGTGTCTGCTCTGGACAGGTCTGAACCAGAGCCTCCCCTCCAGGACCTCCACCCCCAGGCTCCTCCTCAGCCTCTGCCCCTCCAGGACCTCCTGGAGCTCCAGCCTCAGGCTCCTGCTCTGGTCCTGCTCCTCCTGGACCTCCAGCCTCAGGCTCCTGCTCTGGTCCTGCTCCTCCTGGACCTCCTGGAGCTCCAGCCTCAGGCTCCTGCTCTGGTCCTGCTCCTCCTGGACCTCCAGCCTCAGGCTCCTGCTCTGGTCCTGCTCCTCCTGGACCTCCTGGAGCTCCAGCCTCAGGCTCTTGCTCTGGTCCTGCTCCTCCTGGTCCAGTCTGTGCCTCTCTCGGCTCCAGCTCACGTTTCTTCTCTGTCCTGCTGGATCGCACGGCAAAATGAACAGGTGCCCCTCGCTCACATGGATCTCTGGCATCCTCTTGTGGTCTGAAAGAGACAGTGGAACAGTTTTCAGTGTGGCTAACAAACAAAGGATTCTTTTAAAATAGAATTGTCACAGAAGTTGTATTTTTACAGTCATTCAGTTTTTTTTACACATCTTGATGTGTGAATAAGAATGAAGTGTCATGTAGATTTAAATACAGGTCAGAGGTTTTTTTCCCTCACAGAATAAGAGACTGAAATATAATATTTGAGACGGGACTTAAAACAAAAGAAACTTCCTTTATCATTTCTAATGATGGTTCATCTTTGAAGAGACTTCAAGTTCTTGTTGTAGAAAGTGCAAAGACTTTAGTTTTCTGTTTTCAGTGGAAGAGGGGCTGTATTCTATAAGTTGGAAAACCCTCCAGTTTTCTGTTTTACTCATTGAGAATCAAATGTTGACGGTGAAGGTGGTCTCTGCTGCAGGTGGGTGAGTTATAGCAGTGCATCATGGGTAAATCTTTGTTGTGTGCGACCTTTATGGACAGGCAGGTCAGTGCAGCAGTTCTTTTCTTGTGGTTGAGTTTGTTCTAGTTTGACGCTGACTCAACACCTCCAGCTCACCCCTTCCTCCAGAGCTCTGAGCTTCTGCCGGATCAGCAAAACACAGAAACATAAACGCACAAATGCACAAACGCACAAATGCACAAGCGCTTTGGGGAATGTAAGAACGTGAGATGCAGGAGAGAATTTTGCTCCCTGAAAATGCCTGATCTGATCTCAGACGCAGGTTTAGGCCTGGTTAGTACTTGTATGGGAGACCACCTCCAGTGTCCATGTCCAGCGTGTTTACAGAGTATTTACGGAGTATTTACAGTGTATGTACAGCGTATATGTTCAAATAAATCAACAGGAGGTACTACAAGGGGACCCACACACAGGACTTCATCTGATCTTCCTTTGGGGGCATACTCTCCCGTTTCTCTCAATTTGTCGAGATCCGGGAAATATTTTGGAGTGTGCAGCAAATGCATGTCTGAAGAAAGGATTGACCTGAAATGCCACTTTGTGATGTCACTGGAATAAAAATGTGGGAGCACCAAAGAACTGCAGTGCGGTTCTGTTTGCACAATTTTTGTCTTTGGACTCAGCACGCAGCTCGTAACTTTTATTGGATGTGCATGGCTTTATTTACCAGTATTGTGCAGCAAATATCCCAAGGATGTAACAGCACTGACCAATGGGGACCAATGATGTAACAGCACTGACCCATATGGACCAATGACGTTACAGCACTGACCGATATGGACCAATGACGTAACAGCACTGACCCATATGGACCAATGACGTTACAGCACTGACCGATATGGACCAATGACGTAACAGCACTGACCCATATGGACCAATGACGTAACAGCACTGACCCATATGGACCAATGATGTAACAGCACTGACCCATATGGACCAATGACGTTACAGCACTGACCGATATGGACCAATGACGTAACAGCACTGACCGATATGGACCAATGACGTAACAGCACTGACCCATATGGACCAATGACGTAACAGCACTGACCCATATGGACCAATGACGTAACAGCACTGACCCATATGGACCAATGACGTAACAGCACTGACCCATATGGACCAATGATGTAACAGCACTGACCCATATGGACCAATGACGTAACAGCACTGACCCATATGGACCAATAATGTAACAGCACTGACCCATATGGACCAATGACGTAACAGCACTGACCCATATGGACCAATGACGTAACAGCACTGACCAATGTGGACCAATAATGTAACAACACTGACCAATGACGTAACAGCACTGACCAATGTGGACCAATGATGTAACAGCACTGACTCATACCAATGTAACCCATGTAACATCTTTTCTTCTTTTAATGCCCAAAAATCAGTAATTCCATTTCCTGAGTGCTATAACCATAAATGGACAGAGCTAACCCGCTAGCCACCACGTTTCAAACAGGAAGTGAGCACAGGGGCTCTTCAGCTCCATCGACTCTGGCTCCAGATCTCTTTGTATTAAAAAAGCGTCACTTTTCTCTACCTGCTGCTGTCAGGCTCCTCATTCTGACTCGAGAACGTTCATGGAGACCTGCTCTACGTGATCCTGGGGTTTGGATTTCACTATTTTGTCCATAAATCAAGATATAAACATAAATAACAGGGTTGATTCATGGACAAAATAACAAAATAAAAGGGGAAGGGGTGTTATCTTCAACTACCTGGCTCCTGATTGGCTCTTTGGTTGCTATGATACTCGTAGTCAGAATTTCAAATGTAGAACTCTGCTCCAGATTCGCTCGTATAACTGCAGGCCTCTGTGAGCTTCATTTGACTGGAGCTGAGCGCTGTGGGTGACGTCACACTCCCTCAGGACACTTCTTTACACAGTCTGTGGTTATGAATGTCCATACTACATACAAACCAGTACCCCTCTTAGTATAAATAATATTTTTGTCTTCCAGAGGTTTGAGTCCCGCCCTCCTGATGCTGACTGCACGACTCTGACCAACGGCGGAACAGCACCGCCCGTTTTGGACTAATGGGAAATGTGCAATAGTACAAAAGGTTTCATCACAGGCTGTGAGTGTAAAAGCATCAGTGTGCACTCTTTTAATACTTTTGTTTATGCGACCATGAACAAAAGAACAAAATATAAATGAAAACACAAAATATAAACAGAAGAACAAAATATAAATGAAAACACAAAATATAAATGAAAAAACAAAATATAAATGAAAACACAAAATATAAATGAAAAAACAAAATATAAATGAAAACACAAAATATAAATGAAAAAACAAAATATAAATGAAAACACAAAATATAAACAGAAGAACAAAATATAAATGAAAACACAAAATATAAACAGAAGAACAAAATATAAATGAAAACACAAAATATAAATGAAAAAACAAAATATAAATGAAAACACAAAATATAAATGAAAAAACAAAATATAAATGAAAACACAAAATATAAATGAAAAAACAAAATATAAATGAAAACACAAAATATAAACAGAAGAACAAAATATAAATGAAAACACAAAATATAAACAGAAGAACAAAATATAAATGAAAACACAAAATATAAATGAAAACACAAAATATAAATGAAAAAACAAAATATAAATGAAAACACAAAATATACATATACATATATACAATGGAGGAAATACATATTTGATCATTCGCTGATTTTGTAGGTTTTCCCACTGACAAAGAAATGAACAGTTTATAATTTTAATGGTGGGTTTATTTTAACATTGAGAAAAAGAATATCAAAAAGAAAATCCAGAAAATCACATAGAAAATATAGAAAATTTATATTAACTGATTTGCATTTCATTGTGTGAAATAAGTATTTGATTCCCTCCAACCATGAAGAGTTCTGGCTCCCACAGACCAGTTAAACTCTCCGAATCAACTCGTCACCTGAATCAGACGCCTGTTTTAACGGCTACAAAACCATAAGCAAGATGCTGGTGTTAAGGAGACGACTGTTGGTGTAATCATTCGAAAATTTAAGAAATACAAAATGACCATCAGTCGACCTCGGTCTGGGGCTCCACACAAGATCTCACCTCGTGGAGTTTCAACAATCATGAGAACAGTGAGATCAGCCTAGACATAACAATTTATATGTAAATAACATATAAATTGTTATGTCTGGCTCAAGTGCACAACAAGTGTGTGTGTGTGTGTGTGTGTGTGTGTGTGTGTGTGTGTGTGTGCGTGCGTGCGTGTGTGTGTGTGTGTGAGATTCCACGTGAGCACTCCAAATGTAAAAAATAAAAATGAAGGGTTGAAAGTGTAAACTACATCATGAGTGAATGGAGGGTAGGACTCGTTTTCTAAATATATATATTTCTTTGTGTTTTGTAATGTATTTTGAACAGTTGTGTTCCTCAAACAAACAAAATGAATGAAAAATATGTGACACACTAAAACAGACCAAAAGCTTTGGGTTATTTTGATTCACACAAATAGTAGTAGTAGTAGCAGTAGTAGTTGTTATTGTTGTTGTAACTACTGCATTTGCATAATCTGGTAATAGACAGTTACAGTGCTCTTGTGTCTGTTTTGTTTGTTTGCCTAAAGGGGGCGCTCACGATACCCACAGTTTGCTGCCCTCACAGAAAGTGTAAAGAAAGTCACATGAAAAATGAATGACTGAACGACGACGACTGAATTAAAAAACACCCCTCCAGCTCAGGTCTGGTTGACTTTGTGTTGTCTGTGTGAAGTATCCAAAGTACCCGAAGTATGTGAAGTATTTTTAGTATCTGAAGTACTCACAGTGAGCCTGGGACAGAGAGAGGAGCAGAGCAGGTAGTACACAGGTCCACAGCCTCATGGTGTTCTCCTAAGACCCTGACATGAGCTCAGGTCCACAGCACAACCCCGACACCATGTTTACAGAGAGAAAGAGAGAGAATGAGTGTTAGAGGTGAAGGGTTTGGCAGAAAACACACGTTGACTCAGATATGGAAAGAGGAAGTGACAGACGAGGCCCCGCCCACTAAAAAAATCCCAGACCTGAGCCAGACCTGTTCCTCTTAGTCCAGACCAGGGCTTGTGTTCATGTGGGAAACTCCAGATGTACTCAGTGTTTTTAATTAAAGGCCCCATATTACGCTATGTTCTGCCACTTCATGACATCACAAGGTGGAACAGAGCGTTTTGAGCTTTGGAGATGTAGACAGACTAATAATAAAGAGTTCCTCAAACATGTGAATGAAACAAACACAACTCCAGGTCTGTTTTTGAGGAGGAAACAGGATTAGAATATGACTTGAAGCTCACAAGGTTCAATTTTGTGTAATATAGGACCTTTAAGTAAAAGTACAGATATTGGAGCAAAAAAACAAACAAACCTCAAGTAAAAGTATGACATGAAAAACCTACTTAAGTAAAAGTATTAAAGTACCTGTTTAAAAATGTACTTAAAGAGTAAAAAGTAAAAGTATTTTGAGATCTAATAAAGCTTCAATTGCCGTGATTCTGATGCAGATTTGAGCTGAATTTTGTTTCATGTTTGTTTTTATTTTAGTTTTGTGTTTCTCAAACTATGAACGTGTTAAAATAAACCCTCAGCCTTTTCAGCAGGACTCAGACTATAATAAAAATACTTTTACTTTTCAGTCCTGTTCAGAAATGTAGTGGAGTAAAAAGTACAGATACCTGCTCTCAAATGGAGTGAAGTAAAAGTAAAAAGTATTTACTGTAAAATGTACTTAAGTAAAGTACAGATACCTAAAATGTGTACTTAAGTGCAGTACTTTGTGTTAAAAGTTTTTCGTCATGTTTTCATATAAAAATAAGGCAAAAACGAGAACGGGGAGAAATGCATTTGGAGAAAACAGCTGTTGAAGTTAGTGTCCCACAGAATTCTAAGGACGCAGATGGATTAAATTCAATATTCAAACATTTTTCTTTGCAGAGTGGCGTTTTCCCTCTAGCGCCCCCTAAAGTTAAATACCAGCCCAAGACGAGTGGATCTGTAGCTGTGTCCTGAACGTTATGAGAGTTTTGGACAAATAAGCAGCTGTGGTTGGACCGTCTCAAGTTTGGATGGAGGCTGAGCTGACCTGCTTTTATTGTCCTCCCCACAGGAAGCTCCTCCCTCCAGGCAACTCCACGATCCCTCATCAGGTCGGCTGTAAGGAAACGTCATTTTCATCTAGAGTTTCCTCTCGCTCTTCAACATGGGCCTTTAACTTAAAGTGTTTAACGTAACCTATAAACACTGAAACATCCAAATCAAATATACAAAACCAAACAAACAAAAGGAACTGAAACCAATTCTCCTCCACATGGTCTGACCCAAAACTTCCCCCCAGAGGCTTTAAATATGTCCATCTCAGGACACGTCCTCTTTTGTCTCCAGACCAGGTGGAGCAACAGGTGAGTCGGTAAGTGACATGATTAACTAAATTGAACAGATCTAACAAAATAAAATATATTTAAATTAACTTGAGTGTGTTGTGTTATGTTAAAGGAACTATACAAACTAAATAAAACAAACCTGGGATAGTTCTATCAGCAGTTCAATTGAAAATGGAGAAATTAACAAATATAAAATTAAATTAAGGTGAGTCTACAGGGACAAAGGCCGTCTTTGTCACAGTCTGGTTCCAGATTCAAACAGGACGTAGAAGAGACCGACTGCTCAGTAAAGTCTGGTGTATGTGAAGTTGTCCTAAATGCTTTCACTTTATTTTGGATTTTCTATTTCAGTTTCAACAAGGTGCAGTGTACAAAAGGTAAAACAAAAATAAATTATTTTTTTCTGCAGTTTTGAAGGATGAAGCAGATCTCCACTTCCTGTTCAGAGTTTTTTTCCTGTTTAGTCATGCTAAAAATTAGTAAATATTTAAAGATGCAGTAATGACGGCGCTGCGGTGGACGTCACTGACCATATGTTAAAAAGTACATAAATAAAACGAATACTTGAGTGGAGGACACCGTTTAGAAAGAGAGACGTTTGTGGGGTAGGGTCCACTAGTCCGAGGGTCCACTAGTCCGAGGGTCCACTAGTCCGAGGGTCCACTAGTCCGAGGGTCCACTAGTCCGAGTTTTAAAGGTGTTTAAAGGGGATAGATCAAGGTAAGTAGACACTAAAAACAGATTGATACCCTGGTGGACTAAATTCAGATTGTGGATTCATAAACACAGATTCATGGCCACGGAGTCAATGCCAAGAATAACTAGAAGGGCACTCGAAGAGCGCAGGTCCCATGAAAGCCACGTAATGTGACAGGAGTATACTGAGGCCAATAAATCCCTGTTCAAATAAGACCAAGACGTCAAAACAACTCTTGGTACGTTTCATAACATCTATTACTCTTGAAATATACAGCCAAAAACTCGGACTAGTGGACCCTCGGACTAGTGGACCCTCAGACTAGTGGGTAGTACCGCGTTTGTGCTAACGCTAATGCTAATATTGAGGCATAATAAATATTACAACAACACCGCAAACTCACGTCATCTACATGTAAAAATAATTGGGTCGTCTTTAGTTTAATTAATTGGAATTTGAATTGGTTATTTTATTTTTTACGATTTTGCTTTGGGAAACAGTAAGCTAGCATACGTGCTACTGTGCACAGAGGCTATTGAAGCTAAAAGTAACTGTTAACTTGGTGAAACAGCGCATTTGGAGCTTTAGAGATGTAGACAGACTGATAATAAAGGGTTCCTCAGACGTGTGAATGAAACAAAACACAATTCCAGGTCTGTTTTTGAGGAGAGAACAGTATAAGAGGTCTGAAAGTTCACAGGAGTCAGTTTTGTGTGATAGAACTTCACTGATTCTGTAAAAATCACAACGTATTTCAGTGCCCTGTAATATGTTTGTCATATTAGTTTTGGTACAGACGGACCATGTGTGTCCCTGATTGGCTGATCCACCTGTCAATCACTTCAATCTGAAAACGGAGGTTCAACAGTGACCAAACCATCGAAGTATAATAAATGTTATTATAGATCCACGGACCAGACTCGCACCTTCACAAAGTCCTGAGGAAGTGTGAGTTCTGAATCAAAGGAACATTTATGTCCTTAGGGCTGTAAGTGCAATCAACAGTTATTAAATGGAAGCCAAAAATATTCAATAAATATATGTTTTTAGTTGATTTATTAGTGGAATATCTATCACCAAAACATGAACTGGACATGAAAGAGCATCTTCAGATGTGTGGTGCCCCCTGGTGGTGCAGGGGGCGCTGTGCAGTGCTGTTCTCCACACCACACACTCTGATAACATCTCCACCACAACCGCAGCAGGAAACGTCTCACAGATGAACATCTCCAGTGAACTCTGTCCACACACAGGCGAGTCAGGTGTCACTGTACTGTAACTCAGAAATCCCCCAAAAAGCACCAACTGTGACTTTAAAGAACCCGCTTCAGGTTTCAGATTTCGCCGCGCATGTTTTGAGTCATTACAGCTTTTTTCAAAGTTTCGGTAGCTCCAGTAATTTCATTAGTGGGATGCACACTGATCATGTTGCGATAGTGCTCTGAAGGGGGAGTGACTCAGTGCGGAGGGAAGACTCAGAGTCATAAACTAAAATAAATCTTAAAGAATATGTGAATACGTTGTCCAGATCCACCTCCATATCCAGATCCACCTCCAACTCCAGCTTCAGCTCCAGATCCACCTTCACCTCCAGCTCCAGCTCCAGCTCCACCTCCAGCTCAGCTTCACTTTTGGCCCATCTCTCCTTGCGGTGGATCTTGAGCCAGGTTTGGTCAGGAGGAGGAGGAGAAGGAGGAGGCTGGAACAGAGAAAACACTGAACAAACACCTGAGGTACGTCTTTATTGATTAAAAACCGTCTTTTTTACAGCATCAACTTTACATTTGGATATTTTTACATTTATGTCTGAGAACGTTTCCTTTCACACAGAATGGAGTTCAGAAAATGACTTGGCAGTTTGTTGGCCGCAGCTAAGATGAAGACCCTGTACCAGATTCTATAAGCAGCTCTTGAGGTCCAAATACTGTATGTCTAATCTAATCGTAAAGCAGTCTATTGTAGTCAGGAAATGCAGGTTAGCATGCTAGTTACTGTTAGCTTCACCATCACAGTAAAACTCAAGACTGGCCCCTGAAGCTCTCCACTCCTCCACTCATCACTGTGGATAATTAGGATGCTCAGAATGCATAAGGAAAGTGAGGAATAACTTAAAGGGCCCATATTACACAAGTATTATGAGTTCTATTCTCGAACAGAAAACACTCACCACTTTGTGATGTCATGTGGCATTTTGAGCTTTGGAGATGTAAACAGACTAATAATAAAGAGTTCCTCAAACATGTGAATGAAACAAACACAACTCCAGGTCTGTTTTTGAGGAGGAACATTAGAACATGACTTAAAGCTCACGAGAGTGAGTTTTGCGTAATACGGGACCTTTAAAGCAGGAAAAATCAGGTACAGCGCCTTTAAGTGAATACAAAACACAGAGTTGAAGGACACAAAAAGATCTCTCACAAAGCTCGTCTCGGTTCATGTTTGATGTTTCCTCAGAGGGTCTGTGTGGGCGTCCTCAAGTCAAAGTGGTTTGCTACTTGCTTCTTTCCACGGAAATGTCACTGTTGCTGTGCCTGAAATGTTCCACAGTATGGCATTAAACAGAGGCGAGCGGGTCGTGTCACCAGGTCCGAGTTTTCACAGACCCACAGACTTGACTTATGTGGTGACAGAAGAGGAGACCAGCCCAGGAACATGATACTGAAGATTTTAAAATCCATAGAAAAGTGTAAAGTGACCAACTTTTTGGACCAATACTGATAAAAACTCTCCAGACCAAAGAGTGGACTAAGGGGAGTGCGACGTCACCCACAGCGTTCAGCTCTAGTGTCGTTTCTCTCCGAGGTTCTCACAGAAGAGCTTTGTGTGAATACAAGTTCAAACACGAGACTCTCTGCGGCGACTACGACCAATAAACGTTCTTATTACATCGATGTCCCACCACGATATCGGCTGAAGCCACATTTGGAAGCTGATGTCCGGCCCGACAAAATGTTCAGTATCGGCGCCGATATCAGACACCGGTAACGGATCGGTGCATCTCTAACTCACACAGGCATCCTATAGCGCACCTCCTTCCAGAACCTGCAGCCTGGAGACACGCAGGTGGACAGTGGAGTCTCTACGTCCCTGGAGTCCCCTGTTCTCCGCACACATGCTGTCCACCAGGGGGCTCTCCTCTGGGTCTTCCACCAGCACACAGCGCCCTGGGTCTGCCTGAGGTGACGCACCGACTCTGGGAGCCGCTCCACGTCAGAGGGCCCCAGCTCCTCCAGCTCCACCAGGATCACCTGTACACACCAGAACACTCAAACCCACATCTGCACACTGCTTTAAAGCTGCACTGCGCAACTTTTCTGGTGGAGGGGCCGCTATCTGCTTGTCTGCATGGAGATGTTATTGTTTTACCTGGAATGTTCCATGGTATGACTTTAAACATATCTATCTGGCATTTATTAATTCCGAGTGTTTCTGTTGCTCAAAAATACAATAATTCCTTCTGTGAATAGGGGCGCCTCTCCACAGATGTGACCTGTAATGTAGCGGTAGTGCGGTAAGGTTTAATCTATACTGTGGAACATTCTAGACAAAGCAATAACATTTCCATGGAGACAGGAGAATGCACCTTTAAGGCTCGTCTCTGCTCCTCTGCTGCACATAAACAGATCTGTGTGTTCCAAGCGAAGTAACGTCACGGCATTTAGACTTCCAGATGTTTCTAATGTCAAGACTGTGTTCTGTTAAACCACCACCAGAGGGCGCTCACAGGCAGTTTGAGAATTATCCAAAACGGACAAAACAGAGCAACAAATAAACAAACATGGAGGCGCCCACGGCAGGTTTTAGAGCACATCTGTTAGAAAAGAGCTGAGAAAATGAGGGGTTTATTTTGCAGCTGTTTTCACTACTGCCCCCAGTGGTCGGCTCAGGTACTGCTCCAGTGATGAGACTCCACATGTTCTGAGGAGAGGGACCAGAACCACAGAGAACCACACAGAGACAGAACCACACAGAGGACAGAATCACAGAGACAGAACCACACCACACAGAGGACAGAACCACACAGAGAGACAGAACCACACAGAGGACAGAACCATAAAGAGACAGAACCACAAAGAGACAGAACCACACAGAGACAGAACCACAAAGAGACAGAACCACACAGAACCACACAGAGGACAGAACCACAGAGAGACAGAACCACAGAGACAGAACCACACAGAGACAGAACTACACAGAACCACACAGAGACAGAACCACACAGAGGACAGACAGAGGCCTCCATGTATCTGTGTGTGTGGAATGTAGAGCAGAAATGAGCCTTTAAAGGATCCATGTGTAAGTTTTAGATTTTAAATTCCATAAACAGACCAGTGTCCCCAGATATGAGGTAAACATGTTCAAATCAAATATGGATTTTTCTGATAACAGTTCTAATGTTAAGTACAAAAACATTGGACATTTATTTGTTTTTGTTCCAGACGATTCTCCAATCAGAACGCAGAATGAGCGTCACATGACTCTCTCATGTGGGTTGCTGGTTCAAAGCTCAAATCCAGTGTGTTTAAACCTAAAATGTCTCTGATCTGAACGGTCACTCCCTAAACCCCAGAGTCAGTGCTAGTGCAGCCTCTGCAGCTCAGGGAGGGAATTCTGGAGGTTCTGAGCTTTGAAAAGCTTCTGAAAAAATGTCTTAAAAGCTCATACAATTGAAGCTGAAAAGCAAAAACAGATCTCAGTTTTGAAAAACTGCCAAAATGCTTTTTTATCTTTTTGTTACCATCTCCTAGAGATATTAGTGACCATAAAGTACAGTGGAGTTTATCAATAAGAGACGGAATCATATTTTGATATCAGTAAAATTCATCTGGCTTTTCATAAGACCATAGTGAGATCTGTAGTGAGAGCACGTGAAACCCCTCAGTCCTCCAGGGAGGATCCATAACAAAGGAGAAAATTCAATTTTGTCACCGGACAAATTGATCAAATACATTTTGCAGTTCATCCCAGAACTGAAGAACCAGCTCGGACGAGCTGAGAAACATCGATCAAAAAACTTTTGTCCAGTGACAGAAGTGAATTTTCTTCTTTGCTGTACACTGAGAGGAAACTACAAGACTTTTTCTTTTCATGTTTTTGCAGAGGAGTTCTTCAGTTGTGTTCTGTTCTATGATCTGTTCTATGATCTTAGTGGAGTACTCACCTTCAGAGATCTCTCGAGCAGAGCCCTGTGCATGGCGGCCACACACTCCAGCTGTGCCCGGGCATGCCCACACATGTCCTGCCCACACATGTCCTGCCCACACTCGAGCTCACCGTGGGGATCCCAGCTCCTGTGGACCTTTCTACTGTTCAGATGCTCTTTGTCTGAACTCAGGTCCTTCAAACTTATGCTCTCAGGGTTATTGTTGGTGCTTAGATGGTCTTTGCTGGTGTTCAGGTGGAGGTGGTCCTTGGTGGTGTTCAGATGGTCCTTGCTGGTGTTCAGGTGGTTCATACTGGTGTTCAGGTGGTCCATGCTGGTGTTCAGGTGGAGGTGGTCCTTGCTGGAGTTCAGGTGGAGGTGGTCCTTGGTGGTGTTCAGATGGTCCTTGCTGGTGTTCAGGTGGTCCATGCTGGTGTTCAGATGGTCCTTGCTGGAGTTCAGGTGGTCCATGCTGGAGTTCAGGTGGAGGTGGTCCTTGCTGGAGTTCAGGTGGAGGTGGTCCTTGCTGGAGTTCAGGTGGAGGTGGTCCTTGCTGGAGTTCAGGTGGAGGTGGTCCTTGCTGGAGTTCAGGTGGAGGTGGTCCTTGCTGGAGTTCAGGTGGTCCTTGCTCACAGACCCCTGCTGTTTCGTGTCTGTCTGGTCACTCATGGGTCTGGACAGCAGAGTGTTGTTGTTGTTGCTGGTGCAGTACCTCTTGCTAAAGGTGGAGGCGCCATAGAGCAGGAGGATGCGGCGGCAGGCCTGAAGGTTCTCCTCCACAGAGTCCACCACAGCTGCAGCAAAAACATGGAGAACCACGGTTACAGAGGGGCGGGGTCTGTTCAACCACAGACTGTAAAGTGTCCTGAGGGAGTGTGTGAGGCTCTGACCTTCCCCAGGGAGACAGTCTCGCCCTGGGATGAAGAGGGAGAAGCCACAGGCCTCCTCCAGGACCTGGGGCAGAGTGTGGAGGGCAAACTGCTCCACATCTGACCAGCGCCCCCCGCAGGTCGGAGGGTACGCCACATACGCGTCGTACAGCTTCCCATCGGAGGCTGGGGACACAAGTACAAGTACAAGTACAGTCAGGACAGTACTACAACTGCACTTACAAGTATTCACTTTCTCCCATGAGGATAAAGTGCAGTATTCACTTTCTGCAGTCCTGCAGTATTTAAAGGACCAATATTCTCTGTTCTAAAGTATCTCATCACACACAGACCTGGAGATATGTTTTATTTCATTCACATGTTTAACACACAAACCCCACATATTTAGGCTGAGTTCTTCTCTCAAACTGAAAACACTCTGTTCCACCTTGTGATGTCATGTGGTAATACAAGAAGAGCTCCACTGTGTTTTTAAACGCCGCACACCTTTACTAGAATCATTTGGATGATTTCAGCCTTGTTCTCTACTGAGCTCAAGGTAAAAGGAGGTGGAGCTGTTCTTAACGTGACAGGCCCAGTCCTTAAAAAGGTCAATCACATGTGATTTGATAATGTGATAAAACTGTGAAGAGGAGTGTGTGTGTCTGTGTGTGTGTGTGTGTGTGTGTGTGCGTGTGTGTGTGTGTCTGTGTGCGTGTGTGTGTCTGTCTGTGTGTGTGTGTCTCTTCTTTCAGCCCTGCAGTCTGTGGGGACGGGGTTTCCCTGGGTCAGTCCCACTGAGCAAAAACTCCGCTCTTATTTAGGTCAGTGCTTCTGCAGAGGCGTTCACGTCCCACTGGAGGAATTCTACTGAATTGGACGAAATTTAAATTTAAGAAAGAAGTTTAAATTTTCCACACAGCAGTAGGATTCAAGTGAACAGCTCCTTTTACCTTTAGTTCAGTAGAGACTGGCAATTCCAGGAATGACATTATTCAACTGATTCTAGTGAAGCAGTATGGAGTTTAAAAACACAGTGGAGCACTTCCTGTATCACCACATGACATCACAAGGTGGTATGTTTGTGATGAAACTACATTAGAACATGGATCTGAAAAAAGCCTAAAATGGGGCCTTTAAATTACGTCATTTGGAGAAAATCACCTAAAAAAATTCACAGATCGGCCGTTAGTTTCTCTGGATTCTGAACAATCGACATCTACAGCCTGGAGGGGCCTTGGACCCCACGGCCCGGGGCCCGGGGCCCTGGACCCCACGGCCCGGGGCCCGGGACCCGGGACCCCACAGTCTGGAGGGGCCCTGGACCCCATGGCCCGGGGCCCGGGGCCCTGGACCCCATGGTTCGGGGCTCGGGACCCCACAGTCCGGAGGGGCCCTGGTGCTGCCGTACCTGAACTGGGATAGAGTCCGGGGAAGGTCTCCCGGGTCCACAGAGCCAGGTCCACTTTGAAGACGTGATACACAGAGACACTGAGCAGGAGGAGCAGCAGACAGGAGCCCAGGCCCAGGCCCACCGGCAGGAGCAGGTCAGGGTCTGTGAAACACAACAAGAACATGAACAACAACAAGTTTTATTTATGAAGCACACGTGATGTGACCAGCACAGACTCATGAGCTCAAACATCAAATAAACTGTGTTTAAGGCCGAAAGTCTTTCAGAAGTGTCGACAGCAAAATAAAATGTGTGTAGAACTTTACTGTGTAGAACTCTGTGCACAGTGCTGTGGTGGGATTGTGCGTCTGTTCCGTGCACAGTGCTGTGGTGGGATTGTGCGTCTGTTCCGTGCACAGCGCTGTGGTGGCAGACCCTCAGCTCTAACCCCATTCCCACCACAACTACTGCAGCTGTACAACTGCAGGTGTGTGTGTGTGGGGGGGGTGGGGGGTGGGTCAAGTGTCTTGCCCAAGGACCCAACAATAGCATTCATCTACAGCAGCTGGAATCGCACTGCCAACCTGTGAGTCAGTGGATCTGATTTGAATAAAGTTAAATGATTCTAATGTTTTACAGGAGTTTCAGTGTTTGATTCTGCTGCTGGAGGACCTGGAGGACCTGGAGGACCTGGAGGAGACCCGCTGGAGGACCTGGAGGACCTGGAGGAGACCTGCTTGAGGAGACCTGCTGGAGGACCTGGAGGACCTGCCTGCTAGAAGACCGGGAGGACCTACTGGAGGAGACCTGCTGGAGGACCTGCCTGCTGGAGGACCTGGAGGAGACCTGCTGGAGGACCTGAAGGACCTGCTGGAGGAGACCTGCTCCTGTTCCACTTCATCTCTGCACCTTTCTGTACTCGGTCACTTTTTTTGGGGGGGGGGGGTGCTCCAGTCGCTCTCCGCCCTTCCTGTCCACTGTCCTGTCCACTACAGTCTACCTGTCAAATAGCAGTAGTAGTATGTATGCAGTAGTAGTGCCTGTATGCAGTAGTAGTGCCTGTATGCAGTAGTAGTGCCTGTATGCAGTAGTAGTGCCTGTATGCAGTAGTAGTACATGTATGCAGTAGTAGTGCCTGTATGCAGTAGTAGTGCCTGTATGCAGTAGTAGTACCTGTATGCAGTAGTAGTGCCTGTATGCAGTAGTAGTGCCTGTATGCAGTAGTAGTGCCTGTATGCAGTAGTAGTACATGTATGCAGTAGTAGTGCCTGTATGCAGTAGTAGTAGTACATGTATGCAGTAGTAGTGCCTGTATGCAGTAGTAGTACCTGTATGCAGTAGTAGTGCCTGTATGCAGTAGTAGTGCCTGTATGCAGTAGTAGTGCCTGTATGCAGTAGTAGTACCTGTATGCAGTAGTAGTGCCTGTATGCAGTAGTAGTACCTGTATGCAGTAGTAGTGCCTGTATGCAGTAGTAGTACCTGTATGCAGTAGTAGTGCCTGTATGCAGTAGTAGTACCTGTATGCAGTAGTGTGAAGTAGCAGGAGGGGCTCCCTCGGCCGCTCCAGGCTCTGCAGATGTACGTTTGGTTGAAGTCGTCCTCCTGAAGCTCTGAGATGATGAGCCACGTCTCCATCCACACCCCGTCCTCCAGCTTCTGCACCATCCTGTACAAGTACACACAAGTACACACAAGTACTGCGTCAGTACTACACCCCGTTCTCCAGCTTCTGCACCATCCTGTACAAGTACACACAAGTACACACAAGTACTGCGTCAGTACTACACCCCGTTCTCCAGCTTCTGCACCATCCTGTACAAGTACACACAAGTACTGCATCAGTACTACACCTGTGTACACACAAGTACTGCATCAGTACTACACCTGTGTACACACAGTGCCATCTAGTGGACACAGTGACTGTAGCTCCTGACACAGTTTTTCACTTGTGACTCACAGGTTCAGTTTAAAGCTGCACTGCGGAACTTTTCTAGTTGACCCTTGTTTGTCTCTATGGAGATGTTATTGCATTGTCGAGAATGTTCCACAGTATAGATTAAACTGCTCCATCACGAGGGAGACGAGCAGGTTACAGCTCTATGCTACAGTACAGGTCAGATCTGTGGAGAGGCGCCCCTATTCACAGAAGGATTTATTGTATTTTTGAGCAACAGAAACACCTGGAATGAATAAACGTAACATGGAAATGTTTAAAATCACACCATGGAACATTCCAGACAAAACAATATAACATCTCCATGGAGACAACAGGTGGCAGACTCTCAACCAGAAAAGTTCCACAGTGCAGCTTTAACAGTGACACACAACTAAAGTTTGACGGCCCCAGAGCCACTGACCGCTGTGGTGTGGAGTGGACGCGCTCAGACGGGTCACTCGCTATGAAGTCACCCTCGAACATCCAGTACACATCCACGTCCAGCAGGGGGCGCCCCTCACACGGAACGAACACCAGGCAGCGCTTTGTCAGGTCACTTCCTGAGGACGCACATAGAGGACCGCGTAAGAACACACACACACACACAAACACACAGATGCATCACCCACTGCGTTTAGCTCCAGTCAAATGAAGCTCATGAGGTTAGCGGCGATGGGGGAATTTAGAGCAGAATTCCATATGAGGAACAGGAGTTTATTTACGAACAAAATGTTGAAATAAAAACCCCAGGATCATGTGGAGCAGAACATTTAAGACCAAAAAGACGAGTCGGACAGATGCAGGTACAGAGAGAGGTGCGACGGTTTTCACAGTAAATTGGAGCCAGAGTCGATGGAGTCGGAAGTGCCCCCATGCTCACTTCCTGTTTGTAACGTTAGCAGGTTAGCGGGATAGCGAGTTAGCGGGTTAGTGGGTTAGCGGGTATAAACAGTCTGTGGTAACACCTGAACACTTTATGACACTTTTATATTCAGTGTAATACTGACCCAGATCTGCTCTGACCACATCGTTGGCCGGTTCTCGCACTTGAGGAAGAAGACAGTAATCTCCTACAAACACACAAAAACACACACCACAGAAGACATCAAATGCATGAAGCAGATATACTATGGAATTACGTAGCAAAGAAAAAAGCTTAAATAACTACTACATATTTTTCAACAAAGCAAAGCGCGGAGAATTTGGCTGTAATAAATAGTAACTCTAGTATATATTAACTTTTATTTCTGCACTGCATAAGTCCATACGTCTTACTTCATATATTTGATGTCTTCTGTGTATCAAATGTAGTAGTAATAAACAAAACAAAAAAGAGAATGAGGATGAGTCTAAACTTGTGTCGTGTAGATCTGAAAATATTGGCAAGTCGATGTGAAACTGATCAGCTTCAACTTTTGAATCAACCAAAAAACATGAAATCTTCCAACACGACAACCAGCGTGAAAGGAGCTGGATGAACCCTGCCCTCTACTGGTTTAAAAAGGTACTGCAATCACACCTGAACCTGGACCAAGTTCTTCTCTTCTCAGTTTATGGACGAGCCTCATGTGAAGCTCAGAACCTCCAGAATTCCCTCCCTGAGCTGCAGAGGCTGCACTAGCACTGACTCTGGGGTTTAGGGAGTGACCGTTCAGATCAGAGACATTTTAGGTTTAAACACACTGGATTTCAGCAGTGAACCAGGCACTGAGTCTTTCATTTGAGTTTCCAGGTTCAATGCTGAAATCTGGTTGTTCGTTAATTCTGCAGGTGAACGCTCCGGCAGCACAGGCTCAGGTGTGTTTGTGGAACATTGTAGGACATTGTAGGACATTGTAGGACATTGACCTTAGGCGACATACAGCTCCTTTAAAAATATTTATTAAATGGTCCCACTTCATATTGATGACAGTGTCTGAGTCCATCAGAGGTGGAACATGAGGAGGGAAAGACTTTAAAAACACAGAGGAGATTGAACAGGCATGCAAATGTGTTTCCAACACTGTCCAATCAGAAAGCTCTATTCTCAGAACTTAAAGGTGCGCTGTGTAACTGTCCGTCACCTGCTTGTTTCCATGGATATGTCACTCCTCTGTCTGGAATGTTCCACAGTGTGACATTAAACAGCTCTACTTTACATTTATTCAATTACAGGTGGTTTTAGAGCTCAAAAATACCTAGAAAAACAGACATTCTGACTGTGAGCGGGGTCGCCTCTCCACAGATCTGACCTGTAACTTGGTCTGGTTTGGTCTCCATGAAGATAGAAAGGTTTAAAGCCACACTGTGAAAAATTCCAGATAAAGCAATAACATCTCCATGGAGAAAAGCATTTCTCTCAGAAGAGTATGTAAGTGTTATTGTCATGGTAACAGTGTGTCTGACCTTTGACCTCTGCGTCGATGGTCTCGGACACACTCCCGTTGACCCCGTCCAGGCTGAAGCTCAGGGTGCAGGTGTACAGGCCCTGGTCACCTAACTCCACCCCCTTCACCTTCAGGAACGTCTCCCAGTATTCGAAACGGCCCTGCACGTGCTCAATCCGCTCACAGCCCTAACACACACACACACACACACACACACACAAAGAAATTGGTCCCATTCTTCGCCCCCACAGACACGAGTGTTTCTTCTGGAAGGACTGAAGCCCAAACTGTACCTTGAACCATGTGATGGAGAAGCTGAGGCCGTAGCTGGACAGTTTCTGGATGTAGTCTTTGAGGGGACAGGCCAGGCGGTCCGTCACTCCTTTGGTCAGACGCTGTCCGGTGGTGTTGGGGCGTCCACACGGGGAGCGGGGAGGGTCCACGATCAGTTTGGTCTCCTGCCGGTAGCACTGCCGCGGCGTGCTGAAGTGACCACACAAACACCACCACAAAAAACACAACCCAAAGATCACACACACTTGGACTTTTGAACGGACAAACATTTAGACAATGAAGTATGGAAGATAATTTGTTCCATTAGATTTTGAATTTAAATACCGCTGAATTTCTCACTTTGAATTTAACTCAGAAAAAATATGTTTAAATTATTTTTATTCTGAATTTTAGTTGCTGAAATTTTAAATGTACTTTTTCAATATCTTTCAAATTCAAAATAAAAGCCCTCAAATTCAACAGTCAAAATTCAGAGTGTAAATTTCGCAGCAAAGATCCAAGACGCCAAGGCAGAATCAATCGATCCTGTGTGAGTGAGGAGGACAGAGGCTGTTTCCTAATGGTTCTCATCTGTGGGCGGGGTTTACACTTAACAAATAAAAGAGATGAGGTTTTGAATAGGTGAATTCTGACCAATCAGATCGCTTCACTGCACCATTTCCTGTTTGTTACTAAGTTCGATCGGATCACACAGGATCGATTGGTTCTGCCTTGGCGTCTTGGATCTTTACTGCAAATTTTACTCTGAATTTTGACTTTTGAATTTGAGGACTTGAAAATATTTGTGCTGAATATTTAGAACCTATTTTTTTTATATTGAATTTTAAACATTTTGAAAATATACACTTAAAATTTCAGTAGCTAAAATACAGAATAAAAATAATTCAAACATGTTTTTGCAGAATTAAAAAATTCAAAGTGAGAAATTCAACGGCGTTTAAAATTCTTAAAATTCAAAATCTGATGGAACAAATGATTTTCCATACTTAAGACCCTTCATGACACAGAACGCTGCTCAGATGTTTTCACACACAGAGGACTGAAAATAAGCGATTAAAGACTGAAACATGCACAAAACACTCCAGATACAACTTCAGAAGGTCCATCAGGAGAAACTACTAGAACATGGAGAAACATCTGAAAAGTCGAGGTCTGATTTAAATAACAGAACCTCATTAGAACCCCGTCTCACCTGACCACAGTCACGTAGTCCCCAGCGTCTTCCAGGGTGACGTTCAAGAACCACAGCGTCTCCGCCACCACCAGGACCCGCCCGCTCTGGTTGCTGATTGGCCGGTCGGAGTCCAGCCGGTACCATGTGACGTTGTAGGGCTCGGCTGATAGGTTGAAGCAGGAGGGGGAGAGCAGAGTGCTGTTGAGCATGGCCACATCTCCGGGGACAGAGAAGACTCGCTCGAACTGCAGACGGTAGTTCTTACAGTCGCCTGCAGGGGGCGCACAAGGAGAAGTACAGTTCATTATTATAGACACGACCCGTCAAAGGTTTGGACACTTTCTGTTTCAGTGTTTTTTTGGTTTGTTTTTTTTTCTTAATGTTTCCTTAATGTTTCCTCCAAAGACATGAAGCAGATCTATGGAATTGTGAAGTAGTGAAGAAAAACATGTTAAAGCTACAGTGTGGAACTTTCTGCAGTGGCTCGTAGAAATGTTTAAACCACACTTCAGAACATTCTCCATGGAGACAGATACGTTTAATGCCATACTGTGGAATATTACAGCCTAGTCTGTCAGGAGAATAAACTAAAGGTTTAGACCTGGTTTAGTCCTGGTTTAGTCCCGATTTAGTCTTGATTTAGTCCTGGTTTAGTCCTGGTTTAGTCCTGGTTTAGTCTTGATTTAGTCTTGATTTAGTCCTGGTTTAGTCCTGGTTTAGTCCTGGTTTAGTTCTGCTCTAGTCCTGATTTAGTCCTGGTTTAGTCCTGGTTTAGACCTGGTTTAGTTGTGGTTTAGTCCTGATTTAGTCCTGCTTTAGTTCTGCTCTAGTCCTGGTTTAGTCCTGATTTAGTCCTGCTTTAGTTCTGCTCTAGTCCTGGTTTAGTCCTGATTTAGTCCTGCTTTAGTTCTGCTCTAGTCCTGGTTTAGTCCTGATTTAGTCCTGCTTTAGTTCTGCTCTAGTCCTGGTTTAGTCCTGATTTAGTCCTGCTTTAGTTCTGCTCTAGTCCTGGTTTAGTCCTGATTTAGTCCTGGTTTAGTCCCGGTTTAGCTCTGCTCTAGTCCTGGTTTAGTCCTGGTTTAGTCCTGGTTTAGTTCTGCTCTAGTTCTGGTTTAGTAACTTTTCTGGTGGAGGGTCTGTCAAATGCTTTTCTCCATGGAGATGTTGTTGCTTTGTCTGGAATGTTTCACAGTGGCATTAAACCTTTCTATCTTCATGGAGACCAAACCAGACCAAGTTACAGGTCAGATCTGTGGAGAGGCGACCCCGCTCACAGTCAGAATATCTGTTTTTCTAGGGATTTTTGAGCTGTAAAACCACCTGTGATTGAATAAATGTAAAGTAGAGCTGTTTAATGTCACACTGTGGAACATTCCAGACAGAGCCATGACGTCTCCATAGAAACAAGCAGGTGACGGACCCCCAACGGAAAAGTTACACAATTCACCTTTAGCGTTATCTGGCTGATGGTTCCAGTAATTGAAGTTGAGATGAAGCTTTGGTCTCATGTTTATAAAATTTAAAATCAAAATCTCACATACTTTTTTTTATTATCTTTAAATTTACAGGGTGTTTTTATTTTTTTATTTGAACTTTTTTGTCATACTTCCTCTTCAGTGTGTACACATTTCTCATGCAAAACCACAGGTCAAAGTCCAAGAAAATATAGTTTAATGACCTTTTTGTGGTGTTTTGATGGTGTGACACGTGACCTGCAGTACACACAGCCGCCAGCAGAGGCCAGCAGTGTGAAATGACATGTGTGAGTGGACCCTTTAAAGTCCAAATCAAAGGTTTGTTTTTCTAATTCTGTTTTTCTAATACCTGCAGCGGTGGGAGAAGTACTCAATTTTGTAACTTAAATAAAAGTACAATAAAGAAAATATAGTTTAATGACCTTTTAAATGGTGTAACACGTGACCTGCAGTACACACAGCCGCCAGCAGAGGGGAGCAGTGTGACATGTGTCCAAATGACAGGTTTGTTTGTCTAATTCTGATTCTGCAGCAGAATAACTCAATTTTGTTATTTAAGTAAAAGTACAAGAAAATAATAAAGTAAAAGTAAAAGTATCAGTATAATTATATCATCTTTACGTAAAAGTATTAAAGCACATGTTTAAAAACGGACTTAAAGAATACATTTTGGAAAGATTTTAAGATCTAACAAAGCTTCAAATGTAGTGATTGTTTTACCGTGTTGAGAGGCGGAGCTCGGTCCCAGCTGACACCAGAGCAGAAGGGCCAGTGTGAGGGCCATACCTGAGGACACAACACACACACATATAGTTATTGCTTTGTCTGGAATGTTCCACAGTATGGCATTGAAACTATCTCCATGGAGACAAGCAAGTGACATCACACATTTGTTTTTGTTTCTTTTTTTTTTTTTTCAGTTGTGTCTTGTTTTATTTTTGTTTTAAAGGAGCACTGTGCTGCTTTTCTGGAGGAGGAGTGGTGGTGTGTGGTGGTGGTGGTGGGTGAGCGGGTGGTGGTGGGTGAGCGGGTGGTGGTGGGTGAGCGGGTGGTGGTGGGTGAGCGGGTGGCGGTGGGTGAGCGGGTGGTGGATGGGTGAGCGGGTGGTGGGTGAGCGGGTGGTGGATGGGTGAGTGGGTGGTGGTGGGTGAGCGGGTGGTGGTGGGTGAGTGGGTGGCGGTGGGTGAGTGGGTGGTGGATGGGTGAGCGGGTGGTGGGTGAGCGGGTGGTGGATGGGTGAGCGGGTGGTGGGTGAGCGGGTGGTGGATGGGTGAGTGGGTGGTGGTGGGTGAGGGGGTGGTGGATGGGTGAGCGGGTGGTGGATGGGTGAGTGGGTGGTGGTGGGTGAGGGGGTGGTGGATGGGTGAGCGGGTGGTGGGTGGTGGTGGGTGAGCGGGTGGTGGATGGGTGAGCGGGTGGTGGGTGAGCGGGTGGTGGGTGAGCGGGTGGTGGATGGGTGAGTGGGTGGTGGTGGGTGAGTGGGTGGTGGTGGGTGAGTGGGTGGTGGTGGGTGAGCGGGTGGTGGTGGGTGAGTGGGTGGTGGTGGGTGAGCGGGTGGTGGTGGGTGAGCGGGTGGTGGTGGGTGAGCGGGTGGCGGTGGGTGAGCGGGTGGTGGATGGGTGAGTGGGTGGTGGTGGTTTGAGTGGGTGGCGGTGGGTGAGCGGGTGGTGGATGGGTGAGCGGGTGGTGGTGTGTGGTGGTGGTGGTGGGTGAGCGGGTGGTGGTGGGTGAGTGGGTGGTGGATGGGTGAGTGGGTGGTGGATGGGTGAGCGGGTGGTGGTGGGTGAGCGGGTGGTGGATGGGTGAGTGGGTGGTGGTGGGTGAGCGGGTGGTGGATGGGTGAGTGGGTGGTGGTGGGTGGTGGTGGTGGTGGTTTGAGTGGGTGGCGGTGGGTGAGCGGGTGGTGGATGGGTGAGCGGGTGGTGGTGTGTGGTGGTGGTGGTGGGTGAGCGGGTGGTGGTGTGTGGTGGTGGTGGTGGGTGAGCGGGTGGTGGATGGGTGAGCGGGTGGTGGTGTGTGGTGGTGGTGGTGGGTGAGCGGGTGGTGGTGTGTGGTGGTGGTGGTGGGTGAGTGGGTGGTGGATGGGTGAGTGGGTGGTGGATGGGTGAGCGGGTGGTGGTGGGTGAGCGGGTGGTGGATGGGTGAGTGGGTGGTGGTGGGTGAGCGGGTGGTGGATGGGTGAGTGGGTGGTGGTGGGTGAGCGGGTGGTGGTGGTGGGTGAGTGGGTGGCGGTGGGTGAGCGGGTGGTGGGTGGGTGAGTGGGTGGTGGTGGTTTGAGTGGGTGGCGGTGGGTGAGCGGGTGGTGGATGGGTGAGTGGGTGGTGGTGGGTGAGCGGGTGGTGGATGGGTGAGTGGGTGGTGGTGGGTGAGTGGGTGGTGGATGGGTGAGTGGGTGGTGGTGGGTGAGTGGGTGGTGGATGGGTGAGTGGGTGGTGGTGGGTGAGCGGGTGGTGGATGGGTGAGTGGGTGGTGGTGGGTGAGCGGGTGGTGGATGGGTGAGTGGGTGGTGGTGGGTGAGTGGGTGGTGGATGGGTGAGTGGGTGGTGGTGGGTGAGTGGGTGGTGGATGGGTGAGTGGGTGGTGGTGGGTGAGCGGGTGGTGGATGGGTGAGTGGGTGGTGGTGGTTTGAGTGGGTGGTGGTGGTGGTTTGAGTGGGTGGTGGTGGGTGAGCGGGTGGTGGATGGGTGAGTGGGTGGTGGTGGTTTGAGTGGGTGGTGGTGGTTTGAGTGGGTGATCTGTTTGCTGTATTCCGTGAAAAACTCTCTGGTGTTCGTGGAGTCACTGTTGAGAAACGTCTGCACTCCCAAAACTCCACATCGGAATGTTTGTCTTCGTTCCAACTGGAGCTGGAACCATTACACAAACCAAGACAAGACTCGGGCTGACAAGAACTTCTCACTGGGAAAACTCTTCTGATCCACTCAACATGACAAACCTCTGACCTCTGACCTCTGACCTGTCACTTTCCTGGTGAAATAAAACCACCTCATGTATTTCAGAACATGTTTGTAGAACTCTAAACAGAATAAGACCCCACGGAGACACAGGGAGGGCATCTGAGACGCAGGGGAGGGCATCTGACACACAGGGAGGGCATCTGACACATGGAGGACATCTGACACACAGGGAGGGCATCTGACACACGAAGGGAGGGCATCTGACACACGAAGGGAGGGCATCTGACACACAGGGAGGGCATCTGACACACAGGGAGGGCATCTGACACACAAAGTGAGGGCATCTGACACAGGGATATTTCAGAACATGTTTGCAGAGCTCTATTTTCTATAAACAGACAGCTATTTTGTTCCTCACTAGCAGAATTCCCACAATAAATATTAAACAGAGACAGACCGATACTTGCCCTTTTAAGCATATGGGGGTATCGGCCTTAAAATCTCCAGCTCAGACTGATATATCGTTTTGGTCGATCTGCTGCTTAAAAACACACACAAAGCTTTATATGAACACGAATACAAAGAGGACGCCGCACAAAACAAGACCACAGCTCTCTTAAAAGTGTGTGGTAGAAAAGGGCTTCATGGAGACCAAACCAGACCAATTTACAGGTCAGATCTGTGGAGAGGCGACCCCCCTCACAGTCAGAATGTCTGTTTTTCTAGGTATTCTTGAGCTCTAAAACCACCTGTAATTGAATAAATGTAAAGTAGAGCTGTTTAATGTCACACTGTGGAACATTCCAGACAGAGCAAATACATCTCCATAGAATCAAACAGGTGACGGACCTCAAACCGAAAAGTTACACAGTGCAGCTTTAAATAACAGAATTTGTGGAAAATAATCAAGATCGGGCCCAAAATAATCGACAGCTCAAAAATCCCTAGAAAAACAGACATTCTGACTGTGAGCGGGGTCGCCTCTCCACAGATCTGACCTGTAACAATAACATCTCCATGGAGAAATGCATTTGACGGACCCTGCACCAGAAAGGTTACACAATAAACTTTTAAACCCTCGAGTCCTGTTCGATCCGGCCTTACTCACCTGCAGAAATCCAGAACCTCCTGGAACCGTCCTCCAGACCAGAACCTGCCCCTGAGCCTAGACCAGAACCTGCCCCTGAGCCTGGACCAGAACCTGCCCCTGAGCCTGGACCAGAACCTACCCCAGAGCCTGGACCAGAACCTGCCCCTGAGCCTGAGCCTGGACCAGAACCTGCCCCTGAGCCTGGACCAGAACCTGCCCCTGAACCTGGACCAGAACCTGCCCCTGAACCTGGACCAGAACCTGCCCCTGAGCCTGGACCAGAACCTGCCCCTGAACCTGAGCCTGGACCAGAACCTGCCCCTGAGCCTGGACCAGAACCTGGACCAGAACCTGCCGGTCACACTTCTCTTCACAAACCCTCGTTTAATCTAACTGGGCGTCCCCCAAGGCTGTGTGCTCAGTCCTCTACTCTTACTCTACTCTTTCCTCTCTTCTACTCTAATTTACTCTACTCTTCTCTCTTTCCCCTCCTCTTCTCTTTCCTCTCCCCTCCTCTTCTCTTCTCTCTTTCCCCTCCTCTTCTCTCCTCTTCTCTTTCCCCTCCGTTCACATGAGACTTCCTTCAGACCACAAACTCGCCCACATGTGCAGATCATCTCCTCATGTCCCGAAACAGTTTTCTGAAGAAACGTCTTAACCACAAAACTTCTGGTCCAACCGAGAGAATTCCCATCACATGACCTTCTCACCACAACACCAGAAGAAAACCGTTGCTAAAGGGCACAACACTTAGGCTAAAATGTACACGTTTTAGCAGCACAACGTCCCGGAGATCTGGAATGAAACTGACAAAAATTTACCCTACATTTTGTTCGATTTTTATCATCTTTATCTTTAAAAACAAACACTACATTTTGTTCGATTTTTATCATCTTTATCTTTAAAAACAAACCTACATTTACATCGATTTTTAGAATAAAATCGTGTACAAACATGGAAGTAATAAAATGTCTTTAATAGGACTTGAGTTATACAAAAACAAACTGTGGAAACAAAAACTCTGAGGCTGGAGGTGACGTTTGGGAGAAGATCAAATTAAACTTGTAACTATGGATGGGACAAAAAAATAAATCTAAAAATGGTAGACTGAACTCCTGCCTGGGACTGATAAACAACTAAGGAGTATTTGTCTTTACCATATGAACTTAAACATCCTCCAAATCTGAGGAAAGAGAAATGAGACACGGCCAGAGAAAGAGAGAAAGATCAAAACTTCTCAGAGACCAATAAAGTCTGATTCTTTTCTCTGATCTCCTCTCCTCCCCTCTCCCTCTTCTCCTTTATCTCTCTCTCCTTTACTCTCTCTCTCTCTCCTCTCCTTTACTTTACTCTCTCTCCTCCCTTCTCGTTCCTCTCCTTTCTCTCTCTCTCCTTAGAGGTTGTTTTTCCGCTCTTTAGTAAACAGTGTGTGTGTGTGTGTGTGTTTGTGCGTGTGTGTTTGTGCGTGTTCGTGTGTGTGTGTGTTCGTGTGGACTTAACCCTGAGCTCTACAGTAAGTCATGTGACCAGCGCTATCGCTGTGACCTTTGACCTTATGCCTAAGTCGACTGTTACTCCATTAAAGTGCCAAAGGAGCTCAAGAACTTCTCCACAGAGTTTCACCAGTAAAACCAAAGTCCAGAGGAGTGACCACTTTTTGTACTTCATTTGAGTACTCACCAATACCGAGTACCGATACCGATACCAGACATTATTCTTACAGGGGTTCGATTATAGTGATACGTCCAGTTCTTTTCATAGGATTTTTATAGTACTGCCTACGGGACACACAGGAAGTGCCTCATCGCTAAAGGCTAATCTGGAGACGTGCGCCGATATGGGCTCTTGGAGAAATATCGGGTATCGTCCTAAATCTTGCCGATATGGGCCGATAGTCGACATGGGCATGTTGTACTTTGTTATAAAGCTTAGACTCTTTATACTGAGTCCATTTAATCCAATTTACAGACAGATAAATGTCTGAAATGTCTGATCAGAAAAATGTCTGATCCACGACACTGACGATAAATAAAAGTGAACTTCAGCCTGTGTTCTCTTACATCAGAGCCAGAAACAAAACTACTGCTGTTTTTATCAAAGTGCGAGAGCGGAGCAGAGAGAGGACAGTCCCACAGACAGAGGACTGTCCCACAGACAGAGGACTGTCCACAGACAGAGGACAGTCCCACAGACAGGACTGTCCCACAGACAGGACTGTCCCACAGACAGGACTGTCCCACAGACAGAGGACTGTCCCACAGACAGGACTGTCCCACAGACAGGACTGTCCCACAGACAGAGGACAGTCCCACAGACAGAGGACTGTCCCACAGACAGAGGACTGTCCCACAGACAGGACAGTCCCACAGACAGAGGACTGTCCCACAGACAGAGGACAGTCCCACAGACAGAGGACTGTCCCACAGACAGAGGACAGTCCCACAGACAGAGGACAGTCCCACAGACAGAGGACTGTCCCACAGACAGGACAGTCCCACAGACAGAGGACAGTCCCACAGACAGAGGACAGTCCACAGACAGAGGACTGTCCCACAGACAGGACAGTCCCACAGACAGGACAGTCCCACAGACAGAGGACAGTCCCACAGACAGGACAGTCCCACAGACAGAGGACAGTCCCACAGACAGAGGACAGTCCCACAGACAGAGGACTGTCCCACAGACAGAGGACAGTCCCACAGACAGAGGACTGTCCCACAGACAGAGGACTGTCCCACAGACAGAGGACTGTCCCACAGACAGGACAGTCCCACAGACAGAGGACAGTCCCACAGACAGAGGACAGTCCCACAGACAGAGGACAGTCCCACAGACAGGACAGTCCCACAGACAGAGGACAGTCCCACAGACAGAGGACTGTCCCACAGACAGAGGACAGTCCCACAGACAGAGGACTGTCCCACAGACAGGACAGTCCCACAGACAGAGGACAGTCCCACAGACAGGACAGTCCCACAGACAGAGGACTGTCCCACAGACAGAGGACTGTCCCACAGACAGAGGACACACACAGCTGCTGTCAACATACTGGATTATATTCTTTATGGATGATCGTTTTGAGTCAGGATCAAAAGGACACTTATTTAATAATAATAATAATAATAATAATAATAATAATAATAATAATAATAATAATGATGCATCAGTTTTATACAGTGCTGTTCTGGACATTCAAAGATGCTTTACAGTTCATTCTTCATTCAGTCCACACACGCTGGTGGTAAACTACTATTGTAGCCACAGCTGCCCTGGGGCAGACTGACAGAAGCAAGGCAGACAGGATCAGGCTTTGACAGGCCGGTATGGCGACATACCACATTAGTGAAGCCTTGTGATCTGAGAGGTGCCTGTGTGAGCCTGAGTGTTGTTTTGAAGCTACTTTTCCTTCTCTCTCATTGGTTTGCGCTTAGCTGCTGTAGCTCCCTGTTCTTTTTTTAACATCGGCCAACTGTAAAGTGACTGTAGTGGCTGTACACGTTACTGGACCTGCATTGATATTTAAAGGAGCTGTGAATAGAAGTATGAATGGTTGGCATTTACGCATATAATTAATTGCATGATAACCGCTAAAGGCTAATAGCTGTAGTTTATGTACTTTGTTTACAGGCTAGAATGTCATGCAAAAAATGCCAGGCCGACCTGCTGTCTTTAAATATGACTGAAGAGGTAAAATAACAGTAAATGTGGCCTAACAGAGTAAAACCTAAGTTTTATGATCACCTGAGATTTCACAGTGAATTTTCACAGTGAATTTTCACGTCACTAAATATATCGGCTGTTTTATCGGCTATCGGCACCTCCAAAGCCCGTTATATTGGGATCATATCGGATCAAAAAAAATCCATATTGTTCGGACCCTAACAGAGATTGTCAGGAGTGTTGCTTTTTTCTTTGTGTGTGTCTGTGTGCGTCTGTGTGTGTCATTTTGATATAAAAGGAAATTGTGGAGAATGCCTAGTTTTAAATTTGTTTTACTATGTGATGTAAAGTCAATTTTGTACCATTTCTGTGTAAGTCAAATGAACAAATTTAGAAAAAAATTAAAACAGTCTCCCCTCTCTCTGTAACTGCTGCTGTGAGCCTCGTCATTTCAGTCATAATATTCATATTATATTCATATTATTATTCATATTAACCCACTCTGCTAGCCTCAGTGAGCTTCATCTGACTGGAGCCGAACGCTGTGGGTGACGTCGTCTTTCTACCGTCTACACGTTCCCTCCCTTCCCTCCTCCGTCTCACTCACAGCTGCGTTTAAAGTGATTCACGGTGTTTGTGTAATCCTGTGCTGTCCTGCGTTTGAGGCTTGAGTGTTGAGAAAATTTACATTTTCACCTACCCCCTATCTCCGCCCACTGCTCCGTGACAGTAAAGCTAACAACAACTAGCATGCGAACGTGCTCTTCCTGATTCTCGGACAGTAAAACGCTTCATAATCAGATGCGGACGGTTCACAAAGGACTTCTTTGGACCCAAGAGCTGCTTATGTCAAACAGTAAATCTGAACCGGGGCAGGGCACATTTGATTGGTTAAAATCACCTGTCAGTCACACAGAGCACGATCAAGTCTGACCAATAGAAAGAATGGGTGTGGTCTTGTCTTGGACGTGTGTAAAAACGCTCTGTCCCACCTTGTGATGTCATGAAGTGGTAGTTTAAGTGAACAGCTCCTTTTACCTTTAGTTCAGTGGAGATCGGCAACTCCACGACTGAAATGATCCAAATGATTCTAGTGAAGGTGTGTGGAGTTTAAAAACACAATGGAGCACTTCCTGTATTACCACATGACATCACAAGGTGGAACAGAGTGTTTTCAGTTTGAGAGAAGACCTAAATCTGCAGGTTTGTGTGTTAAACATGTGAATGAAACAAAACACAACTCCAGGTGTGTTTGTGATGAGGAAACATTAGAGCAGAGCTCAGAATACAACACCCTCAAGGAAAAGTGCCTTTGGACAGGCTGTGTTCTTTTTCCGTGCCTCTCAAACCTGGAACACCATCCCAGTGACCGTACGTGAGCGGCTACTCAGCTCCTTCTCTGCTAAACTTTAATCGTGGCTACTGGACAATCAGATCTGTCCACAGAACTGAACCTAAACAGCCCCTTCTGCCCATAAGCCGGGGACTACACTCAGTTGTAAATAGATGTAAATGCTGTGCGTGTGGAAGTAGCACATATCTGAGCTGTACTTTTATCGTGCGGGTGATGTGTCAGGCCTTGGTCCGTCATGGGACTGAGGATGGAAATGAGCTTTGGCTACAATCCTGCATTTTTACAAGTACATGTTTGTCTCTTGCATTATCTTCTCTTTTAATGTGCATTGTCCCTTTAATAAATAAAATACAAAATAGTGTGACATGGGCCCTTTAAAGTGTGTAACAGTTCGAGTGGTGTGTGCGCTTTGGGGAAATGTTTGTGTTTGATCAGAGCACAGGGACAGGACGGACTGGTCAACACTGTCCATCTGCTGTGGACACAAACACACAAACACACACACACACACACACACACACACACACACACACACACACACACACACACACACACACACACACACAGTGGGTTTCCGTGCTTCTAGGGGAACATTATATTGACTTTCTTTCCTTTCCTAACTCTAACCTGTTTGAACCACAGACTGTATAAAGAAGACTAAGACTACAGACTGAGTCAAATGAAGTCAAATGAAGCTCATCGAGGCTTGCAGGAATTTATTTACAAACAAAATAGCAAAATAAAAACCCGAGGATCATGTAGCGTGGGTTAATATGAACATTTAAGACCAAAATGACGAGCCTCACAGCAGCAGGTACAGAGAGAGGAGCCACAGTTTTCCAATGTAAAGTGAATTGGACCCAGAGTCGATGGAGCTGGAAGCGCGCCCATGCCTTCTTCCTGTTTGGAACTTCTGGAAGTCTCTTGGAACAGTCTATGATTTAAACCCAGATCTAAACTTTATTATTAGACCAACAACACGGTTTAAAGTATTTATAAGGAAATAAAGTAATAAAGTATTCCGTCAGTCTGCCCCAGGGCAGCTGTGGCTACAAGAGCGGCTTTCCACCAGTGAGTGTGGAGTGAATGAAGAATGAACTGTAAAGCTCTTTGGGTGTCTTGAAAGGCACTATAGAAATGCAATGATTCAATAATTATTTGCTTCACGGGGAGATTATTTTTGTCCTCAGAATGTGAGTGTGTACAGATCTGAGTCCCCACAATGTGCTAAGTACCCACGCACATGTACACAAAGCACACAAAGTACACAAAGTACACAAAGTACACAAACACGTAAAAAGACAAAATATTTACACCATCTGGGATTGCCTAAACAGACAGAGGACTTCTGGAAAATCCTCTTGTGTCAAATAAAGGCCCTGTTACTTATTATGTCATCATTTTTACCAACAGGGGGCGCTGCAGGCTTCTATGAGACAGAGTACACGCCAAACCAACAGACCGGCACTTGAAAACACATAAGATCAGCGCGTGCAGAAACAGAACAAGCCTAAATGCACACTGAAAACAAAAAACTGCCTCCGCACCTCCTCATTGTGATGGGTCAGGGTCAAAGGTCAGGCTGGGGTCGCCTCAGGGCTCAGGAACCTTGGGTCGTGAACTTTGGTTGTCTGTGGCGCACTTGAATTCTTATTGTTTTATAAAACTGTCTTGACGCTTTGTGTTGGCTGGACGTTTGGTGACCTCTGGAGCATGTTTCAGGCTGAAGGCTCAGAGGAGAAGGATCTGCTCCAGAGAAGAGAAGTGAAAGTCCACGCTCAGAGGAACTTGATTTCCTGACTCCACACTCTCACGCTGTCCATGAAGGAGAAGCACAAGTCTGCAAACAGCAAACAGCAGACGCACGACTCCAGGCTTTAGATGTTTCAGATGTTTCAGAAGAGCGTCAGGCCAAGAGAAGAGCAGCTCATACTCCTGCTGCTGTTCCTGTTGTGTTTGTGTCGCAGTTTTACGATTATCTGCATAATGATGTTTTGCTTGTACTGCAAATTTCTCTGATCTGGCCAAGATTTTAAAACTTCTGTCAGGTTATTCATGTTGTTTTCAGATTTATTTTCTACTTGCAAGTTCTGAATTGGTTGTATAATCTTACAAATTGTCATACATTTCTTCCAGAAAATCTTAAATTTTGACAATAAATGTTTAAAAGAACCTACAATCCATTTACCGTAGTTTCCTCCTGCAAGACTTCACTTGTTTTTAGATTCAGTGATACAGATTTGCTCGATACTCATTTCCAGCCCAGGAACACTTACCAGAGGCCTCTGGATTTCAGTCTAGAGGGAGTTTATTTTAAGACAACACGTCAAGTAAAATTTGGACAGATAATTTCACTACGTTTAAGTCATTTTCTCATTAGATTTAAGTGTTTATATCTTAAATTTTGGCCAAGCTTTTTTGCAATATAAGAACACAATGACCCAAAACAACACCAACCCAAAAGAACAAACCCAAACAACCCAAAACATGCACCATAAGGTAAGGTAAATCCTCCAGCTGAGGTACTCCTGACCAAGCCTAACAACAAGATCATGAAGATGGTCTCCGGGCGAATGAACGCAAATGCAACACGAAAGAACGCAAATGCAACACAAAAGAACGCAAATGCAAAACTAAAGAACGCAAATGCAAAACTAAAGAACGCAAATGCAACACGAAAGAACGCAAAAGAACGCAAATGCAACACGAAAGAACGCAAATGCAACACTAAAGAACGCAAATGCAACACTAAAGAATGCAAATGCAACACGAAAGAACGCAAATGCAACACAAAAGAACGCAAATGCAAAACTAAAGAACGCAAATGCAAAACTAAAGAACGCAAATGCAACACGAAAGAACGCAAAAGAACGCAAATGCAACACGAAAGAACGCAAATGCAACACTAAAGAATGCAAATGCAACACGAAAGAACGCAAATGCAACACTAAAGAATGCAAATGCAACACGAAAGAACGCAAATGCAACACTAAAGAATGCAGTCAAACGCAAAGGCCTTGGTTCAGTTCAGCAGGAAGTGTCCTTCAATAGGAAAAGCTTAATATGACAAATCAGGCTGATAAACAACAAAGGAAGATATGATTTATGATGTGAACTAAAATATCCTCCAAAACTGGGAAATTCTGTAATTATAAAACAGGCTGGGAATAAACTCAGAAACAGATTCTTTAAACAGGGAATAATACAGAACTGCACAAATTGCACAAACAGCAGATTTCAGATTCAGAGTTTCAGATTCAGAGCTGGAGAGTTTCTTGACTGTTCGATAATCGAGCGAAAACTGACCGGGCAGAGGGAGTTTATATAGACGACCCTGGGATGATCGGGGAATGAGTGACAGCTGCAGGAAAAACAGGGAGGAAGCAAAAGACGGACTGGATCAGGCTGGAAAATGGAGCTGGACTGGGGATAAACATGTAAACAAAAGGCAAAACTGCGACACCCTCCCTGTTCAAAACTTTCCACTACCTGCTGCTTTCTGCCATCCATTCTTTTCATCATTTGTAGTTCTTCCGGTGTACTTATTTAAAAAATTATTTTGGCTCGAGACCAATGTTTGCTACGTTTGCATCACGCAGTGCGTCACCGCATCAGAAGGACGACCCAACGAGCACGCGCTGAACGACCGGAATTATTTTTAAGAAGAATAAACGTTTACATGACCGAGGAAGAACTTAATTCTGGATAATCATTTTCATTAGGAATTAAGTGTTTTTACGTGGTCTTTTTAAAGCAGAATTAATTTTTATTCAGAATTAAATTATTTTTATTCAGAATTAAAGCTCTCATGTAAACGTGGCAACTGGAGCACTCACAAGGTGGAACAGAGTTTTCAGTTTGAGAGAAGAACTGCAGGGTTTGTGCGTTAAACGTGTGTGAATGAAACAAAACATTCGTAATTTGGACTCTTTAAAAATTATTCTTGACAGTCGACGTCCCTGATCTGGTTTGAAACACGTCTCCAGTTCGGTTTAATCCGGTGGAACATTTTGTCAGACTCAAAATAAACAGAAACACGTTCACACAAACAAAGGATGTCCGGACTGTCACATCTCTGAGGGTTTCTCTGAAACCACAACACAAACTGGGCCTCACACCACACACCGAGTACAGCTGTAAACATGTGATCTACAGCAACACAAACTCTCGGAAACACACACACACACACTCACACACACACACATCTTCATATCTTTGCTATTTATTTTGAATGTATTATTGCCATTCCCCTGCAGATCAATGATTATTTTAGTGGAAGAGATCAACTTTTTTCATGACCGACAGTTTCCAAAGTGCTGCACAGACAAATGAAGACAGTAAAAGACAGTAAATCTTAAATAAATAAAATCAATAAATAAAAAGTGTTAAAAGCATAAAGCTAAAAATGATTTAAGAAGATAAAAAAATAAAATAAAAAATCCAGAGAAACTGATGGCCCATAAGCCTCGCCGATATTTTTGGGTCAATATTATGAAAGATTTTTATTATTTTCTCCAAATTTTATCATTTAAAAGGTGGATTATGTAACTTTATGATTAGGAGTCCGTCACCTGCTTGTTTCTATGGATACGTCACTGCTCTGCCTGGAATGTTCCACAGTGTGACATTAAACAGCTCTACTTTACATTTATTCAATCACAGGTGGTTTTAGAGCTCAAAAATACCTAGAAAAACAGACATTCTGACTGTGAGCGGGGTCGCCTCTCCACAGATCTGACCTGTAATTTGGTCTGGTTTGGTCTCCATGGAGATAGAAAGGTTTAAAGCCATACTGTGAAACATTCCAGACAAAGTGACAACATCTCCATGGAGAAAAGCGTTTGACGGACCCTCCACCAGAAAAGTTACACAATGTTTTGTTACATAACATTTCTAGTGGAGAATCTGCCACCTGTTTGTCTCCATGGCGATGTGATTGCTTTAGAATGTTCCACAGTGTAGATTAAACCTCTCTATCACGACGGAGACAAGCAGGTTACAGCTCTACGCTACATTACAGGTCAGATCTGTGGAGAGGCGCCCCTATTCACAGAAGGATTTGTTGTATTTTAGAGGAAGAGAAACACCCAGAATGAATAAAAGCAAAATGGAAATATTTAAAGTCACAGTATGGAACATTCCAGGCAAAGCAATCACATCTCCAGAAAAGAGGGAGCCGTTTCAGAAAGAGACGTTTGTTTGTGGGTGAAAATACCAGTTTGATTCTCAGAAGTTTGGCAGGAAACGTGCAGCACTCTTCAAACAGTGACCACAACACAAACTAGACTTCCCCCAAAACCCAAGCTTCAGCTTCAGGCGCCTCCATCTGCTGCAGGGTCACGACCTGTAAAAGCATCAGTCTGAAGCAGTGAAGGACCAGAGAGACCAGGGACTGAGACCAGGGACTGAGACCAGGGACTGAGACCAGAGACTGAGACCAGAGAGACCAGGGACTGAGACCAGGGACTGAGACCAGAGAGACCAGGGACTGAGACCAGAGACTGAGACCAGAGAGACCAGAGACTGAGACCAGAGACTGAGACCAGAGACTGAGACCAGGGACTGAGACCAGAGACTGAGACCAGAGAGACCAGGGACTGAGACCAGGGACTGAGACCAGAGAGACCAGGGACTGAGACCAGAGACTGAGACCAGAGAGACCAGAGACTGAGACCAGAGACTGAGACCAGAGACTGAGACCAGAGACTGAGACCAGAGAGACCAGGGACTGAGACCAGGGACTGAGACCAGGGACTGAGACCAGAGACTGAGACCAGAGAGACCAGGGACTGAGACCAGGGACTGAGACCAGAGAGACCAGGGACTGAGACCAGAGACTGAGACCAGAGAGACCAGAGACTGAGACCAGAGACTGAGACCAGAGACTGAGACCAGAGACTGAGACCAGAGAGACCAGGGACTGAGACCAGGGACTGAGACCAGGGACTGAGACCAGGGACTGAGACCAGAGACTGAGACCAGAGAGACCAGGGACTGAGACCAGGGACTGAGACCAGAGAGACCAGGGACTGAGACCAGGGACTGAGACCAGAGACTGAGACCAGAGAGACCAGGGACTGAGACCAGGGACTGAGACCAGGGACTGAGACCAGAGACTGAGACCAGAGAGACCAGGGACTGAGACCAGAGACTGAGACCAGAGACTGAGACCAGAGACTGAGACCAGAGACTGAGACCAGAGAGACCAGGGACTGAGACCAGAGACTGAGACCAGGGACTGAGACCAGAGACTGAGACCAGAGACTGAGACCAGAGACTGAGACCAGAGACTGAGACCAGAGAGACCAGGGACTGAGACCAGAGACTGAGACCAGAGACTGAGACTGAGACCAGAGACTGAGACCAGGGACTGAGACCAGGGACTGAGACTGAGACCAGAGACTGAGACCAGAGACTGAGACCAGAGAGACCAGAGACTGAGACCAGGGACTGAGACTGAGACCAGAGACTGAGACCAGGGACTGAGACCAGGGACTGAGACTGAGACCAGAGACTGAGACCAGAGACTGAGACCAGAGACTGAGACCAGAGAGACCAGGGACTGAGACCAGAGACTGAGACCAGGGGCTGAGACTGAGACCAGAGACTGAGACCAGAGAGACCAGGGACTGAGACCAGGGACTGAGACCAGAGAGACCAGGGACTGAGACCAGGGACTGAGACCAGAGAGACCAGGGACTGAGACCAGGGACTGAGACCAGAGACTGAGACCAGGGACTGAGACTGAGACCAGAGACTGAGACCAGAGAGACCAGGGACTGAGACTGAGACCAGAGACTGAGACCAGAGACTGAGACCAGAGAGACCAGGGACTGAGACCAGAGAGACCAGGGACTGAGACCAGAGACTGAGACCAGGGACTGAGACTGAGACCAGAGACTGAGACCAGAGAGACCAGGGACTGAGACTGAGACCAGAGACTGAGACCAGAGACTGAGACCAGAGAGACCAGGGACTGAGACCAGGGACTGAGACCAGAGAGACCAGGGACTGAGACCAGGGACTGAGACCAGAGAGACCAGGGACTGAGACCAGGGACTGAGACCAGAGAGACCAGGGACTGAGACCAGGGACTGAGACCAGAGAGACCAGGGACTGAGACCAGGGACTGAGACCAGGGACTGAGACCAGGGATTGAGACCAGAGAGACCAGGGACTGAGACTGAGACCAGGGACTGAGACTGAGACCAGAGAGACCAGGGACTGAGACTGAGACCAGGGACTGAGACTGAGACCAGGGACCAGAGAGACCAGGGACTGAGACTGAGACCGGAGACCAGAGACTGAGACCTGAGACTGAGACTGAGACTGAGACCAGAGACCAGAGAGACCAGGGACTGAGACTGAGACCGGAGACCAGAGACTGAGACTGAGACTGAGACCAGGGACTGAGACTGAGACCAGGGACTGAGACTGAGACCTGAGACTGAGACTGAGACCTGAGACTGAGACCAGAGACCAGAGAGACCAGGGACTGAGACTGAGACCAGAGACTGAGACCTGAGACTGAGACCTGAGACTGAGACTGAGACCAGAGACTGAGACCAGAGACTGAGACCAGAGACTGAGACCAGAGACTGAGACCAGAGACCAGAGAGACCAGGGACTGAGACCTGAGACTGAGACCAGAGACTGAGACCTGAGACTGAGATGAGAAATGGAGGTTTGTTTGTTTTTTTTCAGTCACTTTGACCCGTTTCAGCTCACACAGAATCCCGTGGCCCAGACACGAGGCAGGAGAACTGTTTTTTTCTTCCTCTGACACATTTTTCTCGTTTCTCTGTTGGAAAGTGACGTTTCGAAACAGCTCACACAGAATCCCAAACACTCACTGTTTCCCCATCACATTTTATCTGAGAAAAATGCAGCTTTTCATTCAGGACTCATCAGTCATCTCCAGAGCGAGTTTCACCGTCCAAACTCTGAGCCTGGGATTTTCTCTGGTCTTTCATTTGATTGATTTGTTTGAAGAAGAAGAGGAGGGAGAGAGAGAGCAGATAGAGAGAAGAGAGAAGAGAAAGAGGGAAAGAGAAGGGAGAGGAGAGAGGAGGAGAGGAAAGGAGAGAGAAGAGAGAGGGAAGAGAAAAGAGAGGAGAAAGAGGGAAAGAGGTGAGAGGGGAGAGGAGAAGAGAGAGGGGAAAGGAGTGAGGAAAGAGAAGAGAGGGAAAAAAGGAGAGGAGAGAGTGGGGAGAGAGTGGGGAGAAAGGAGAGGAAAGAGGAGAGGACAGAACAGTGCGCTCTGAACTGAAGCTAAAAATAAAAATATAAAGAAATAAAAAGATGGAAATCCTGTGACGTTTTTAGAGTAAAAACAAACGGATTGAACAGCTGCACAAACAATAAAACGAGTCTGAAAAAGGATGAGAATAAAACAGGAAGTGTCCTGAGAGAGAACAATGGATGACTCACCTTGGACAGACGTGAAGAAAAGGAGGAGGAAGAGGAGAAGAAGAGGAGGAGGAAGAGGAGAAGAAGAGGAGGAAGAAGAGGAGAAGGAGAGAGAGAAGAGGGAAGAGAGTGAGAAGAGGAGAGAAAGAGAGGAGAGCTGCCCTGAGCCAAGAATCTCCCAGTGACTAAAGAAAGAAACGTCAACATCAAATAAATCACCAACTGAACCTTTAAAAACACAGAGGACTAAACATCACCACCAGAACCAGAACCAGAATCAGAACCAGAACCAGAACCAGAACCAGAGCCTCGCTGACGAAACTTCTCCAAAAACAGAAAAAACGACGGCCTTGAAAAGAAGAATTCTCTTGGTTTTTCTGAGCTCACCACAGGTCAGTCAGAATGTCTGTTTTTCTAGGGATTTTTGAGCTCTAAAACCACCTGTGATTGAATAAATGTAAAGTAGAGCTGTTTAATGTCACACTGCGGAACATTCCAGACAGAGCAATGACGTATCCATAGAAACAAGCAGGTGACGCACCCTCCACCAAAAAGGTCTTTAAAGTTCCTATATCACACAAAACTGACTCCTGTGAGCTTCAAGTCGTGTTGGTGCCTTCACGTCGTCTTTATTGATGGTGCTGGAGGCTGGAGCTGGATCTGTGTTTAAAGTCCCCATATGACACTGTTCTCTGATCTGTTCTAATGTCGTTTCCTCGTCACAAACACCTGGAGTTGTGTTTTGTTTGATTCACATGTTTGAGGAACTCTTTATTATTAGTCTGTCTACATCTCCAAAGCTCAAAATGCTCTGTTCCACCTTGTGATGTCATGAAGTGGTAGTTTTCAAGTGAACAGCTCCTTTTGCCTTTAGTTCAGTCGAGATCGGCAAATCCAGGACTGAAATGATCCAAATGATTCTAGTGAAGGTGTGTGGAGTTTAAAAACACAGTGGAGCACTTCCTGGATCACCACATGACATCACAAGGTGGAACAGAGTGTTTTCAGTTTGAGAGAAGAACTCAGCCTAAATCTGCAGGTTTGTGTGTCAAACATGTGAATGAAACAAAACAACTCCAGGTGTTTGTGACGAGGAAACGACATTAGAACAGATCAGAGAATAGTGTCATATGGGGACTTTAAACACAGATCCAGCTCCAGCCTCCAGCACCATCAATAAAGGCGACGTGAAGGCACCAGCAGCAGGTCCAAGAACATCTGCCCCACATCTGTCCCACTTCTGCTCGCCTCCACAAGTGTGCCAAAACCAAACCATAAAGCCAAGCTAACATTGATCCAATAATTCGCTCAAACACCCACAGGTTAAAGGCTTCTGTTCTAAAAATACAAAAAATATACAATCACTTTCACAAATACAATACAATCACAAATACAATCACTTTTACTATTTTAAGACAAAAACGTGTCTATATTACGCTATTTTCTAATCTATGTTATAATATAAACTACCACTTCATGACATCACAAGGTGGAACAGAGTGTTTGGAGCTTTGGAGATGTAAACAGACTAATAATAAAGAGTTCCTCAAACATGAATGAAACAAAACACAACTCCAGGTGGTTTTGTCCATTCTCGACTCGTGTCCGTCAGTGAATAATCTGAGACTAAATACTGAAGCGCAGTCTTTTGGTTTAGTCCTGGTTTAGACCTGGTTTAGTCCCGGTTTAGCCCTAGTTTAGGCCCAGTTTAGCCCTAGTTTAGTTCGGGTTTAGCACTGATATAGTTTTGGTTTAGACCTGGTTTAGACCTGAAATAGTCCTGGTTTAGTCCTAATTTAGTCCTGGTTTAGCCCTAGTTTAGACCTAGTTTAGTCCTGGTTTAGACCTGAAATAGAGCTGATATAGTCCTGGTTTAGTCCTAGTTTAGTCCTAGTTTAGACCTGATTTAGACCTGAAATAGACCTGATAATAGTCCTAGTTTAGTCCTAGTTTAGTCCTGGTTTAGATCAAAATAGGGACATCTGGGACATTTCTTGTATAAAACTGGGACAAATCACTGGTTTTGTATAAATCCGCCGGGACAGGGGGACACAGGGCTCAAAACTGGGACTGTCCCGGGTGAACAGGGACATCTGGTCACCCTTAAAGCTCACAAGAGTCCATTTTGTGTAATATAGGACTTTTATTAATTAACCTGCTGCAAAATGAAGTGATTTTTGAGATTTTAGGGCCCTATACTTCTCATATCACAGTTTAATAACAGTTTTTCTCTTCCATTACGTCCAAGATTTGCGTCAAACCAAAGAAGCCCTCAGACGCACTCACCTGTCCTCGCGCAGTGCTCCATGGTCGGTCACGTGGTCACACCTGTCGGGTCCGGAGCAGTGGGGCCCCTGAGAGCATCGCGGCTCCTTCACGGTTGTTTACGGTCGTATTTCTCCGTGTTTACCGCTCCAGACTTCCTCTGCTGAGCGTTCCCAGCGCGTGGCGTAACTTCCTGACGCGCGGTGCTGTTGCGAAGCCGCTCACGGGGCGTGGGTCGTGAGCGTGTCCTCCGGGTTGAGCAAGAGCCCCGGAGGGAGGAGGAGGAGGAGGAGAGGAGAGCCACAGGAACCGGGTCACGTGCGCCTCCTCCTCCTGTGCGCGCGCGTGTGTGGACATGTCTGCGGTTTGGTGAAGTCGTTTTTGCGCCATGAGTGAACCGGGGTTATTCAGCAAACCGGTTCTGACAAGATCCAGAGTGAAGAAACAGACCCATATTTGAGAGGAACATCTGAGACCGGGCCAGAACTTACAGACACACAGCGCCCCCTGGTGGTCACAGTGAAGATAACGTCACATTTAGAAAGATTTAGATTTAAATTTGTTCAGATCAAAAACTTTTACTGAAAACAGCTGTAATGTGATTTATTCTGAATTACAAAAATACTGGACAGTTTCATTCACACATGTTTGAGTAACCCTTTATTATCAGTCATCTCCAAAGCTCAAAATGCTCTGTTCCACCTTGTGATGTCACGTAGTGGTAGCTTTCATAAAGTTGGATCAAGTTTGGATCAATAAAGTTTGTCTAAGTCTAACTGTTTTGTAAATTGTATGAGGACAAAATCTGTCAAATCAACTTCAATCAAAATGTTTTCTGTCAACTGGAGAAATGTTTGAGTTTTGTCCAATACAAAAGAAAATGTTCAATGTGTCAATAACATTTTCTTTTGTATTAGAAACTATTAAATCTTTGCACAGCTCGTTATAATTTTATAATTTGATATAAATATTTGATTCATGCAGGTTTGAGTAATCATGTTTTGTCTTGTATTTGAGGCGTGAGTGACTCCAGGACACGCAGGGTTCAAAAATGTCCCCTAACAATTTTCCAACTATTAAAACTACTAAAATGTCCCAGAATGCATCACTCTGGGACATTTTAAATTCAGTGTTGAAGTGACTTAAAGAGAGTCAAAGATGCAGCCATTAGAGATAATCTGTTTGTAAACTAGGGCTAAACCAGGACTAAACCAGGACTAAACCAGGACTAAACCAGAAGTATTAGTATCTGTATTTAGTCTCAGATTATTCACTAATGAAATAATGTTTTTATGTAAATATATGTAAATATATGTAAATATTTGTAAATTTGTATTTGGAGCGATGATGAGCTGCTCCCTCTGCTGGTGATCAGTTGTTGGTGTTTGATTTTTTTTAGCTGAATTTTAAATATTACATGAATTTATGAAGTAGCGGCTCACTGTTCCCTGCTGTCACAGATGGACTACAGATGAAAATGAACTTGTAGCTAAATCTGGTCTGTGCAATACATTTATTGTCCAATGTCCCTGTCAAATAAAGAAATAAAATACCCCTAACCCCTAACCCCTTTGCCTGACCAGCCAGTTCCTTCTGCGTTCTGTTCGAGTCTTGAAGGGACTGGAACCAGACCAAAGAGTGAAAAACCTCACTCCAAACTTGAGATGATCCAAACAGCGGCTTATTTGTATCGTGTCTCTCAAATGTTGAAGACGTCTCCTCTCCAAAATTCTCAGATCATTCAGAGCAAAATATAGAACTTCTTTGCCCTGAAATAAGTAATAGTTTGGTGCTTTGATTGTTGATTCTGTAAAAATCTGCACTGTTTCTCAGTCCATTGAGTAGATTTTTCTCCGGTTTCATGTTTAAGCAGCCATGTTTATTTTTGAGCATGTGTCTGATTGGTTAATCCACCTGTCAATCACGCCCTCTGAAATCAGGGAGACATGCAGCTCCAGACCCACTCGTCTTTGTAAAGTTTCTTCAAAGTGTGTGGGTCTGGCTGGTCAGTCAACTAACTTGTAACTTCTTCTGTTGCGTTGAACTCGTAGCGCCTCCGCATGGTCTCAGCTGACAGGTGCAGTGACAGGTGCAGGACCAACACCAGCGTGCTTTCCTCATGGAGGACGTTCTCTTGCCTCGCGGCGTGAAGCACAAATTCTTGGTGTTGAAACATCAGAAAGCAAATGAGCAGTGCTCTGGTCTGGCCCGGCTCCAGTCGCCCTGAGGTCTGAAGCTCAAGACTGAAGCTTTAGTCGGTGCTCAGTCCAAGCCAAGGTTCTACAAACTTAAACGGGCTGATCTCCCTCTGCCGATCTCCCTCTGCCGATCTCCCTCTGCCCCTCCTGGAGCCACACGTGGTTTTCTACATCGTCTGCCTTTGATTCCAATAAAGTGATGCGTCCAGTAGTGAAAGCCAAGTGAGCTTTAGCTCCAGAGCCGGATCAGGCTGGATTTGGCTTGGAGGCCCTCGCCACTTCACTGATATTCAGGATAAACTACTGATGATTCACCCCTCACCATAAGGCACGGCTGTCATCATCTGCACTAAGGCCTGTCTGTAATCCCCACAACCGACACTGAAGCACAAAGGCATTTATCGACACTGAGAACAACAACAGCCACAACAAATAACCAACAATATTTTTTATAATAATCAACCACACTGAAAAAACAGTCCAAGACACAAATCTGACAACAATAACGTGACTTTTTAACGACTCTCTGTCCCACATGTTTAAGTCTTACAGAGGCAGTTTGATGGAGGCCGATGTTTGACCCGTGTTTGTGTAAAAACACAGTGGAGCATTTCTTCCTGTATCACCACATGACATCACAAGGTGGAACAGAGTGTTTTCTGATTTGAGAGAAAAACTCATCCTAAATCTGCAGGTTTGTGTTAAACGTGTGAATGAAACAAAACACAACTCCAGGTGTGTGAAATACACTAGAAACACCAGGCTGTGCGATCGATCAGAGGTAGAGATGAACTGTTGATACTTTGCATATGATCTCGTTTCCCAGGGAGCGTAACGCTAACTGTAGGCCCTGCTCTGTGTGAAGCTTTGTTACTCTAAATCAAGGGTCTCCAACCTTTTTACTCTGGTGAGCTCCTTTACAAAACAAAAATGCCAGAGAGTTTCTTAGACGATTATAAGAAAGAGGGCGAGGCTTTGGGCACAGTACGATGCCAATAAAACATAAACCATTGTCCATTTATTAGAGCACAAAGTTGGGCTTCAAACTGATACATTTATAAAGGTAATAGGCATGTAATTAACCAAATTTTGGTTATTCAGCACAATGGTAGAATTCCAAAATCCCTCGGTGAGCGACTTGGAAGGGGGTGGAGAGCTACTGGTGTCTCCCGAGCTGCAGGTTGGAGACCCCTGCTCTAAATATACAAAAACATGACACAAAACTGTACACAGCGACTCGACAAACCTGATTTCATTTGGAGTAGTTTCGTTAGCGTTACGCATGCTGATGGTGCTCTGAAGGGGGAGTGACTTAGCATGGAGAGGGGTCTCAGCGCGACAAAAAGTAAAGTGAAAATTCTTAATACGTTGTGTAACATTTTCCAAACAATAAAAGAAACACGGGGATCTAAATACGGGATGAGAAGTCACATACCGCCCCTTTAAACCAAAAAACAAACAAATGATCCAAAAACACAATTCCATTTTTATAATTGAGATTTCTGCGTGTTTTTTCTCCGTTATTTCAGCCGAGGTCCGAGAAGGAGCTGTCCTGCCGGCTGGCCAGGATGTAGTCCTGTTTGGTGCGTTTCCGTGCGGGTCTGAAGAGGATGAAGAGGAACCCGGAGACCACAGAGAGGAGACAGAGCAGGGCCCCGCCCAACACCAGCAGCCAGGTGTGCGTCGAGTCTGTGCGAGGGAGAGCAGCGGAACACACAAGTTTTACACAAGTCTGGAAAAAATCTGTTCACAATTTCAATTCGATTCAATTTTTAAAGCTCCAATATCACACAAATCTGAGTCTTGTGCAGCTTTAAGTCGTGTTCTAATGTTTCCTCCTCAAAAACAGACCTGGAACTGAGTTTTGTTTCATTCACACATGTTTTTATTATTCGTCTGTCTACATCTCCAAAGCTCAAAACGCTCTGTTCCACCTTGTGATGTCATGAAGTGGTCATTTTCAAATTAACAGCTCCTTTTCATTTTTAGTTCAGTAGAGATTGGCAGTTCCAGTAAGCGCGAATAGAGACAAATTATTATCCAGATGATTCTACTGAAGGTGTGTGGAGTTTAAAAACACAGTGGAGCACTTCCTGTATCACCACATGACATCACAAGCTGGAACAGATTGTGTTTGTTTTCAGTTCGAGAGAAGAACTCAGCCTAAATCTGCAGCGTTTGTGTGTTAAACATGTGAATGAAACAAACACAACTCCAGGTGTTTGTGACGAGGAAACGACATTAGAACAGAGCAGAAAACTGTGATATTGGTCCTTTAAAAGTTGGATTCTGCAGAAGTTTTACGTCACACTTTATGCAAGAAAAGTACAAATATCCCGGAAGTGTTGGTGAGTTGTAAAACAGGATTCTCTGCTTATGTCATCAGCAGAAAACTCCAAAACACAGAGACAGTTTAAGCACAAGGAAGGACTTTTTCTGACACTTTAAACCTTCATTTAAATCAATAAAGCTGTTGTCTTTTATTTTATTTTAATTTTTACAAACTATTACACTAGAACTACTTTGCCATGGTGACAAGGATTTAGCCAGTGGTGGAAGAAGTACTTAATTTTGTTACTGAAGTAAAAGTACAGATACTGGAGCAAAAATAATCAAGTAAAAGTAAAAGTATCACATGAAAAAAATCTGCTTAAGTAAAAGTATTTTCATTGTAATTAAGCTCCTCCCTTCAGGCAGATATAAAGCAGTGTCCACCAGCATCTGACCAGAACTGAAGAAGCAGCTTGGATGAGCTGAGAAACGTATTCGACCAAATAAACTCTGTCCAGTTGACAAATTAAATTTCTCCTTTTGCTATAAAAGTATTAAAGTACCTGTTTAAAAACGCACTTAAAGAGCAAAAGGGGAAAGTATTTTGTGCAGATTTTGAGATCTAATAAAGCTTCAAATGTCGTGATTCTGATACAGATTTGTGCTGAATTTTGTTCAACAGAAACAATTGAACCAAATTGTGTTTTTATTTGTATTTTTGTGTTTCTCAAATTATGAACGTGTTAAAATAAACCCTCAGCCTTTTCAGCAGGACTCAGACTATAATAAAAATACTTTTACTTTTCAGTCCTGTTCAGAAATGTAGTGGAGTAGAAAGTACAGATACCTGCTCTCAAATGGAGTGAAGTAAAAGTGAAAAGTATTTACTGTAAAATGTACTAAAGTAAAGTACAGATACCTATAATTTATACTTAAGTGCAGTACTTTACTTTTACTTCGTTACTTTCCATCACAGGAGCAGAAATGTTCCGCAGTGAGCCTTTAATGATTCTCTGTGTGTGTTTTTGAGATTTTATCATGGCTCTATAATCAGAACTGGATAAGCCCCTCCCCCTCTGTCCCGGCTCGAGATCGACTAGTGGCCGCTCCAGGTACTGCAGCAATTCTCCCATAAAGCACAAAGTATTTTTATGAATTCAAACTGCCCGTGTTCTGACAGGGCATCCGGCTTTCACAAAGGACGGGATTCTTCTTTATTTTTACAATATGAACTTTAAACAATTTTTAAATTGTCAAAACGCCTTAAAGTTAGCTTGGTAAGACTTAGCCTCGCCCCGCTCTGAGCCCGCGCTCACGCCGCTCGAGCAGCTCTCGCTCTGATTGGTCAGAAGTGCACATTTCTGACGTCACATGTTTAGCGGCGTAGGGCCAGAATTCAGGAAGTAACGCGGAAGTAAAAAATCTTTTTTGGGCCCATGCGCCAATGAGCACAGGCCACTGAAAACGACTTAGACAGATATACCCAAACTATGGCCCGTGGGCCAAATGTGGCCCTCATACAAATTTTACTTGGCCCTCAGGTTTCCAGGTGAATTGGCCCAAATTACCTTGAGCAGTTTTGCAAGTTTTTTGAAACTTGCAGTCTTGCAAGATAAGACAATATTTAATATTTACTGTGTGGTTTTGTGACTCTTAGCATGAATAAAGGACTGATCGCTCATTCTAATGTGTTAAACATGAATATTTCAATTATTCACTGTACTGAGCCCCAGTCTATGGCCCTCGATCGGCCCTCTGCTTCGTCTGTGTTTAGATATGTGGCCCTTGATGAAAAAAGTTTGGACACCCCTGATTTAGACTTAGACAAACTTTACTGATCCACAAGGGAAATTATTTGGATACTTTGGATTATTTGGACATGACGCCATCTTGGATTTATCTTCCAGATTTTATTTTAGTTCTATGGATTTCACACACACTCACCCTCAGGCTGCAGCCGCACGCCCACTTCCTGTCGGCCATGTTGGTTTTGAGCGACGCACTTTAGCTCCGCCTCCGTGTCCCTCTCTCTCATCTCCATGACGACAAGGGGGAGCTCCACCAGGCAGCCCCCCGAGGCCCTGCCCACCCTGAAACACACAAACGCCACCAGAGCGTCACCTCTGCCCGGAATGTTCCAGAGTGTGGCATTAAACACATCTGTCCTGCATTTATTCACTGTTACTACAGAAATACTCCATGGATTTCTGTTCTCCATGAAGATAGACGGGTTTAATGCCAATGTAGACGAGCAGGTGCAGGACCCTCCACCAGAAAAGTTACATGGTGCATCTTTAAATCTGTGTGCTGTTACGTGTTTGAAATGTTAGAGCTTCTTCAAAATGTGAAAGAATTTGAATTTTGTGAGTGTTTTCTCCGGTTTGGAATGGGCTCTGTTCACGCTTCCGTCACAAAACCGGAAAACGTTTTGAAACATGAGGATGACGATTTCCTTTGGGCTCTGCTGGCGATAGAAAATGTTCAGTTTTCTTCATCTAGATGTCATTCATCTTTTTTTTCTTTTATACATTGCCTATTCATTTGTGTTATAATTTGTCTAATTTAATAAAAAAACAGATGTCATTGTCGTGTTCCGTTATGTTCGGCAGATCGACAGTTACGACCAGCTGCCTGTGAGTCACGTCAAAGATGCGACGTCGATAACTCCACCAGAAGTCGTCGTCCGCATGTTTCCCAACATCTTCCGGTAAGCGTGAACAGAGCCGATTTCATGTCCTCACCTCCTGCCCCCCTGCAGAGCCCGCCCACTCAGGTACGACGACTCCACTGATTGGCCGTTCACCGTCCATGTGACCTCTGTGGACTCTGCCATTGGACAGTCCGTGAGCACGGCGCAGAACAGCTCCACCGCTGAGCCTACATCAGCCACAGAGGGAAACAGGATTTGAACTCGCAACCACACATGCAGGACGTCATTATATAATAAATATATATGTACATGAGTATGTATATGAATTATAATATCCCAGAATTACCGTGGGACGCCTCAAAGACGGTCCCGTTCACTGGAGACAGGATCACCGGAGGAGCTGGGTCTGGGGCTGAAAATGCACACGTGTAAATGTTTATTATTACAGAAATATGACCAGGATGTCCCTCCCTCCTGTCACCTGTCTGTCACCTGCCTGTCCCTGTCACCCTGTCACCGCCTCAGCCTCTTGTCTCACGCACGTAAGATCGAACTAAATGGAGAGGTTAAAGGTCCAATATTACACAAAACTGACTCCTGTGAGGTTTAAGTCGTGTTCTAATGTTGTTCCTCCTCAAAAACACCTGGAGTTGTGTTTGTTTCATTCACATGTTTGAGGAACTCTTTATTATTAGTCTGTCTACATCTCCAAAGCTCCAAACGCTCTGTTCCACCTTGTGATGTCATGAAGCGGTAGTTTTCAAGTAAACGGGTCGTTTTCAAGTGAAATAAAACGTGCTCTTTAAATCACTTTTGTATTTTTTTGTCTTGAGCTTTTGGACAATTTTTAACTTTTTGTCTGTCCACTAATGCACGTGCTGTGTTACCATGGTAACTGCTAAACATTCCGCCGTAGAGATACACATAGAACATCCCCAGAGTAACACTACTTATACTTTAGTCCAGTAAAGATCGTCAATTCCAGGGCTGAAATGATCCAAATGATTCTAGTGAAGGTGTGTGGAGTTTAAAAACACAGTGGAGCACTTCCTGTATCACCACATGATGACATCACAAGGTGGAACAGAGTGTTTCCTGTTTGAGCGAAGAACTCAGCCTAAATCTGCACAAATATAAACAAAACACAACTCCAGGTCTGTTTGTGATGAGGATTAGAAAATAGTGTGACATGGGCCCCTTTATTCTAATTCTATGAACTTACATATTGGTGTGGGGGTCGGCCAGGGGTCAGGGGTCACGGGGCGGTCCGACGGCAGGGCATCTGGGTTTTCTGGACAAACACAAACAGGAAATGAACATGAGAAGTGAGTGTTTACGCCACACTATGAAGAACTGTTTAATTTGTTATAACTACTGTGTACTACGTGCTCTTTTAGGCCATTCAGCGTTACTGGATATTTTGCAACGACGTCACTCTGGGGGTGTTCTACGTATATGTCTACGGCGGAATGTTGGGCAGTTACCATGGAGACACAATACGCACATTAACGAACAGGCAAAAAAAGTTGAAAATCGTCTGAAAACTCAAGACAAAAAAGTGATTTAAAGAGCATGTTTTATTTTCAGATTTGTTTGCTAACGTGCGCATTGTGTCTCCATGGAAACCGCTGATCATTCCGCCATAGAGATACATGTAGAACACCCCCCGCACAGTGTTGTTTATAGTTTTGATTATAATTTCAGTAGAATTTGTATCTGTGCGTCAGCTTTTTCACAACCAAAATGTGACCAAAACGAGTCTGAAAATGAAGTGTATTACAGACAGTGACCAGCAGAGGGCAGCGTGCAATGCAGCTTTAACATGTTTTAGAGAATTCTGGGTATTCTGAGGATTGTCTCATGTTTGAAATGACAAAATGAAAAGAGGGCGGCTTTATTAAAGGAAACGTATTATGATTTGGTATTAAAGGGCCTATATTACACATTACATTTTGTGATGTTTTGTATGTTCTAATGTTGTTTCCTCCTCAAAAATAGACCTGGAGTTGTGTTTTGTTTCATTCACACGTTTGAGTAACTCTTTATTATTCGTCTGTCTACATTTCCAAAGCTCAAAACGCTCTGTTCCACCTTCTGATGTCATGAAGTGGTAGTTTTCAGGTGAACAGGTCGTGTTCAAGTGAAAGAAAACGTGCTCTTTAAATCACTGTTGTAGTTTTTTGTCTTGAGTTTTCTGACAATTTTTTGCTTGTTCGCTAACGTGCACATTGTGTCTCCATAGTAACTGCTGAACATTCTGCCATAGAGATACACGTAGAACACCCGCAGAGTGTCGTCACTGCAAAGTATCCACACTGTAAACCCAAACAATTAAGCAGGAATTAAAAAATTTGAGATAAATAGTTGCCTAACTTTAAGTTTATAGATAATAAATAATAATTTTACATTCCTTAAAATATTTTATTATGGGTATTTTTTTTAATTCTCCATCCATCCATTTTCTTCCTCTTATCCGGGGCCGGGTCGCGGGGGCAACAGTCTAAGCAGGGACTCCCAGACTTCCTTCACCCCGGACACTTCCTCCAGCTCCTCCGGGGGGACCCCAAGGCGTTCCCAGGCCAGCCGAGAGACATAGTCCCTCCAGCGTGTCCTGGATCTTCCCCGGGGCCTCCTCCCAGTGGGACATGCCCGGAACACCTCCCGAGGGAGGAGTCCAGGAGGCATCCGGAACAGATGCCCTCCCCTCAGCTGCTCCTCTCGACGTGGAGGAGCAGCGGCTCTACTCCGAGCTCCTCCCATGTGACTGAGCTCCTCATCCTGTTTCTAAGGGAGCGCCCAGCCACTCTGTGGAGGAAACTCACCTCGGCCGCTTGAGATTTTAGGTGATACTTGCACATATTTTTAATTTACAGTAATTAAAAAAGTAACAATACTTTAGTTCAGTAGAGATTGGGAAAGATCCAAATGATTCTAGTGAAGGTGTGTGGAGTTTAAAAACACAGTGGAGCACTTCCTGTATCACCACATGATGACATCACAAGGTGCAACAGGGTGTTTTCTGTTTGAGAGAAGAACTCAGCCTAAATCTGCAGGTTTGTGTGTGAAACATGTGAATGAAACAAAACACAACTCCAGGTGTTTGCGATGAGGAAACGACATTAGAACAGATCAGAGAACAGTCTGAGAGGGGCCCTTTAAAGCCTCGGGGGTGTGTCTGAGAGGGGCCCTTTAAAGCCTCGGGGGTGTGTCTGAGAGGGGCCCTTTAAAGCCTCGGGGGGGTGTCTGAGAGGGGCCCTTTAAAGCCTCGGGGGTGAGAGGGGCCCTTTAAAGCCTCGGGGGTGTGTCTGACCTCGTACGGCGATGAGGACGGCTCGGCTCACTCCGTACTCTCGGTCCCTCACCGTGACCGTGGCCCGGCACCAGTACAGACCGCCGTGGTCCCTGCGCACCGCTGCGATCTGCAGCCGGTCCCCGGAAGAGACGAAGGGGCCCCGAGCTCCGGACACCTGCACCAACCACACACATGCCACACTTACATAAAAGCTTTAATTCCAAATAAAAATTATTTAATTCTGAATAAAACTTAAATCCGCTTTAAAAAGACCATGTAAACACTTTATTCCGAATGAAAATGATTATTCGGAATTGAACTTAATTCCGAAGTAAGTGGGTGGTTTATTTCGATTTTAAAGGCAAATTAATTTATTCCTTGATTATGTAAACTTTTATTCTTAAAAATAATTCCGACATCACGGCAGGGAGTGTTCTATCCAAAAATGTACAGGCTAGAAACATATTTTTCTAATACTTTAAACAAAATTTCAACAAAATAAAGGTGTTTTGTTATATTTGTGTTTGGCAAATATTAATCTCTGTGTACGTTCGACGAGTTTGGGCCTAATCTACATCACGGTTGCTAGGTAACAGTGTGATGTCGCGATTTCCAACCAGGAAGTAAAATTTAAAACCTAAGAAATGGCCAAACCGGCAAAAAATGTGGACAATTTTCAGTAAAATCTTAAATTATAATGATCTTAAGTGTGTTTTAGTAAAATGTGTAGTCCAATCTGTCTATGATCAAAACTATAAACAATACTGTGCTGGGGGTGTTCTACATGTATCTTTATGGTGGAACGTTCAGCCGTTACCATGGAGACACAACGCGCACGTTAGCGAACAGGCAAAAAAAGTTTAAAATCGTCTGAAACTCAAGACAAAAAAAAACAAACAAAAGTTAAAGAGCATGTTTTATTTTCAGTCCATCTCTGTTTGTGTTTGCTAATGTTTCCATTGTGTCTCCATGGAAACCGCAGACCATTCCGCCATAGAGATACACGTAGGACACCCCAAGCACAGTGTTGTTTATAGTTTTGATTATAATTTCAGTAGAATTTGTATCTGTGCGTCAGTTTTTTCACAACCAAAATGTGACCGAAACGAGTCTGAAAATAAAGTGTACTACAGACAGTGACCAGCAGAGGGCAGCGTGCAATGCAGCTTTAACATGTTTTAGAGAATTCTGGGTATTCTGAGGATTGTCTCATGTTTGAAATGACAAAATGAAAAGAGGGCGGCTTTATTTAAGGAAACATATTATAATTTGGGTTGTATCTAGAATTAAAGTGCCCATATTACACTATTTTGTGATGTTTTGTGTGTTTTAATTTTGTCTCTTTCAAGTGAACGGGTCGTGTTTAAGTGAAATAAAACCCGCTCTTTAAATCACTTTCGTATTTTTTTGTTGAGTTTTTGGACAATGTTCAACTTTTTTTTGCCTGTACGCTAATGTTTGCATCGTGTCTCTATGGAAACCGCTAACCATTCTGCCATAGAGATACACTAGGGACACCCCAAGCACAGTGTCGTTTATAGTTTTGATCATAATTTCAGTAAAGATTATCCGTGCGTCACTTTTTTGTCCCACCTTGTCCCAGTGGACGTGTGTCTCTGTGCGGTTGAAGTCACTGAGGGCGGGACAACTGAAGGACAGAGACTGTCCCTCGGAGACGCTGATCCTGTACCTCAGTTTGTCCAGGTGGACGAGCGGGGACGAGTACACCTGCAGAGTGAGACGTCCTCTCACACAAAAACTCTTTGTCCTACACACACAGACGCACACAGAGAGACGCACACAGAGAGACGCACACAGAGAGACGCACACAGAGAGACGCACACACAGAGACACACACACAGAGACACACACACGCACACACACAAATTAACATTTCCAAGTCAAAATGAACGCTGCTGTCGGCCAATCAGAGCCTGTCGTCTGTGGCTCTCAGCCAATCACTGCTCAAGACATTTACATAAACACACCCTCCTGTCACACCCTCGACTGCCCCCTCTCCACCGCAGCAGCAGAACCCTGCGCCTCCTCAGCCTCCTCTCCACTCTCCTCCTCTTCTCCTCTCCTCCTTCTCTCTCCCTCTCCTCCTCAGCCTCCTCTGCTCCTCCTCTCTCCCTCTCCTTCTCTCCACCTCTCCTCCTCCTTCTCTTCTCCTCCTCAGCCTCCTCTTCTCCTCCTCTCTCCCTCTCCTTCTCTCCACCTCTCCTCCTCTTCTCCTGAACATCTGAACATCTTAACATGTCGACAGGTTCAGGGTCTCACCTGTACGTGCAGGTGTACAGCCCTGAGTCCGACTCCTGAGCGGGGAGGAGCCACAGCTGCGCCCCCTGCTGCAGGACACGCCCCTCTGTGCCATGGGCGGGGCTAGCGGGCGCCATGTGGGCGGAGCTGTTGGTGTGGTTGGAGGCGGGGCTAGAGGTCACGTTGGGGGCGGAGCTGATGGCGCCGTCGCTTTTGGAGACGAGGACAGAGGCTCCAGACACAGACATGCCTCGGGCTTTAAGGACACTGTGGAAGAACGGAAAGGACAGAATGATCGCCTCCCCCTCCACACGGAAAAGCTCCACCTCCGGAGACACGACCAGACAGCCGTCTGTATGGAGGGAGAGGAGAGAGGGAGGGAGGAGAGGAGGAAGAGGAGAGAGGGAGGGAGGAGAGAGGAGAGAGGAGAGAGGGAGGGAGGAGAGAGGAGAGAGGAGAGAGGAGAGAGGGAGGGAGGAGAGGAGGAAGAGGAGAGAGGGAGGAGAGAGGAGAGAGGAGAGAGGGAGGGAGGAGAGAGGAGGGAGGAGAGGAGGAAGAGGAGGAGAGGAGAGAGAGGAGGAGAGAGAGGAGGAGAGAGAGGAGAGAGGAGGGAGAGGAGGAGAGGAGAGGAGGAAGAGGAGGAGAGAGGAGAGAGGAGAGAGGAGAGAGGGAGGGAGGAGAGGAGGAAGAGGAGGAGAGGAGAGAGGAGGGAGAGGAGGAGAGAGAGGAGGAGAGAGAGGAGAGAGGAGGGAGAGGAGGAAGAGGAGGAGAGGAGAGAGAGGAGAGAGGAGGGAGAGGAGGAGAGAGAGGAGGAGAGAGAGGAGAGAGGAGGGAGAGGAGGAAGAGGAGGAGAGGAGAGAGAGGAGAGAGAGAGGGAGAGGAGAGAGGGAGGGAGGGAGGAGAGGAGGAGGAGAGAGAGGAGAGAGGAGAGGAGAGGAGAGAGGAGAGAGAGCGAGCGAGGGAGAGGGAGAGGAGAGAGAGGAGAGAGAGCGAGCGAGGGAGAGGGAGAGGAGAGAGGGAGGGAGGAGAGAGGAGAGAGAGGAGAGAGGAGGAGAGAGGAGAGAGAGGAGAGAGGGGAGAGAGGAGGAGAGAGGAGAGAGAGGAGAGAGGAGGAGAGAGGAGAGAGAGAGAGGGAGGGAGGAGAGGAGGAGAGAGAGGGAGGGAGGAGAGGAGGAAGAGGAGGAGAGAGGAGAGAGGAGGGAGAGAAGGACGGGGAGAGAGGAGGAGAGAGGAGAGAGGGAGGGAGGAGAGGAGGAGAGAGAGGGAGGGAGGAGAGGAGGAAGAGGAGGAGAGAGGAGAGAGGAGGGAGAGAAGGACGGGGAGAGAGGAGGAGAGAGGAGAGAGGGAGGGAGGAGAGGAGGAGAGAGAGGGAGGGAGGAGAGGAGGAAGAGGAGGAGAGAGGAGAGAGGGAGGGAGGAGAGGAGGAAGAGGAGGAGAGAGGAGAGAGAGGAGAGGGAGAGGAGGAGAGGAGGAAGAGGAGGAGAGAGGAGAGAGGAGAGAAGGACGGGGAGAGAGGAGGAGAGAGGAGAGAGGGAGGGAGGAGAGGAGGAAGAGGAGGAGAGAGGAGAGAGGAGAGAGGAGAGAGGGAGGGAGGAGAGGAGGAAGAGGAGGAGAGGAGAGAGGGAGGGAGGAGAGGAGGAAGAGGAGGAGAGAGGAGAGAGGAGAGAGGAGAGAGGGAGGGAGGAGAGGAGGAAGAGGAGGAGAGGAGAGAGAGGAAAGAGGAGAGAGGGAGGGAGGAGAGGAGGAAGAGGAGGAGAGAGGAGGAGAGAGAGGGAGAGGAGGAAGAGGAGGAGAGAGGAGAGAGGAGAGAGGAGAGAGGAGGAGAGAGGAGGAAGAGGAGGAGAGAGGAGAGAGGAGAGAGGAGGAGAGAGGAGAGAGGAGGAGAGAGGAGAGAGGAGAGAGAGCGAGCGAGGGAGAGGGAGAGGAGGAGAGAGGAGAGAGAGGGAGAGAAGGACGGGGAGAGAGGAGAGAGGAGAGAGGAGGAGAGGAGGAGAGAGGAGGAAGAGGAGGAGAGAGGAGAGAGGAGAGAGGAGGAGAGAGGAGAGAGGAGAGAGAGGGAGAGAAGGACGGGGAGAGAGGAGAGAGGAGAGAGGAGGAGAGAGAGGAGAGAGGAGGAGAGAGGAGAGAGAGGAGAGAGGGAGGGAGGAGAGGAGGAAGAGGAGGAGAGAGGAGGGAGGAGGGAGGAGAGAGGAGGAGAGAGGAGAGGAGAGAGGGGAGAGAGGAAGAGAAAGGGAGAGGGAGGAGAAGAGGAGAGAGGGAGAGGGGAGGGAAAGAGAGCGGGAGGGGACAGAGGGAGAGAGAAAGGGAGAAAGGAGGGAAGGAGAGGAAGAGGAGGAGAGATAGAGGGGAGGAGGAGGGAGAGAGGAGGAAAGAGGTGATGAAGAGAGGAGGTGAGGGAGGAGAGAGGGAGAGGAGGAGAGAGGGGAGGACGATGTAGAGAGGGAAGGAGGGGGAGAGGGAGGAGGTGGGGAGAGAAAGAGAGGGGGAAAGGAGAAAGAGAGAGAGAGAAGGAAGAGGAGGAGAGTGAAAAAAAGAGGGGACAGAGGAGAAGAGGTCTGATTATTCAAACATCTCACACATTCTACCACATGTGAGTAAATAACCACAGATTGATTATTTAAATGGACAGAGCTAACACGCTAACACGCTAACCAGCGTGTTCCAAACAGGAAGTGATCACGGGGGCACTTCCGGCTCCATCGACTCTGGCTCCAGTTCACTTTACATTGAAAAACCGTCCCCCCTCTCTCTGTAACTGCATCTGTCCGCCTCGTCTTTTTGGTCTTAAATGTTCGTATTAACGCTCCACATGATCCTGGGGCTGTTATTTCAACATTTTCTCATGGATTTATAATAAAAACTGCACTCGCCGCACTGGCTCAGACTAGTGGCCGCTCCAGGTACTGCAGCAATTCTCCCACAGAGCACAATGCATTTTGGGAATTCAAACTGCCCGTGTTTGGCTGACAGGGCATCCGGCTTTCACAGAGGTTGGATTTTGTAGGGACTAAACCAGGACTAAACCAGGACTAAACCAGGACTAAACCAGGACAGAAGCAGGACTAAACCAGGACTAAACCAGGACTGAAGCAGGACTAAAGCAGGACTAGATCAGGATTAAAGCAGGACTAAACCAGGACAGAGAAAGGACTAAACCAGGACTAAAGCAGGACTAAAGCAGGACTAAGCCAGGACTAAACCAGGACTAAACCAGGACAGAAGCAGGACTAAACCAGGACTAAAGCAGGACTAAGCCAGGACTAAACCAGGACTAAAGCAGGATTAAAGCAGGACTAGACCAGGAGTAAAGCAGGACTAGACCAGGACTAAACCAGGACTAAAGCAGGACTAAAGCAGGTCTAAAGCAGGACTAGACCAGGATTAAAGCAGGACTAGACCAGGACTAGACCAGGACTAAACCAGGACTAAAGCAGGATTAAAGCAGGACTAGACCAGGAGTAAAGCAGGACTAGACCAGGACTGGTCTAGCAGCTCTCGCTCTGATTGGTCCAAACCAGGGGTCTCCATCCTGGAGCTTCTGGAGTTTCTCTCCAGCCCCTTCAGTGGAGCTCACCATGGGATTTCTGAATTATGTTCTACCCTGAACAACTAAAACTGTTTTAATTCCCATTGTAAATGTGTAATTTTGATGCTGAACTTTGTAAACTAATAAAGAGATAATAGTTTGTGGTTTATAGGCGTCTGACTGAGCCCCAGCTGAAGTTTGCCGTCGCTCTTATATGAACTAAATTTCTTGCAAACACTAAAATGGGCAGCTCTCTGGCATTTTTGTTTGGTAAAAGTAGGTCACCGGAGGAAAAAGGTTGGAGACCCCTGGTCCAAACGCTCCACACTGTGCTCTGATTGGTCTAAACGCTCCACACTGTGCTCTGATTGGTCCAAACGCTCCACGCCGTGCACGTTACAGACGTCACACGGGTGGGAGGAGCTTGCCCAGACTGAAAATTATTTTTGGGCCCATGAGCCAATGAGGCCCCTGAAAACAACACGACGCCATCTTGGGTTCACCTTCAGATTTGTTCTATGCTCCAAATTGGCTCCTATAACCGCTAGCCTCATGAGCTTCATTTGACTGGAGCTGAACGCTGTGGGTGACGTCTCACTCCCTCACACTTCTTTCTTTACACAGTCTGTGGTCGTTAAATTCTTCCTTTCTAAATATTCTCACATACAGCCGACGGCTCACCTTCCATGGGCAGGGGAGGCAGGGCGGGCAGGGCGGGGAGGCAGGGCATCCGACTTACGCAGAAGGCCACAGACAACAGCAGCCAGAGCAGCTTCATCTGTGCAAACACACGAGGAGTGAGAAGAGTGAGACGAGTGAGACGGCACAGTCCCTCCCTCCGCTTAGAACAGCCTCTCCCGTCTGACACACGGGGAGGGCATCTGACACACGGGGAGGGCATCTGACACACACATGGAGGGCATCTGATACACTTTTAGTTCTTGAAGGACATTATAAAACTGATTTTATAATTTTTATTAATTTGCATAAACATATTTTTTTTGTAGCTAAATAAAAAATAAAAATAAAAATAAATAAAAACAATAAAAATAAAAATAATATTAACCAAACGCTGAAATCCTCAACGTTACAAAATATAAAACGTGGAATAATGAGTCACTTCCTGTTCCTATTTCCGCAACAACAAAAATACAAAGGTAAATACACAGAGAAAACGGATTTGCTACGTCATTTTTGGAGCTCTGAGTTTCGTCAGAATTTCCACGAGTGTCTGAGGAGGTTTCACTTCTGCTGCTGTGTGATTAAAAATAACTGACGCCGTCTT